>CM040188.1:66657688-67267688 GCA_022606455.1 Callitettix versicolor | reverse complement strand
GAATACTGCGAAAATAAAATCTCAAAAATGCCATCGCCTGGACAACACAGGAACTGAGTTACACAACCTAGTTCCGCTTACAAGCGCGCTAAAAATCCCCGTCTTTCTCTTCCGGCTTGGAACCGGCCTAAGTCTGCGAAACCTATTTCTTTTACGTTAACCAATACTCACTTCCGATTGGTTCGCGGTGCACGCATACCTCTAGTCTATACTACGTTACTAACAGGACATTTCCCCCCAAGCATGACTGCCGGCTCACCACATCACATCTCCCGTGTACAATAGCTCCATTCTGCTTGGTGAGTCCTTTCACGTGCTACCTATTTGTTAAATCGATAGGCCACTGCATTCTTGTTTTAACGTTTTTTTTAATACGACATTTGATTTGTTACAATCGTTGAAATTTGATTTATATTAATTTAAAAGAAAAATGTAGATAAAATATCGATCAAGTTTTGCAGCCCAGGTTACGGACTTGTATAAAGTTTTATAGGCTAGTTCAGTGTAGTTTAATTTCTAAATTACAAAAAGCCCGTATTACATTTATTTAATCACGAACTGTTTTAATTACGTTTAATTTTGTTTTATGAATCTTTAGAATATAATATTTGTTTGATAAAACTTTAAAGTTGGCTAAAAGCCAATTTGATTAGCTTGAATGAAAGCCCTAATTTGAAACAAGAAAACTATTGAGATGGCAAAATTAATTATTTACTCGACATTTCATCACGTAAACGCTCAGAGATAAGGTTATCATGTTAACGCTGAACGTCACGGCCCATCGACTTCCTTATGTTTATTTTATCTTAAAACGACGTGTTCTTTTTCAATACAAATATTTTCAGATTTATTGTTATGCATTTAATTGGCCATTTCGTTTGGTAAATGCAACTTCTAAAAAATAAAATTTTCACACAACTGCCGACAGAAGTGACTACTTCTTATCACGGGTTATGGCTATACATTTTACACCACAAAATAAAATTTATAGTCGATTTTCAAAATCACGAGTACGTTCATTTCAGTTTAATATATTTCTAAATACAATATTATATGATTTTATTGGTTTTTATGCCTGAGACATAGATTTTTGCTTCTCGACACTTGAATAAGCTATAACTGACTATGGGAGAAGCACGGAGTCCCAAATGTATTCCTGCTACTCTTAATACCTGACCCTGTGGCTTATTAATTGTCTTTATAAATGCCAACTTCAATGGAAACTGCAATATTTTAATTTGGAAAGGCAGGTTGTTTGGAATTATAAGATTGTTTCAATTAAAATCATTGCAAATGTAAGCTTATAAACAATAATTTTATAATAAATAATAATAGGGATTCAGATTTTTAAAACGGAAATACATTTATGTCTATCTCAGGTACCTAAACCATGTTCATTTTATTCATCTCAATCGGTCTAGTAGTTAATGTGTGATTGAATAACAAACAAAAACACACACATAAACTTTCAAATTTAAAATATTATATTTGGAAGTATAAAATATTATTAAAACGTCACTGTTTTAGCCTACAGTTAACACATATCACAAAACTGAATACTAAATAATTCAGTTGCACTGGGTAAGTAGTATAATGGCATTTAAATATGTATTATTCACACCTACCAATATATAATAAACGTATAAAACGTCACTGTTACACAGTTAACACTTGACACAAAACTAAATAATTAAGTTGGACTGGGTAAGTAATATAGTGGCGCGAACATACAAGTTTTCACTTCAAAAATACATTTTAAAACAACAATATATATAAGAGCGTGATGCGTGACGGCAAACTGAATTTTTTCCCGTGCAAAACATACATCCATACCCCGCCATAAGAAGTATTCACTTCAATAGGAGCTTGATGCGTGACGGCAAACTGAATTTTTTTCCCGTGCAAAACATACATCCATACTCTGCCATAAGAAGTAGTCACTTCAAAAATTGTTCCTTTTTCTTCAAAGCATCCCATTAATTTTCTCTTTAAGTTGCTTCTTTCCGTGTTTTTTCTTCTTCCTGATCTCTTTCTTCGGCTATAATGGCTTCTTTTACTGGACTGTCAGTAGTAAAATTTTCTAATTTATTTTTTCCGCAGACCAATAGCATCTGGTCTGATTCCTTATGGCGTTAGGCCTACAGCTAGCGTAGATGCAGAGCAGAATTATTTGCCAGCTTCTGTAAAAACGAACTTGGAGCCTCAATACTTCCAGCAATCTCTTTTTACAACGGTCTGCAGAACAAAGGGATAACTGCTTAGAACAAGGAAATACATCCACACCCCGCCATAAGAAGTATTCACTTCAAATAAAATATAAATCATGTTGGCATATCATGTTTTTCTCGATTCCTCGTTTTTGTTATTAATTAGTTGACGTCCTTCTTCAGTCAAAACTCTTATATTAAGTTTATGAAATTAATGAAATTGTAACATTTTCATCGTTAATGTCATTTTTTCTTTTTAATTTATTTTCTAATCGTCGTAGTCTTTCTCGTTCATTTTTTCTCTTAATCTTTGTTCTTAATGTAAAACATATTTTTTAATAATTTTATTGTCCATTTTATTTAGAAATGAATTTTTAACATAACCTCAATTGAAATGATATTAAAGTGATACTGTTGTGGCGAAATCAGCTGTTTAGAAGTAGCCACCATTAATTACATTTTTATATATACAATAGCATGCAATACAATAAACTGACTATTTTAACAGGAACGAACAAAGTAATACATAGTAAGGAACGCCTATTATAATGTGACTAGCATTACCTGTCGCGGCTTCGCCCACAAAACTTGAACTGTTTCAGTAATATAATAATTAAGAACATTAAAAAATATATTAATAAAAGCGTGATCATCTAAACTCGTGATTATTTTACAGTGAATATGAAAAAATATTATAACCTCAATATGTTGTTTTATTGTCTTCAAACGTGTTCTATTCGAATTTAAGAAAATCTGATAACAAATATTTTTCTCCAATACAAACATTTATACCTATTCTATATTTTTGTCCTTTTAGGGGATGAATTCGGGGGGGGGGAAATGTTGAATTTAGTGTATCATAATTTGTGTTTTAGATTATTTCGTTTACTTTTCAGAAAAGCCGATAAAGACTATGTTACGTTTTAAGAAGGTCAGACGAAAAACATATTTTTCCAATAAAAATTGTTGTACCTCATTTTTATCTCTTTAAAGGTTGAATACTGGCAGATCGTTTTTCAGTGCACCCCTACATGTGGTGGTAACCCTGAAAATTTCAAATCTTTAGCTATTATAATCTCGGCTGTACGTTGATTATTAAAGTTGGACTGGAGTAGTTTAATGGCGTCGAAATCAAAATTTTGCAAAATCCTTCCTTAGTGCACCCCTACATAATGTTCAGAAGGGCCTGTCCAAATTTTAAGTTCCTATCATTAATATATTCGGCTCTACATTGATTCTCAGTCAGTCAGAACAAACGCCGCTTATATATATATATATATATATATATATATATATATATATATATATATATATATATATAGAGAGAGAGAGAGAGAGAGAGAGAGAGAGAGAGAGAGAGAGAGAGAGAGAGAGAGAGATAGATAGATAGTTAACGCGCATGAGCAGTAAGTCTGCGTAGTAAATGATTGCACGCGTGAGCAGGAAGTCGGCGTAGGAAATCTCGTATGTTTAATGCAATGTAAACAGCAGTGACGTCACAATGTAGTTCCGTAAAAAAACAGCCTAAAATCGTAAATAATTAAAAAAAAATATTTTCCGTGGGTGAATATATGTTAATTGAATAATAAGGTATGCAAAGGTAATGAATAATAAAAGAAAAACAATATTCAAAAACCACTATTTATAAAAAAACAAGCTACACTACATAAATGCCACTTTTTTTTACTTACAGTTAAATTAATATAGGCTTAATTTAGCCCTATAATACTTACAATAGTCCAACAATTAATAGGCTATAATTATTATCCCAAAACACATTGCACGAAGCTCATAATGTGCACGCAATTACAAATATAGGCCTACATTACTTTAAATAAAGTGTTTAAAAAAGGACTACCAAAGCCATCACTTAAACAAAGGATTGTTTTATTTTGATCCTAGAAGTCTAACAATAGAATTAATGATCTTCGACGGTTAAGAAAGGGTCGACCAAAAATGCCAATAATTCAAGCTGGCCTAAATCAGGTAAACCCAAACTAGTTCCTGTGTTCAGAGCTGCGTGTCTGTGCATGCAGCTTCTAAGTAAAATAGCCGCCTCGGTGGCCTAGTGGATAGCGTACTAGGCTTTCACCCCGAGGACCCGGGTTCGATTCCCGGCGAGGACTTGGCATTTTCATACGCTATAAATCATCCCATCGTCTGCATTAGCCCAAGTGTGCACAATAATCGGACGTTAAACAAAAAAATCTAAGTAAAATATCATGCATCAAATTTTGATTCTTCGATACAAAGGTATCGACATGGAGGCTACGAAAATGTCTGTATTTCTGTCATCAGCATCATTGGAATCTACTTTACATAAGAGAACAGGATACTCAGCTAGCAGCAAACCAGAGAAATTTAAACATAAAAATTCAAAATAGGCCCAGTCAACAAAGTAGGCTTTTATTGTTAGATGTAGGCCTATAAGAATCAATTATTATTTTGTTTTTTAGAAGGGGGGACTGCAGGTAGGACAGTGGAGAACAAATAATGACAACTTAGTTGTGTCCTTTTAATTTGAATAACGAGAAAAAAAATTTTTTTGTTTAACTTCAGTTAAAAAACAGCTGTTTACCTAGAAGGCCGGGCGGCCATCAAATGCGGCGCATTCAAAACCTACCACTGGACCAATTGAGATGAAATTTGGTACGAAAATGATTTAGGTATCTGAGATACACATAGGCCTATTCCCGTTTTACAAAACGTCATTATACTACTTACCCAGCCCAAAATAATTATTAGTATTTAGTTTTGTTGCATGTGTTAACTGTAGTTATGTTTAATTACTGTTTACTGGACCTGAGATTTAGGTACCTGAGATGGACATAGATCTAATCCAATTTTAATAATCTTAATCTGTGTTTTATTTATTGCAAAATTATTGCTTTTAATGTTACATTTTCAATTATTTTAGTTGAATTCTTTTCAAAACTGACTCTAATTTGTTACTTTGTGTTGAATTTTCAATATTAAATGTAAAAAATCCCTACGCAGAATGCAGATTATGATACGTTAAAAATTACTATAATTGTATTTTCTCTTTGTGAAAGTCTGGTTTGCTTTATTGTTTGTAGTTTTTGTTATTTTAAGTTTCATTAGATTAAATAATCACAATCTGGTGTTTCTCATTTAAGACTTTTCAATGTTTTCGACGCAGAGTGTAGAATATATAACATATACAATTTTATTAGGATACTTTAATTGTAAGGTAGTAAATATTTGTGTAATTACATTATATGAAAAAATGGTAAATATGCAGTGTAGCATGACCTGGATTTTTCGATATTTTTGTTACTAAAACTCTTTATTACGTGCCCAAAAGCAAGAATCCAAAATAGAAAAGCGTGGAAACCACGAGAAGTACGATAAAAATCGAAAATAAAAGTGACCAACATAACCTCAAAATTGGTACCGCGCGAAATTCGGTAACGTGTTGTAGATAAAACAATAAAAATACGTCTAACACGGGTTTTGGGTGATAAGAAATCAATTTCTTTAAAAGAATACTCCATAACCTAACTGATTCGGTTGTTAGGCCTAACACGGTGATGCGTCATCTGTAATGTATATTATGATTGCGGGCAAAGCCGTGACGTGTTACAGCTAGTTATAAATAAAAGAAATTTACGTTTTGGAAGTAATTCGAAAACTTAACAGTTAGTTTTGTTTTTTCGATTTACTAGTCTACTCTGTCTTAAATTTTGGATCTTTTTATAAGACTAATATTTTAAGGAATTAAGTAGCCCGTTTTGAGAAACTGGGCCAATATTCCGGTATACTGGATGACATTTTGCATCATGTCGGACCTTGAAGTGTACAGTGTAGATCGGTTCGCAGTATAAACATAACAAAAATAGTGAATAGGAAGAGAAAGGCGTGCGGAGCAAGAGAGATGGAAGCAAACGTCCTTGAAGCATGACCTGACGACCTAACTCGTAGGCGTCAACCTTGTACTGTTGGTAGTCCTTATTGGTCGATCTTATTTTATTTCCATTTGCAGGTCTTTGTCTGCGGCCCAGTAATGCGCCTATTCCGGGTTTCCATTGCCGTTCCTTGCGATGTTTCAAATTGGAAGGGGTAAAGCGACAATTCAAAAAACTGGTTTCGCTGGATCAACTGAACACCGAAATGAGATTATTGACGTTTACATTGAACCGTTAAAGTTCGGTGATTGGTTTGTTTTTAAGACTGTTATTTAATATTTAAAACAATTATTTCTCTCCTTTATAGGTTATAATTTCTTACATTTATGATCGACATCTCATTTTAAAGCGGTGACTCATACGTATATCTATATAACTTTTTGAATTGTTTCTACGTTTAGAATTTTTTGAAATCATTGAACAAAAATTATCAATTTAGTTTTTAAAATATTTTAAAAAATAATGGAAATTTTGAGAGAAAGGAAAATGGCAAAGCTATTTTTGCATGATAGGACATCCGTCAAATTTATAACGTACCGAATGTAGGCTACTCTACGCAGCGGTAAAATACACTAATGCGAGCTGCAAAACTTAGTGTCTTAGCTCTGCGTAATGTGTGATCCTAGGTTTAAAGTCCCTTCCCTCTTACATTAGGTCACTTTACTATTTAGCCTATATTGCATCGTTCCAAAATATTCAGGCCGCCTCGGTGGCCTAGTGGCGTACTAGGCTTTCACCCCGAGGACACGGGTTCGATTCCCGGCGACGGCATGACATTTACACACGCTATAAATCATCCCATCGTCTGCATTAGCCCAAGTGTGCACAATAGTCGGACGTTAAAAAAAAAAAAAAAAAAAACAACATCAAAAATCCAAAATATTCAACCCCGCAGGAGGTGCAGACTAGCTGCACCTATTGAGAGGATTTAGACGTCCCTCGCAGTACCAGAATCTAACACACAATTACACTTACAACACTACACTTACGACTTAACACTTTACACTCACACGTACATTTAGGGAGGCGATAAATGTGCTTTTCGCCTTAAAATAACAAGAAAAAATCCAAAATATTCAAATCTAAAAATAAAGAATGGTTTAATAAACCGGGATGATGATCTTACAATCCAAACTAGATTTTTTTAGTGAATTTACATTGCAAAATAAGCTATTTATAATTACGTAGTCTTCTAAAAGAATATAGGCCTACTGTAGTCTACTAAAACGATACAAACATTTGTGTACCGAATAACACTTAAAAAATAAAAAATATAATTTCATAAAATAAAATATAGGCTATTATATGTTTTTATTGACTTTCAAAAAGCATACGACTCTATAGATAGGGAATCCTTATTCTCGATTCTGAAGGAACTAGACCTTGATAACAAAACCACAAATCTTATCAGGGAAACATTAACTAATACATTCTCCAAAGTTCAATTCATGGGAGAACTTTCCACCCCTTTTGAGATTAAAACAGGAGTCCGACAAGGAGATGGACTCTCTCCATTGTTATTTAACTGTGCTCTAGAAAAAGTAGTTAAAAGAGTGGAACGTGAATACGCATAGTGGAATCAGACTAGGAACTAAGAACAACGGCATTAAGGTAAATTGTTTGACTTTTGCGAATGACATGGCCTTACTAGCTGAGACATTAGAAGAAGCTAAGGAACAGACTCTTGAACTCCAGAAGCAAGCGTTAAAAATGGGTCTCAAAGTTTCATTTGAAAAGACTAAAACATTGATAAACATACAAAAACCACCAAAAAAGCTTCAAGTGGGAGAACAATACGTTGAGATAGTCAAAGAATTCAAATATCTTGGGGAATGGATCAGCTGGAACGCCCTAGAGAAAAAGCTATGGAATCTAGGAGAAATAAAGTTGAATTAGCCTTCCAACTTACCAAAGACACATACAACAAGAAGTCCCTCTACTGGAATACAAAGATAAGGCATTATCATACGGTAATTAAACCAGAAGCCTTATATGCAGCTGAAACATTATTTTTCACAACCCAGGGCCCACTTGAAAGGCTGGAAATCAAAGAAAGAAAGATATTACGAAAAATCTTAGGCCTCAAATTCCGTAACAACCAATTACTCCACATCAGTAATGAAACTCTTTACCTAAAAACTGAAACACTATCGGACACAATAAGAAAAAGGAGAATTGATTTTTATGGTCACATCCTCCGAATGGACAAAAATAGACAAACCAAAAAAATATTTGACTACTTTCGCAGTAGAAGAGCCAAACCACTTTGGTTTATTTCCCCCGTTGATAACTATTCTAAAAAATCAAATCGTCTAATGTAGCATAGTTCCAAAACGAAGTGATTGTAAACATAGGAAGAGATTGTAAAGAAAACAGGCCTACTATCTTGGCCAATCACAGCTCTTGTTTTATTTTACGAAATTCCGACAAATTAAAAATCTCAATACGACAAATTATTTTTAAACTACGGTTACGTTTTTGCAAATGATTGTCGGTGAAACACGCAAGACTTAACCTGGGTTAATTTAACAAAGTTTGAAGAAACGGGCCGAGAGCGTTTCAATTCGTCGTAGAAGTTACTGTAATAAAAGCATGATAGACTGCTGGAGCCACGACGAAGCAAAACAGTGCCACCTTGATACCTTGAAGTTGCCGTCTAGCGATCGTTAACCCCAGCTTCCTCGATATGTGTGACTCACTCTCACTGCAGCCTGAACTAACGTCTCATTTGTGCTTATAAGGAACAAAGCTTCATCGGGCCTGCCTCACTCAGGAGTAAAGTAGGTCCTGCGTACAAAGTCGTAATTCGTATAAGTATGCAGTTAACAGCAAAATAGAAAAAGTTAATGGGCGAAATTAGTAGACTAATAAAATTGTTTTTAAAATTACGAGTACAAAAGGTTAAGTACTGAACACTGCTAATGAGCGTGCACTTTGTGTTTTGGGCTTTACGGCGAGATATGTTGCAAATTTTTCTTCCGAAAATAGTATAATTGGACCTAAAATTGAAAATAATATTTATGCAGGTTTTAACGTTGATTACGATAGTTTTTTTTTTTAATTTATTACAATTGAAACTGAACTTAGTCCATCTATCCATATATCTATGAAAAGAAAGCGTTAGTTGGTTGCACATCCTATGACGCACTCCAAAATCCAAAAACACTTGGTCTTGTGACAGTTGTATCAATCAAACGGCTTTATTCTGTCCAACCGCCGAACTTGAACCGTATTGTCGAGAACTTGTAGCACCTCGATGTTATGGTGCTTATGCAGTCTTTCTTCATGATTCCTAGCAAATCGCCGAACCTCTTCATGAACTGTACCAATTTGTAAATCCTTATGAAGATCATCATTGCGTATGTACCATGGGGCATTAACAATGCCTCTCAGTACTTTATTTTGAAACGTTTGAATAATTTTAATATTGCTTCTTTTCGTGCAGCCCCAAAGCTGCACACCATATGTCCAGATGGGTTTTAGGACTTGTTTATAAAGTAATAGTTTATTATGCACTGACAACTCAGAATGTCGCCCAAGAAGCCAATGCATTTTCCTTAGTTTCAGATTCAGTTTATAACGTTTCTTTTTGACATTTACCTTCCGTCCAGTGTCATGCCCAAGTATTGTATTATTATCTTGTGGGATCGCTTGTTGATTGATAACGACGGGAAGATAATTGAATTTTGTGTTAGTAAAAGTAACATGAACAGATTTTGTCTCATTCAGCTTTATTCGCCATTTTTTAGTCCAGTCAAATTCCATTGACAGCTATCTGCATCCTTCGAGTAGACTCCTCAATGCTATTTCCTTATGAGATAACAGCAGTATCATCCGCTAATGTAGCAACGATAGCCTCATCACAGACTGGAATATCACTTGTATAAAGCAAGCATAAGAAGGGCCCCAACACACTTCCTTGTGGAACTCCGTCAGATATCCGCTTCAAATCAGAGTAACTATCTTCATACTTGATTCGAAATGTAGCCGCCTTGGTGGCCTAGTTGATAGCGTACTAGGCTTTCACCTCGAAGGACCCGGGTTCGATTCCCGGCCAGGGCTTGGTACTTTCATACGCTATAAATCATCCCATCGTCTGCATTAGCTCAAGTGTGCACAATAGTCGGACGTTAAACACAAAAAAAAACTTGATTCGAAAGTGCCTTCCTGAAATATAGGACTTCAGCAATTGACTATGTTGTTTTGGCAAGTATTTTTCCATTTTGTATTCCAATCCTCGATGCCACACCTTATCGAAAGCTTGGGAAACATCCAAAAACACAGCAGAACAGATTCGTTTTTCTTCAAGTGCATTTTCAAAAACGCTGGCAATTCTATAAACCTGGTCAATCGTTGAATGCTTGTCTCTGAATCCAAATTGATGGTTTGGAATCAGATTCTTCCTTTCAGTAACTGGCTTAAGTTGCTTTAATAATAACTTTTCAAAGATCTTAGAAATTATGGGTAACAATGATATTGGCCGATATGATGTTTTATCATTAGGTGCCTTACCAGGCCTGGGTATCATTATAACTTCATTGCATTGGTACATAGCACAATCGAAATGCAGCATTGACAAGATGGATTACGATAGTTAAATTATTTTGAAATAACTGTTGGATTAAACAAATATCGTGATATTGTTACTTTTTGGAAATTAACTTCCATCACATCAGATGAATAGCTGCGTGCCGCGGTTGTACAAATACGAACCGGTCCGCTCAGGGAACAGTAATGACCTCCAACTCGGTCAAGGCCATCAGTGCTGGGCACAATTATTTCTCTTTTTATCTCGGACAGAAGTCTACATGTTGAAGAAAACAACATTATCGCGGCACTCAGCTGTGTCGCTGACGCGTTGGAAACGGATTTACAAAAAGTGACAAATATATATAAAATAATCTAACCTTTTAAGCGGGAATAATTCTTTACAGATCCACTTTATATAATGTAGCCTAGAATTGTCTATACAGTAACCTATATATTACTCTCTCTCTCTCTCTCTCTCTCTCTCTCTCTCTCTCTCTCTCTCTCTCTCTCTCTCTCTGTGTGTGTGTGTGTGTGTGTGTGTGTGTGTGTGTGTGTGTGTGTGTGTGTGTGTGTGTGTGTGTGTGTGTGTGTGTGTGTGAGAGAGTGTGTGTGTGTGTGTGTGTGTGTGTGTGTATGTTGGTGTGAGTGTGTGTGTGTGTGTGTGTGTGTGTGTGTGTGTGTGTGTGTGTGTGTGTGTGTGTGTGTGTGTGTGTGTGTGTGTGTGTGTGTGTGTGTGTGTGTGTGTGTGTGTGTGTGTGTGTGTGTGTGTGTGTGTGTGTGTGTGTGTGTGTGTGTGTGTGTGTGTGTGTGTGTGTGTGTGTGTGTGATAATTCGTATTCTTCACGGATTGAATAACGTAAATTACATTAAAAATCTGTGTAAATCCGTCCAGACACAAATCGTATATATGATTCTCAATATCCTCTTTTTCAACGCGGTTATGGCCGCCTCGGTGGCCTAGTTGATAGCGTACTAGGCTTTCACCGAGGACCCGGGTTCGATTCCCGGCCAGAGTTTGGCATTGTCATACGCTATAAATCATCCCATCGTCTGCATTAGCCCAAGTGTGCGCAATAGTCGGACGTTAAAAAAAAATCCAACTCAGTTCTCGCTCCAAATCTGAAATCTAAATATAGCTTAAACATTAATTGCCTATAGTACATTAAATTAAGTAACGACCCCTAAAAATTCTCTACAACAAAAAACACTAGGGTACGAAATTCACTTTCATATCTCAAGATTACTTTGATTATTGGTAGACAGGCACTGTAATGCTCAATATTCGTCAACAATTCACTGAAATGTCAAGTCGCTGCGTATACAAAATCAAGCTCCATTAGTTCAAAGTCTACAACAGTCATGCTCGGTTTAGCGTTGTTGGATCCTCACTTTCTTCTAAGCACTGTAACAAAGAAAATCGTTTTCTACGGTCAACATTTTTAACCGTTACGACAAAACTGAATGTTGGCTTATTTTATTGCAAAAAAACTTTATTTTCGGTAACCCACAATTTTGTCGACAAATTTTATTACTAAATACCTTTAAAATCCATATATTTCTTTTAATGAATCGCGTATGAGAACTTTTCTAAATTTTAATCACTTTGTATTCAGATTGTCAATTGACGACCAAAAATTTTAAAATGTCTTGAGATTTTTGTAAAATGCTTTATGTTTTACGTAAAAATGAAGTGTTTGTAAATTGTTTTATTTTATTACATCAATATAATTTGTTATTTGTAAAATAAACGGTAAATGGCGGTAACGACCGGTTAAAGATTACCGATAAATTTAAGTACTTGGGAGAAACTGTTACCAGAGACCGCAGAAAAAAACCAGCAATACTTAACAGAGTAGCTAAATTAAGATCTGCCTTCAATTTGACCCAGAACACCTACAAAAAAAATCGCTTTCTATAAAATCTAAACTTAGGCGTTATAACACGGTCATAAGGGCAAACGTAACTTACGCCTCGGAGACCCTATTTAATCTAAAGAGCCAAAATAGAACGGAGGAGCTCCAGAGAATGGAAAGGAGAGTACTCCGAACAATTATTAATAAGAAACATTTGGTGGGGGGACAGTACAGACTATTGCCGAATGCGGTCTTGTATCGGAACAACGAGCAGCTCACTAACATTTTTAGGAAAAGAAGATTGGCCTTCTTTGGACACCTAACTCGATTACCAGAGAGTAGACTTACGAAGAGATTATTGGACTACCAACTTAAGTGTAAAGTTAAGAACATCTGGCGGGAAGAAGGGAAAAAGCGATCTTAAAAAGTCAGGAAACCCAATTACGTTTAGGGAAAAACGTCCACGAAACGTAGTATATTCGGAAGAACTCAGACTTCAGAGATCAATAAGATTAAAAAAATACTGGGAAGAACGCAGAAAAACCAAAAGACTTAATTAAATTGACTGTGTGTGCTCCAATGTGGGCTTAATTATTTATATATATATATATATATATATATATATATATATATATATATATATATATATAAACGGTAAATGGACATGCACAAAGTTCCTCGCATTCATTTTACGCGATTTATGTACAAAATCTATGGGTCACAATTTCATTTTTGGCGTCAACAAAAGAAACAATATAAACACAAAAGTAATTAGGGCCTACTTATTGTCTATGTTAATAATTTCTGTTCAAAAGGGGATCTGTAAGCACAACTATCCAGTCAAACCAAGCGAAGTGAATATTACGTGGGGAACGCAGCCATCTTTCTGTTGTAACATCTGTGGGCAGGTGAGCACCTTTACCGTTAGCTGATGACGTCACATGACCTTTGCAAAGTCAAGGCCGAACGAAGCATTGTAATAGCATTCTCGGTGACAATCACAGTCAATGACAGCTATCGATATAAACATACAATCGACAATTTAGTCTCATTGGGATTGATCACAGTTGTTAATAGAAATGTACTGATAAAAAGGGAAGGTGTAATAGCTTAGAGATTTATTAACTTAGAGAATCGTTTTTCCTTCAACAGTATCGTGTTATAAGTTAGAGATCGACCTGTGTAATAAGAGGTTTTGTACTGTGTATTAACTTAGAGACTACAGTTACATCAAGTGTGTTGCACCGTGTGTATATGTTGCCGACGCCGCTGCTTGCAGGGAATCGAACCCGGGTCCTCGGGGTGAAAGCCTAGTACGCTATCAACTAGGCCACCAAGGAGGCCCCTCATTTTTTTTTTTTTTTTTTTTTTTTTTTTAAAGTACTCCATACTAAATGAACACGGTTGTTGGGCCTAATAAGGTGATGCAGGAAAAAACCTCATTTTTTTTTAAAGAGTACTCCATAACTTAACTAACACGGTGATGCGTTAAAAAAACCTTCATTAAAAAAAAAAAAATCACAATAACCTAACTGACACGGTTGTTGGTCCTAACAGGGTGATGCGTGATCTTTAATGTATATTATGATTCCGGGCAAAGCCATGACGGGTAACAGCTAATCATATTATATTTCTGAAAGTTTGTTTTTGTTTATTTGTTTGTTATTCAATCACACTTTAACTACTGGACCAATTGACATTAAATTTGGTATGAACATGGTTTAGGTACCTGAGATAAACACAATACTATTCCAGTTTAATTGTATAATAGTGACTTTTTAATAATACTGTATTTTATTAAAATATGACAGGACCCTGTTTTAGAGTATCGAGTAGCAAAAATTTATATGTCTTGGCCGAAAACCATAAATCGTATAATATTGTATATAGAAATATATTAAAATGAAATGACCTATTCTGATTTTGAAAATCGACTATAAATTTTATTGCCTACATTATAATAACAGGCAAAGCCGCAACGGGTAACAGCTAGTATTTTAATAAAAACCTGCTTTAATTAGTTCGATATTTTGCTCAAATAAACCAATTAGGTCGACTTGCTACTTTTGCGTGTAGCATCTGAACCAATCCTTTTCTTGATAACTAACTGTATATGAGAACAATTACGTGTAATATTTTTGTAAAATTATTATTTTTTGTCGATATATGTAAATTTAATTAGATCTACACAATTTTTTTTATTAAAAATCTGTATTTAGTCTTTATCCGTAAATATAGAGTAGTTTTTAGTAATGCTACTAGATAGCAGCATCATATGATGTCTGACGTACTGTAAAATTCCTGCAAATGTATATAAAAGTATATTTTTTTTTACCAATGAGGAATTACAAATTTTGCGGGAATAATTATTTCATAAATTTTTTCGTATGAACATAGTACGTAAGTATGTATGTAATGTGCTGCTCTCTGTGATGTTTTTCTCAGTTACGAGTAGGCTATTAAAATTACTACTAGTTGTAGTAAAATTATTATTAGGCCTATTTTGTTTTATTTTTATAAGACTTCCATTAAGTGTAGCGCAATCCCATCTAACGATATTTTTTAATTTTGGAAAAAATATTCCGTACCAAAATTTTTGTAGGGAAATAATTGAATATGAGTAATTGAAGTTTTCTACAATGATTTTCTCCGCTTATTAGACCAAAATTTCCGTATTTTAACCATTATTTTGTATGCCAGGTAAATTAATACAACGGGTGATCAAAGCATGAATCGGATGGTTAATAAATCAGACAAGGAAAAGCTAAACTACACTATAATCTGTTCAGATTATCGATCAGAGTTGAACCCCTAGCTATCCTACAAACTGGGCTACGTCACTCTAACGCCTATGGTATTGGTGTTAAAGGTCTTTGTGGTGTGCGCAAGCAGAGGTCTTGGGTTTGATTCCTCCGGAACGGGGTCTAAAGTAGGCTATTTTCAATCAATAACAACCCCAAACACTTTTCACTTTCCATTGAACATTTTACATAAACATACTTTCCATCTTATTATTTACAAAAAAAATAATAAAAAAAGTTTCAATAAAATTCTTTCAGACAGCACGATCATACACAACAAATACAGTACTGTATATATAAAATGTAAATGGTTCTACACAATTTTTATTAAAAAGTCTTTGTTTAGTATTTTAGCCGTAAATATAGCGGTAGTTTTCAATAACGCTACTAGATAGCAGCATCATACGATAACCGACCGTAATACTGTGTACAGTGTAGATTCAAGGCTTCAGTCCACTGTTAACATTAATGCAGATATACGTATGTATGTACGTACGTGTGTGCGCGTGCGTGCGTACGTACATATGTACGTATGTATGTATGTACGAGGTGTGTTCTAAAAGTAACGAGAATTTTTAAATTTCGCGGGTTTGGAGAGTCCGATTGTCAAATTTTTTTTTATTATGTTGGTATACATGCCCTTAAAGTATGATAAAACTTTCAGCTGTTTTCATTTTTTACCTTGTCTGTGACAGCCACTAAAGTTAGACGTGTTTTTATGAGCTCGGCGATTTTCGTTTGTTAAAAGAAATGGATCAAAGAATTTGTATCAAATTTTGCGTAAAAAATGGAATAAAGTTTAACAAAGTGTGTGAAATGTTAACAAAGGCCTATGGTGAGTCTGCTATGAGTAAAGCAAGAGTTTATGAGTGGTATAAGCGTTTCCAAGAAGGCCGTGAAGACGTTGAAGATGACGAACGCCCCAGCACATCAACAACCGATGAAAACGTGGAAAAAGTGAAAGAAATGGTTATGAACAATCGCCGAATTACAATTAGAGTGGTCGCTGATGATGTTGGCATATCGGTTGGATCATGTCATTGTTCTAATGTTTTTTGTATGAAACGCGTGGCAGCAAAATTCATTCCAAAATTGTCGATTTTGAAGAAAAACAGCGGCGAATGGAAGTTGCTCAGGAGTCACTAAATGAAGTCAACGACGATGCAGAATTACTGAAACGTATTATAACAGGTGACGAAACATGGTTTACGGATATGACGTCGAAACTAAGGCTCAATCATCCCAGTGGAGGCATTCTGGCTCGCCAAGACCGAAAAAGGCTCTACAAATGCGGTCGAACGTGAAGGTTATGCTCACCGTGTTCTTCGATATTAATGGCATAGTGCATCATGAATTCCTGCCACCAGGTGAAACGGTCAATAAGGAGTACTACCTACAAGTTCAACGCCCTTTGCGTGAAGCAATCCGAAAAAAACGCCCGGATCTGTGGAAAAACCCTTTTGCACCACGATAATGCACCAGCTCGCACTTCATCGCTTGTTCGTGAATTATTGGCCAAAAACAGCACTGTAACGATGCTCCAGCCTCCATATTCGCCAGACATGGCTGCTTGTGACTTTTTCCCATTTCCAAAAATAAAGAGAATCTTAAAGGGCCGTCGTTTTACAGCCGTAGATTACATTAAAAGCGCATCGCTGAAAGAATTAAAGGCTATCTCAAAGATCGAGTTTGAGAAGTGTTTCGAGGATTGAAAGAACAGCTGGCATAAGTGCATAATCTACAATGGGGACTATTTTGAAGGCTACAACATCAATGTAGAAGGATAAATAAATATTTTGTTCAAAAAAATTTTAATTCTCGTTACTTTCTGAACACACCTCGTATGTATGTATGTAATGTGCTGCTGTGTGCGGTGTTTTTCTCAAGTACGAGTAGGCTATACAAATTACTGCAGTCTTATTAAAATTATTATTCTGTACTGTACTGTATTCTGTTTAATTTTTATAATACTTCAATTAATCGCCGTACAATTCCTTCTCTTATAGTCAGTCATTGCACTTTCAACTCCACCCGTCAATAAATATTACAAGACACTAATTTACATTTTAGTAAAATAAAATGCAGCGAACCTAATTTTTACAACGCGTTAATTAATTAATTATACCTGTATTTATAACGCTACGTAAAAAAGTAGATCTCTAACCAGTTTCATTGGCGTTATACAAAATTTTTCAGAAAAGGCCGAACTTTGAAGGTCCAAATATGCCGAAGCTATGGGAAGTCCAAGATTTACTACCCCAGAAATGGTTACAAAAAATAACGCAAAATGGTGAGATTTGAAGCTTTGCAATGAGATTTTTTACTGCGAATCTTTTATCGAATATGTTTAATTTCAAGGCTACAGAAGTCAAACTGTAGGCCTATTATATAAAAGGCAATGTCTTGACTGACTGACTGATCAACGTACAGCCCGAACTATTAAACCTAGAGACTTGAAATTTTGAGGATACCTTCGTTTTAATATGTAAACGCGTACTAAGAAAGGATTTTGCAAAAATTTGATTTTAACACCATTAAACTACTTGCCCAGTCCAAATTTAATAAACAACGTACAGCCAATACTATTATAGCTAGAGACTTGAAATTTTTTCAGGGTACCTTCTTACAACATTGTCGAGATGCACTGAAAAACGATTTTCCAGTATGCAACCCCTAAAGAGGTAAACATGAGGTACAACAATTTTTATTGGAAAAAATATGTTTTTCATCTGTCCTTCTTAAAACGTAACATAGTCACTCTTATGTATAAGTAATGAAATATATTTTTCACCTTTTCCCCAAAACGCATCCCCTAAAGAGATTGAAAGAAAGTATACAATATAAAAAATGGGTACAATTTTGTATTGAAAAAATATTTTTTTTATCTTATATTCTAGAAATATGTTATGAAACACATATTTCAACATTTTTCTGAATTCATCCCCTAAAAGAATAAAAATGGAAAAAGAGTTATCATGGGAGAAAAAAAGTGCTTGCATTGGAGACAAATATTTTTTATCAAATTTTCTTAAAAGTAAATAAAATATTTTAAAACAAATTATGATACACGCAATTCAGTATTTTCTCCCGAATTCATCCCCTAAAAGGACAAAAATATAGAATAGGTATAAATGTTTGGACAAAAATATTCTTGATCAGATTTTCTTAAATTCGAATGGAACACGTTTGAAGACAATAAAACAACATATTCAGGATATAATATTTTTTCATATTCACTGTAAAATAATCACGAGTTTAGATGATCAAGCTTTTATTAATATATTTTTTTATGTTTCTAAATTATTACATTACTGAAACAGTTTACGTTTCGAGGGCGAAGCAGCGACGGGTAATGCTAGTACAGTATATAGGTAGTGAATACGTACCATTCCTCTTTTCCTTTATTGCATTCTTATTCCACCTGGGTACATGAGTCGTTTTGAAACCCTTTCTAAAGATTTTAAGGTTTTTAAATAACCAAAAAAAGCATAAGTAAATTAAAAAAGGTGCAACATTTTTAATATAATATTTAAACTAATAAACTTATATTTAAAGACTTAAGGTTAATTACAGAACAAACAAAATTTGTACAAAATCTAATGATTTTCGCCATTAACGTTAAGGATCTTTAAACATGCCATCAGTAAAATAGTATACGCTATTTCATGAACTAAGGCCCTCATGAACCTTTTCGCCCATCACGTAGGATTGAGTTACATCTCGTCTTTCTGACGAGATGGAAGTAAAATTCTATCTTAAAACTTTCTATAAATATGATTTCATCAATATTACCATCGCTACAGTCTGAATAAATTGGAACTTTAAACTTACAAATTACATTGAAAATTCGAAAAATAACGCCGACTCATTTTCATATTGTGAACATTAATTTATGCAGATTTGAATACTGATTACGATTCTTAAATCAGATTATCAATAAATTACAAAATTTACAAAGTCTATTACGAAGCTTTTATTAAAATCGATTTTTATGCCAAGTTTGAAACATATCGGACCAAAATTGCGAACGCTATTTTGCTAAGACGCGCGCATTCACACTCACACACACACAAACACACACACATACACACACGACCCACACAAATACACACACACACGCGCGCGCGCGCGCACACGCACACACAACACACACACACACACGCACAAACACACACACAACACGCACACGCGCGCGCACACACACAGACACACACGCACGCGCGCACACACAAGCGCACATACATACAAACACACACGCGCGCACACACACGCACATACGCACGCGCGCGCGCACACACACACACTCACAAGCACAAACACACGCGCACACGCACATACTCGCTCGCGCACGCACACGCGCACACATACGCCCACGCCCACACACACACGAGCGCGCGCGCGCACACACACACATAATATTAAAAAAATAAAAGTTCACATCAAAAAAATGCGCACACCTACTCATACACACACACATACACACATAATATTAAAAAAAATAAAAGTTCCCATCAAAAAATTGTTCTTCCTTTCAGAATCAGTGCTCATTTCAAGGTCCGTCTGGGTCTTTCCACAAAGGCCCCTTCAATAACTCATTTTCCAATAGAAATCCGCTAATAACTCGTACATTTTACCGGCGAATATAATTTACGCATGTGCTATCAATAAGCCCATAAAGTAACAAAAATAAAATTGTTAATTCCTACAGGATAACTAGTTCAATTAGCTTTTCAGACAACACTGTGTCAGTTAAGATATTTTATTTTTTAATAAAGTTTATTTTATCATCCAACAACCGTGTTGCGTTATTATTTTTTTAATAAGAGTGTTTTTATCACGTAACAACCGTGTTAATTAGCTTCACCACCCAACAACCATGTCAGTTAGGGTCCTGGTACTTTAAAAAAAAAAATTAAAAGGTGTTTTATCATTTTAACTATCAAAAACACGTTAGCCTACCTACTTTCGCGTGGTAGACATTTTTCCGTGCTTTCCGCGCTTTTATATTTTGTATTATTGTTCTCACGCTATTGAGCATGTGATAAATCGTTTCAGTGGAAAAATGACCGAAAAATACGAAAACAACCTACACTGCATATTTAATAATAACAAATCAACCATCATTAAGTAGTAATTTCAAAAACAGGCTTTTCTGTTATCTTATTTTGTTTTAGTAACATTTTCAATGTAGTCTAGGCCTAAAAATATAAAATTATCCTGATCTCCAATAGGTCTGCAGTAGTGCACACATTGTAATAGAAATATTTGCCTATTAAATCGTTATCGTTCAGTGCGATCAAGAGACAGACGCTCGTGAAACATTAGGGGCCTTGTATACAAAAACCCTGTCGTGCGAGTTTATTCTCAATAAAATAAAATGATGAATGGGCTTCCTCGTGTCTCGCACCGCCCTACAGACTCTCCGACTAGACTAGACGCGTCTCGCGCCGCGTTCACCACTTGTACCGCCTCCCAAGTAGTCTCGGCATGTTGTCGGCATTATCAAAGCTAAACTCGTAGCCGGGAACCGAATTAAGGCAACACCAGCATTTATTTATTGTTTTCGCTTTTAATCATGGCTTTAACAACGGAGGACCACAAATACGTGTTCAATTCGTTACGCATACTTTGGATTTGACAAGTCACAATCAACACACCTCGTCTGGTTAACGTAACCGTTGCTTAAGTCAATAACATAATCGACTCCCACACATTCCGCGAGGACAGTCGCCTGCGACATCATTGTAGTTAATCTAGGGGTTCCGGCAGTCGATGTGACTAAAGCACCGGCCAATCTACTGCGTCATTGAACTGCGCAAATTATGGTTTTTAGTTCGAGCCGCAGTCGATCCCGTTGCTTTTCCCTTTCCATTAATCCCTCGTCCTATTTAATCTAACTGGCATAAACTACGGACCTTAAGTAAAAAATAATACAAATAAATAAATAAAACATTAGGATTATGACCTATTCTTCCCGTCACTGGTCTATCAACTCACCTCATAAAGGCTACCGCGATTTCGAAACTCTATAGTTTCATCTTCGGGCCGTTATACAAAATGTTAATCCCTCTGTCGAGGTCGTCACAAAGTCAAACAAAACATTAAAACATAAATCACAAACACTGAGCACAATTACACGTTTAAAATATTCATCATGAAATTCGGCTTGGCCAAGCTGCACACGCGACTCGTACGTCGTTACATTCCGGACTGCGGAGTCTCCATCATTAGTAGCGCGCCCGTCGTTGTTATCAGTTACGGTGCGTCTGTTGGTTTTTGTTACTCAAATCACTTACCCTTAGAGCCATGTCATATATTAAATTTGATTTAAATGAAAGTTTTTCATTGAGGATGTTCTTGGGGTCTGATTTTTTGCTCTTGTAAATCTCAAACTCTTCAATCGCATCCATATAACTACTTTTATGACACAAATGTAATATTTCCATGTTGGTATGGATGTATTCGAATTTATGGTTTTTGTCCATAAGATGTTCTGCGAAAGCCGAGTTTGTCGATAATGCACTTCTGGGTATGTGCTCTTTAAATCTTTTCTTAAAAGAGCGAAATGTCTGACCGATATAGAAGCTTGGGCAATCACTACATTTCATTTCGTATGTGCCAGTTTTTTCAAAGTTATCTCCAATTGTATTTGCAACTGGCTTCTTTAATAATGTTAATAACTTATTAACTTGTTCTGAAAGAGACATTTATATTTTCTTTGGCTAATTCTTTTTTTAGGGTGTGGCTTAAAGTTGAACCATATTCCGTGGAGTAGTATGTTTTTTATCGGGAACGATTTTTAAGGATAAGTGATTTGAGTAAGTAACAAAAACCAACAGCCGCAACGTAACTGATAACAATGACGGGCGCGCTACTAATGATGGAGACTCCGCAGTCCGGAATGTAACGACGTACGAGTCGCGTGTGTAGCTTGGGCATGTAGTAAAGCGTTTCTGCAAAAAAAAACCAAAAAAGGCAGAACAGGCTACACTGCATTTTTACCGTTTTATTTGTTCTGGTGTTACAATGTACCTTTTACAAAAAACTCAAAAAATACAATTTTGCAATATTTACGCGTACATTTGAAAAAAAGGAAGAACACTTGAAAATTTAAACATTTACACTCCTATAACCTAAAATCCCCTCAACTAATTTTGATTAATGATGACTTTTATTCTTATTCTTCATGATTACAGTATGTGCTTTTTGCATAAAAGTTTTTAAGATGCACGAAAAAGCAAAAGATGTTCGAGGTTTATGATTGTAAAGTGTATAATTTGAGGAAAGTGTTTTTAATTTGTATTCAAAGTTTTTTCCTAATGATCTTTTTTTCAATGAAAAATAAATGTAAATTATTATTAATTTCAGAACATTTTGAAATCATCTTTACTACTTTTAGTCATAATGCTTTATTTTAACACGGCATGTTCAGACTCCTTAAAACAGCTATAGCCTACTCCCGAGCAAAATTTTCCACTACTATTATAATAGTATTTACACACACACACACACACACACACACACACACACACACACACACACACACATATATATATATATATATATATATATATATATATATATATATATATATATATATAACACCAGTGGTATTATATGCAAGCGAGACGCTAGCACTCCACACAAAAGCTACCATGGAGGATATTTTGAAGGAAGAACACAAAATCTTGAGGAAGATCCTTGGCCCGAGATTAACAAAAGATGGATACAGGTTGCACTCACGGAAGACCACAGAGAAGATATCGAACCTGGCAGCAGATATCAGAAGAAGGAGGCTTCGGTTCTATGGACACATTAGTAGACTCCCAACGAGACTTGCCAACAGAATCCTTAAGTATATACAAGGTGTCAAATCAACGTCGTCGTGGATCGCACAAGTCAAAATAGACCTACATGACGCAGAAATAGACTCAACAGACGTTGAAGACAGGAACGCATACAGGAGAAAGATGCTCGGTTGGAAGGTCCCAGAGAATGAATTCCCAAAGAGAGCAGGGGTAAAATGGATGGAGGAGCTGAAGAGGATCCATGGGGACAGGATGAGGGAGGTGTGGAGGATTAGAAGGAGCAAGACATGAGTCGGAGTGCTTTGCGTGATCCAACAGGGTCTATACACAGATGATTATATATATAATAACAATAGAAATATATTATTATTTAATATTCTTGGCAGGGAATACTTTATTACTTGAGGTTTTCATTAGATTTTTAATTATATAAATATTTAATGTAATTGTTACAATTACATATTTTATTATAATTTACTTAATTTTATTTATAAAACCAAAATAAAATTTCCCCATAATTGTAGAACCCTATCAGCATATTTATTATATTCATAATTATGACTTGTGATATCTTAGAAATAAAATTTGTTTCATGAGACAAAAAAAGTCCTTAAAAATTTTAATATAAACTCCTTTTACTTCAAACTTTTAATTGAGCCTATTCGACAAAACAAAAAATAAAACTATATTAGTTTTTGTTTTGGTTAACACTTTAAAAAAATCTAAATAAATATTTATAAAATACTAAATTTAATTCATGTAGTTAAATAATAAATTGGCATAAATACCCCACTTGTATTTTAAGCCTTATAAACAAAAATTAACTCGATTTATTTTCCAACATTAATAATGCATCTTTACTAATGCAAATTTTATTGGCTAATTTTAAGCGCCTTTTTTACTAACCGAATCTGAGTTAAAATGTAATTTATAAAAGTTTCATTCACAAACCAAAAGAAAACAGTGCACCACCACAAGTATGTTTCAATGAACATAATTGAATGTCATCAATAACATATTATTGTCGTTTAAACACTAAAACTATGAATTCTGTATAATTTTACTGGATACATATTTACCTTATGGAACTTGGCTCTATAATGCATGAACTGACAGACTTGATGAGACTTTGGTATTCTTCACACGATAAAAGAACTCAAATTTTGATTAAAACCTTATAATCCCTACAAGTTGACACCATAAGGTAGCTAAGAACATAAGATTTATACTCAATTTACAAAAGTTTTACGATAATCACCTAATTTTTTTTTAGGAAATATCATTTTCACTATCACACACTTTTTGCTTCGTTTATAAATTGGAGAAGCCGGTTGCTTTGTAAGATGAGAAGACCGGAAGAACAAAGTTGTCAGATTTACTTCAAATTTTTATCTGTACCACAGATATACCAATAATTACATATAAACATAATATATGTATTAACAATTTTTTTTTGTTTTTATTTAAGTAGTTCATATAGAAATTTTATAATTAATTTTTCCAACACAAAAATTAAAACATTATCAAAATTTTTGCCTTAATTTTCTTCATAAACTTTTGTATATGAGTTAAACACTATTAGAAACAAGTTCAAAAATTAATAGAACCATGTTTTTTTTTAATTATGTGCATATTTTATCCTACGTTTTACAATATTGTAATATCCACGATACATTCAGATATACAATATATGAATATACTAGCTGTTACCCATTGCGGCTTTGCCTGCAATTATAATGTAAGCAATAAAATTTATAGTCGATTTTCACAATCAGAATAGGTCATTTCATTTTAATATATTTCTATATACAATATTATACGATTTATGGTTTTCGGCCAAGACATATAAATTTTTGCTACTCGATACGCTAAAACAGGGTCCTGTCATATTTTAATAAAATACAGTGTTATTAAAGTCGCTATTATACAATTACACTGGAATAGTATTGTGTTTATCTCAGATACCTAAAACGTGTTCACACCAAATTTAATCTCATTTGGTCCAGTAGTTAAAGTGTGATTGAATAACAAACAAATAAACAAAAACAAACTTTCAGAAATATAATATGATTAGCTGTTACCCGTCACGGCTTTGCCCGCAATCATTATATACATTAAAGATCACGCACCACCGTGTTAGGACCAACAACCGTCTCAGTTAGGTTATGGTGATTTTTTTTTTAATAAAGGTTTTTTTTAACGCATCACCATGTTAGGTCTAACAACCATGTTAGTTAAGTTATGGAGTACTCTTTAAAAAAAATTAATGTTTTTTTCCTGCATCTCTGTATTAGGCCCAATAACCGTGTCAGTTAGGATATGTAGTATTCTTTAAAAAAATATAAAGGTTTTTTTACACATCACAGTGTTAGGCCTAACAACTGTGTCAATTAGGATATGTGGTATTCTTTAAAAAAATATAAAGGTTTTTTTACGCACCACCGTGTCAGGCCTAACAACTGTGTCAGTTAAGGTTTGGAGTGCTCTTTAAAAAAATAAAGGTTTTTTTCACACATTACCATGATAGGCCCAACAACCATGTCAGTTAGGATATGTAGTATTCTTTAAAAAAATTTAAAGGTTTTTTCACACATCACCGTGCTAGGCCTAAGAACCGTATCTGTTAGGATATGTAGCCTACTATTCTTTAAAAAAAATAAAGGTTTTTTCACGCATCACCATGTTAGGCCTAACAACTGTGTCAGTTTAGATATGTAGTATTCTTTAAAAAAATATAAAGGTTTTTTCACGCATCACCGTGATATGCCCAACAACCGTGTCAGGATATGTAGTATTCTTTAAAAAAAAATAAAGGTTTTTTCAAGCATCACCGTGTTAGTTAAGTTATGGAGTACTCTAAAAAAAATATAAAGTTTTTTTCATGCATCACCGTATTAGGCCCAACAACTGTATCAGTTAGAATATGTAGTATTCATTAAAAAAATATAAAGGTTTTTTTCACGCATCACCGTGTTAAGCCCAACAACGGTATCAGGATATGTATTATTCTTTCAAAAAATATAAAAGTTTTTTCATGCATCAATGTGTTAGGCCTAACAACCGTGTCAGTTAGGTTATGCAGTATTCTTTTACAAGAAAGGTTTCTTATTACCCAAAACCCGTGTTAGACGTATTTTTATTGTTTTACCGATCTGCAACACGGTACCGATTTTCACCGGTAGCAATTTTGAGGTTATGTTGGTCACTTTTATTTTCGATTCTTATCGTACTTCTCGTGCTTTCATATTTTGGATTCTTGCTTTTGGGCATGTAATAAAGCATTTTAGTAACAAAAATATCGAAAAATCCAATATATGTTACACTGCATATTTACAATTTTTTCATATAATGTAATTACACAAATATATATTCTACCTTATAATTAAAGTATCCTAATAAAATTGTATATGTTATATATTCTGCACTCTGCTTCGAAAACATTTTGAAAAGTCTTAAATGAAAAATACCAGACTGTGATTATTAGGTGAAAATGTAACATTAAAAACAATAATTTTGCAATAAATAAAACACAGATTAAGATTTGTAAAATAGGATTAGATCTATGACCATCTCAGGTGCCTGAATCTCATGTCCACTAAACAGTAATTAAACCTAAATACAGTTATCACGTCACAAAACTAAAGACGAATAATTATTTTGGGCTGGGTAAGTAGTATAATGGCCTTTCATTTTCCCGAATGGTTTTTCCCGAACTGTAATTTTCCCGAATATTTATTTTCCCGAATATGATAATCCCGAACTCGATTTCCCGAATAATAATTTCCCGAATACTAAATTCCCGATTATTTTTAGCACCATTGTAAAAAATGACGTTTTTTAAAACGGGAATAGGCCTATGTTTATCTCAGATACTTAAACCATATTCGTACCAAATTTCATCTCAATTGGTCCAGTAGTTAAAGCGTGATTGAATAACAAACAAACAAACTTTCAGAAATATAATATGAATAAAATATAAAACTTATTATTCTCTAAAGTGAAAAACCATTAAAAAAAATCTGAAATCTGATTGGTCGATTACGTATAAGTTTAACAAGAAGAAATGTTGCAACTATGCAGTGATTTTAAGTTATAAAGAAAGTACTGTAATGTTGTTTTACAGTTGTCAAAATTAACCGAAGAGTTTCTCATATTCGTCTCTAATATAAAAAAAGGAAAAACGGAATAGGCCTTAGCCATTTAATTGGAATATTTATTAAAAATTTCTGGCAATATCAGTTCCGATTGTAAGTTGACGATTCATTCGATTGTTTTGTCGATGATTTAGGCCTACAGTAGTGTAAGCAGCAACACAAAACTAAATGACGCAGCGAGTCGGAGGACTTGGAAAGAAAAACAATCGTCAAGTAACGACTGAACAATCATCAATCGATTTACAATCGATGGATAATCGATTATCCACTTACAATAATCGACTTACAATAATCGGATAAAACCTCGTAATCGCGCATCGCTGACTAGTGACGACTTTGACATTACGCTTAGTTTGTATTTAGTTTCTTCGTTCGTTGAATGTAATGGAAGATACTTTGTTCTAAAAACGTAAAAATTTTTATAAAATTGCGTTCTCATATTAAATTAGATAATGGCTGGTGAAGTAGTAGTTGACGCACTTCCTTACATTGATCAAGGCTATGACGAACCAGGCGTTCGCGAAGCTGTAAGTGTTTTGTTGTAGTTCTAGCTCTTTTTGAGGTTAGACTTTTTATAAATTTTAAAGAAGTTATAATATCTATAAAATATTTTGAATATCGTTTTATTGGTAACAGTCAGCATATGCGCGGCAAAACAAATCAGACAATATTTTGTATATTTTATGCAGCTAAGTTATTAATCATGAATAGACAGTTGTTCCATTATGTATGCCACTGTTGTTCCAGTTGTTCCATTATTATGTTTTGCATAACATGCTTAGGACAATTTTAATATTTGTTATTAAACTTATAGGTTATGTGGCCCTACTGATAGTCCCCTATTCCTACCTGTCGTACAAGCCGGAACAAGCATTTCAAATACAAAAAACGTGTTTTGGACATGGTTTTTACAGAAATATATATGTGATTTCTCTTTCCATCGTGTGTTTATCTATTGTTAATATGGACATAATAAAATACGAAGTACATTTAAAATGTTAAAATAAAAATACAGTTAGAGCTTATCAAACGTACCTTTACAATTGACTAAAAGACAGTTATCTATTAAAATTGTGTTTGCTATCACTACAAACAAGTCGCAGGGACAAACACTTCAAAGAGTGGGATTGTATTTACCAAATGCTATTTGTTTATGTAGACGGCATTGACCAACTCACCGAAAATTTGATGTAGCCTTTTCAAGTGTAACTAAACCAACTAACATGTTTGTATCCACTAAAGAAAATGAAATACGAAAGTACAAGATTACATTCTTACATCAAATGACATTTACAATGAGGTATTGTAATGCCCTGTGAGAATTGCTATTAAAAAAAATAATTATCTGTATTGAAATGTATATACTGCAATGACTCATAAATTTGTGATTATTATTTCAAAACTATTGCTTTTTGATTTATTTTTTAAGCATGTTTTCCCTACCTTCCAACTACCGCCCTCACCCCAACGACTACTCTTATTCAAAAGACTGTGTTTACTTAAAACTTTCATAGTGCGAAATTTTGCAAGGGCTCCCTGGTATATTATTAATTTTTGTTCGGTAGCAACAGATTAGTGGAATGTTTATGACAGCCTATATGTTTTTATACATAATAATGTTAAGTTAGGTTAACAAGTCATACTTAACAATTTTTTTTTTTTTACATCCATAGTCTAATGAGGATGAGGGAACATTGTTATTGGTAAAATAATAGGAGTAACTGTGGTTCGAGGTAAGAGCTGTGAGGTGCACAGTTCAGAGACGCAGTAGAATAATCGGTGGCAGCTGATTATTTATTCGTGTGAACTGTTGGATATTTATTTTATATATATATATATATATATATATATAGATATATAATAAATAAAAATAAAAATAATATTACTCGTATCTAGTTTTTTTAATTAAAATACATTTTTAGGCACTGGCCATGGTTGAAGAGGAAACAAGAAGATATCGTCCAACAAAAAATTACCTTGAACACCTTCCACCTTTAAATCTCACAGCATTTGAGGTAAGTTAAATGCTGATTTTTATAACTGGGTGATTAAAAATAGTAACAGAAACAAAAAAAATGTTTTCTTTGAAAGTGACTGTTTTCAATGATTCTGTTAATTAATTTATCAAGTAAGTTAGATTATTGCAAAAAATTAAATTCTATGTTTTAGTTCATTATAGATTATTTTGAATATCTGGTTCAGGAACTACTAAGGGAAAAAATGGAAAATCTACGTTGACTATTTTTCAGAATTAATTTGTATAATTGCAATGTTTTGTATAACTGCAAACTGTTTTGCAGATAATTATTCCTAAGAAAGCTAATTTCCTTTCTTAGGTGGATATATACAGCTAACAAGGTGTGTTTTTAATTCATTTTAATCCATATGCATTTTAAATTATTGTGTCCTTATTATATCTTAAGAAAAAATTATGTTTCTGTATGTATTTCTTTAATAGGAGGAGTAACTGCAGTCTCAAACCTACGCCCTTGAGGTGCAGCAGACTGACTGATATATTAACCACCTTGACCATCTAGCCCTCCCGCAAGCCCTGTTGAGAAGTACACTATGTCCTTCTTTAAATAGCCTGCATCATTTATATACCCATGAAATCGTCTTAATATACTTATTTATACTTTGATACATTTTTTTTTCCGGCGAAAAACCGTTAAGGTTATCATCGCCGAGACTTTGATAAAATGTGACTGCATTATGCCCTTCAGCCTGCTGAAATAAAAATGTTTTTTTCAAAAATGTATTTTTTACAGACGGAAATAATGAGTAATGAGTTTGAGCGTATGCAACAACGTCTACCAATGGATGTGTTAAGTATGAAAAGATATGAACTGCCTCCGCCACCTGCAGGCAAGATGACTGACATTGCAGCTTGGAATGAATGTGTTGAAAATTCTATGGCTCAGCTTGAACACCAGGCTACGAGGTATTAAAACGGAGTATATAGTGAAACTTGGTTATAATGGTTTTCATGTTGTCAAATCTGATGTAGCAACATTTTTTTTTAAAGTCCGTCCAAAGACTTTTCATCATTAATAGAAAAAAAATCATGGATTTAGCCATCCTAAATTTTTTACTACTCAGCTGTAGTATCACATTTTTTATGTACTCAAGTAGGAATGAAGAAAAGTCTGAGTAAAATGAAAGTAGGCAAGCAGATAACATTGGTAAGGAAGTTGTCAATCGACAGAATTATTACAGCTGATAACAGCAGGACTCAGCTGACAAGATTTGTCATTTTTTTAAATATACCATAATTAAGTAGTTACTACCATATCCCAGTAGTACCATATTTATTGTTATTAAAACCAAATTTTTTATAATTAAAGATTGTCATTTGTCTGGACTTTATGGGAAAATGATGCTACATTCAAGTTGACATAACACCTGATTCCTTTATAACAAAGTTAATTGCATATTTTTGGAACATTCAGAAACTATTGTAGAAACTTTGTTTCCTAGCAATAAAAAAAAGAAATGAAAATGAATTATTAAAGTCTTTGTGATATTAAACAAAATTAAAATTTTTGTAAAACAATTTACAAGAAGCTGGAAATCTCACAGTTTATGCCAACCTTTCACAAGCAGTAATGGCAGCCCTTATATTTTCTTATCCTGTTTGTAATCATTGGGCATTTTTTAAATGATTATTTAAAGTCTTCATTTTTTATTTCAATAAATTTTTTGAAAGTTTGCAGACCTTGATTTCCAAGTTAAAGTAATATAATGGTTCAATTGGTGGAGGTAGTTCTTGTCTTTTTTTAACAGTGCTATTTTGTTTTTGCCTGTGTCTTTTAATTAAATTTGTATTTTTTTTAACAGAATCTGCAATTTGGAACTTATGTTGGACTATGGTTGTGAAGCGTGGAAATCATACTTGGATCTCCTAATAAAGTGTGTATCGTTAGCTCAAAAACAACTCCAAGCAGTCAGGTATGCATACTATTTCAAACTAGCTAAATATCCAGTTTTTCACAAATTATTTTTTTACTTTAATGGAGAATGTTTGTGCTCCATAACTCTCCGTACACCTCTGTCCTGCTTACATAAACATTTCAAGATTAAGATGTTTGCCTTTTTTTTTGTGTTTAATGTCCGACTATTGTGCACGCTTGGGCTAATGCAGACGATGGGATGATTAATAGCGTATGAAAATGCCAAGCCCTAGCCGGGAATCGAACCCGGGTCCTCAGGGTGAAAGCCCAGTACGCTATCAACTAGGCGGCTGGAAAGATGTCTACCAGTGCAACACCCAGTCATATTTTCATATTGGATTTTCATTGGTTGACTGTTGTAAAACTTGTGATGATTAAAGCCAGCTGAAGCATGTAGCCTGGCCATTTTGTTTTATAGCTATAGCTAGTTGCTTATGTATTTTGGGTGCCATAGTGATGTTAAGGATCTAGTTCTGACATGTCAGAAGGTAAACCTCATAAAATCAGTCCATTCCACCCAGTTTTAACCTCTCTAAGGTTTTCTTCGTTTGCTGGATCTCTTCTAATCTTAAATCTTGTTGTTGGCACTGATCATGTAGATGACCATTGAATAATGCTTGGATGAGGTTGTAGTCCATTTTGTAAAAGACTGGTATTGGTTTTTTGATCCAGATTCTGGTCATGTCATAAATGGACGATCTTTATTATCATCTTTCAAGTGTTTGCCCTTGTACATCAGTATTATTATTATTATATACATTAGATACATATTTTATTTTATTTATTTGCAATTGTATTTCCTAAGGCTTGTTGTAATGTTGTGATAATGTTTTCACATTTCTGGTACTGTACCTAGCTATAACGTTGTTTGCATTACAATTTAGTGTGAGTCTAGAAGTAGCATTAACACAAATATACTGTGTAGAAAATGAAATAAAACCATTTGTTAAGTGCTGGTTAGTCAAATACAGGACAGTGCAATTGACTAGTTAAAATCACATATGAAATATTTGGAAAAAATAAAAATTGAAATTTTTTGAAAATATAACATCTACTTAGCCACTGTAGTATAGTGAGAAATAATAATTGCAATTTTGAAGTCATAAATTTGTTTTTTATGAATGTTCCCTCATATTATTAAATACATTTTGAAAGTAACATTATGAAATGCATCACATAAAACCCTTTAGTGGTATGAAGAAAATTTCTCTGTCAGCAGTTTATACCAAGTAAGGTAATATTGTATATGTAATTACGTTTTATAAGAAGTACAGTAAAATAACTGAAATTTTAATCTTATAGAAAGGAAATACAACAGATAAACTGGGAGAGAAAGAACAAACAAATGCACGGTGGAGAAAAATTGAGAAAATTGGAAGCAATGTGGGTCGGCTTGGTCAGTAAGAATTATGAAATCGAACAGGCTTGTGCTCAGCTAGAGAAAGAAATTGCAGAACGTGAAGTTAGTGACAGATAATCTAAAATATATGAAATGTATTTATTTGTTCTAGAATAAGTATCTTTTTATTAAATAAATAAAATAATTGTATATTTTGTTTTGTATTTGAAAAAGTAATAACACCTTAAATCTTTTTCCTTTTACATAGCATGTTATAGTATAAATCATTTTAAATGTTTATAGGTATATATCAAAACTTTCCTTTTATGTTTTCACACAAATTTCTGTCTGTACCAATTAGGGGCAACAGACTGGTAGCAGACCGGGTGAATGCTAATAGTCTCCACACCAGAGACCCAATAATTTAATAATTAAAAAACCGCAGTTTAATTTGATCTGTCTGTCAATTTGAATCTTTTTAGTTTTTAGGGTAAGCAAGTATCCTTAAGTTTTTGCACAAGTGTATGTCTGTAGCTAACACCCTTGTTGTGCCTATATATTAAGTAAAAAAATTAATTGGTGGCAGTTATGATAAAGAGTCCAAACACAAAACTATAAAAATACCGACAGACATTTATAAATGTTAAATTATTTTCTCAATGTTTTCTTGTTTTTATACCTAAAAAAATGTACTAGTTTACACTGACTAGGCAGTATATTCATTAAAAATTAAAAATAAGTTCATTAAAAGTTTTAGTATTCTTTGTAACTTGAGACACGATTTTAAAATTTAACAATGGAGAATACGCATTTGCTACAAAATATTGTCTGAGTTTTGATACTAATTACTTAATTTTATCCACTCATTACTTATACAATTTTTGAGGAAATTAATGGCATCAGTAACATTTTATTCTTCGTAATAAAGACTATTTATGCATTCCTAGGATACCACCAAATATATAATTTCTTTAGTAATATTAAGTTAAAGCTATGAAAAATATAACAAATACAATCACAGTTTTATTTTTAAAATAGGATATGTCAAAAATAAATTTCTTAAAAAATATATCATGTTAGTGAGACTACAGATTTCATTAAAAAAAAAAAAAATATAGAAGTGAAAGAACACAAGGAAGTTTGAAAACTGTGTCCTCTTCTCTCCAGTTGGGAGACTGTTGTACAGTTTTCTATTTTTTGGAAGAATTAGGAATTGTTTTAAATATTTTTTTTAAGAACTGAAGTATTTTTAGATTAATAGGTTTATTATATTTTAAAATTTTTTGGCTACATATTTATGGACAAACATTTGAAATTAATTACTGTATAAAGAAATTGGGCCTGGGCCCAGTTTTCATAATATTTACTGCACTTCCAAATATTTTGTAAGGTCATTAAAACAAATAATTATGTTTATTTCATAACTAGAAATTGAAGTTGAGCATTACTTAAAAAAAGGTTAAAACATGTTAATATTCATAACAATTGTTATTTTGTATCCATGACAATACAAAATGGAATAATTGTGTCTCAGTATGTATTTATAAATTATCATCATGAGTAAATTATCAAGAACAAGTAACACAAATGCATAAATCATGAACAACTCATACTCAACAATATTATTCAACTATAACAACCAAACTAAATTCCAGTAACATTTTAAAGATCACTTTTATATTACAAAATGGCCAACTACTCGCAACCTGTAATTGTACAGAGAGGCAATTTTCTAAATGATCCTTATTTTATGGCAGCTCGAACAATACTGGAAGATTTAGCAAAAGAAATGCAACAAAAAACAAACATGCCATGGCAGACAAACACCACAGATTTTCTTTTTTCACAGTTGAATGCTTGGCAACAAGCATCACAGAAGTTGGACAGTGCAATGTCAACAATCAAACTTTCGGATATTATGAATACAGTTTTTAAATTTGAACCAGATCATTTTAAGGTACTTAATTATGGCTTGGTGTTTTAAGGTATTCAAGTTAGGCCTAGGCCCTATTTGTGTTTACAATTAAGCCAACACTGTCTTTACATGTTTTCTTGAAACAAAATTTTATGGCTCTTAGGTTATTTAAATATAATTTTTTGATGGAATAATCATAGGTATTATTACTTTTCGTTCAAACATTTACTATCATTTATGTGTAAAGATGGAGGGGTTATACACGTGCTTTAACATTTTTCGCTGATAACATGTTAAGCACTTAACAAAAGTTGATCTACACTTTTGAAATGCATTGTTTTTTATAAATATAGTAAATGTGTAATACTAAGTTGATTACAAAACCTAACTTAAAAGATCCTACATGGAAAATTAAAACAATTGTTAAAAGAGCAATTAATTGTTAATTGTTTGTATGGAAAAGTACACACTAATAATTAGTTTTCCACTTATATTTTATTATTTGTAGGAGAAAATTATATGTATTCCTATACCTGTATTACAGTTAAATGAAAATTTGATTTTGTCATAGGTTGGATGACGGAACATAATTTTCTGTACTTACAAAAATAGCCAGATAAAATAGAATACATAAATCATTCTCATTAATTGAGGCCGCAGCATAATTAACTGGAATAGTTAAGAGGCAAAATATAAAAAAATGGTTGTTCTTAGCATACAGGGAAACACACATTTCTAAAAAATATTATGGTTAACATGAATTTATTTATTTTCATTGTTGTAATAAACTTTTTTTATTTCACTCAAATTCAGATTTACAGTATTTTAAAATTTGGTTCGTAGATGTTGGTAGACGTGCGAGGATTTCAACCAACAGAATTAAAACTTATAGTTAATAACAATGAGATTGCAATAAAGGCTTGTAAAGAAGAACTTGCACATGGAGAATATAGCGCTGGTTATGCTAGCCGTGTAATTGAACGAACTTATCAATTACCTAAACTACCACGTGCAGAAACTACGCAATGTAGCATGTCTGCTGATGGAACTCTATTCATATGTGCTGCTTGGCAGTAAAGGTAAGTTAGGGACTTGCAAAATAAACTGTAACACATTATCAATAGTACATTTTATTCTCAAGGTGTATTTACAAATATTGGGATGGCCAGGGAAATTAAATTTTAAAATTTCCTGACACAAATATATAATTTTCCCCTGAAGATGCTCACAAAATTTGTTAAAAGAACTTGAATTTTTATTTTAAGGTGAAAAGCACATTGAGGCTATTATCACCTCCCTAAATGAAAGTGTGAGTGTAAAGTGTTAAAATCGTAAGTGTAGTGTTGTGTGTGTTAGACTTGGGTACCACGAGGAACGTCTAAATCCTCTCAATACGTTCAGCTAGTCTGCACCCCCTGCGGGTAAAAGAACTTGGATACTTACTAGTTGTATTATACACCAGCAGTTCCCAAACTATGGGTCACAAGATCACGTATCAAAATGTGTCTTGGGGACAGCTAGTTAAACATAAGACCTAAACTTAACGAAGTATGATATGGAAACCCTGAAGCCTCATATCTAGTTCAATTCTACAATTCATTGAAAGGTCATTTACCTTTACTTTGCTGATCTGGTATTGTTTGTACATGTGTGGTTTTGTTTATACAGTATTCATTTTTTTCATTATTTCTATATTATGAATGTGTGTTTAAGACTGGCTCATACAGAATGAAAGAAAACTACCGCTCGATGATGATCCTTCATCTAATGGGATTTCTACGATTACGTCAATAGATGCAACCATTAGCGAGTTAATTTTCACTTTTTAATTTATGAAGTGCCAATAAAAATACAAGACAAGGCCAGGGATGGTTGACATACGATTTTTTTGAGAACAGACAAATAACACCGACAGATTATTAGACGTGTCGGATAGTCGCGAGTGTATTGTACTCTTTTAACACATTTAAAAGTGCGTGCCAGCATGACACTTTGGAAGGAAGGGGCTTTCTGGACTACACATAATAACAAAAAAAAAAAAAAAAAAATACTAATAATACACAATTACAAATATCAAGTAGCCGCGTGTATAGTGTGGGCTCCTGCAAGGTGAGAAATGTATCGGATACTCTTTGATTATAACGTGATACTTAATCACTAGACTTGTGTGTTTATATATATAATTTAAATACATTATATATCGTGTGTTCAGGAAATGTCTGTGAATAATGGACTGGACAGTACCAACACTGAAGTTACACTCTTTGCCAGTGTTTATTGTAATTCAGTGGACTGTACCGACACTCAGTTACACTCTTTGTCAAAGTGTTTTACTGTAACTCAATGGACTGTACCGACACTCAAAGTTACACTCTTTGCCAAAGCGTTTTACTGTACCTGAATGAACTGTATCAACACTGGAGTTACACTCTTTACCAGAGTGTTTTACTGTAACTCAGTGGATTATACCTACACTGAAGTTACATTCTTGCCTTCCAGTATTCAAAATAAGTAGTCTATAGTCATCCTTTGATTTTGTAAAACATAATATTGTTATGTTATGACAAAATTTGCCACACTGGGCACAAAAAATATTCATTTACAAAACAGCTGTTTCCTATTAGTCGTGTCACAGTGAACTTAAATTATGACACAAGAATCAGATCAAATTAAGCACATTGGTTTAACATTTTTTTAACTACTCAAGACCTGGGAATTTACTTATAGTGATACATGCATAACTATGTAATCAAAAATAATTAGTAATATTCAATAGTTTTTTGTTTGTAAAAAATAACCTGTAAAATAGAGATCATAATAAAGGACATGACAGGAGAAATGACAATTCTCACATAAAATATATTTTACTACATTTATACCAGTAGAAAAGTAAATTAAAACATATATGTTATACAATAAGCAAATATCATTAAAGATAATTACGGGTTTTTGAAGAACTGTCCATATTATTCAATTGTGGGAGCAGCAGAAACATGAACAAGATAAGAACTACATATCAATAGATAATTAATTATGGTATTTTGACTGTCAAAAATTACTTTTTTTTGTATACACATAAATACTTTGTGTGCTACACCATATTATTTCTCCAGCAATTATAATTAATTGTGTATCATTTTTAATATATTTTTTTAATTAAGGAAAAATAATTAAAATAACTCAAATATAGTCAGTAGTTAAATTTATTTATAAAATTTTCAATTATTTTTTTGGTGCTGCAGCCTTTTTCTCCTTGGGTTTTGGCTTAGGCGCAGCTGCTTCCTTCGGTGCTTTAGGTTTCTTTTCCTTTTTAGGCTTGGCTGCTTTTGCCTTCTGGATTGCGGCTCTTCGCTTTTCAATCATCTTTAAACGTCGTTCTAAATGTGGTGCCAAAGGTGTCTGCACAAAAATAAAATATCGCTATTAAAAAAATGATTATGTAAATAACTAGACGACACAATCCATGGTATAAAAATTCAGTACTGTCTAAGCTAATGCAATATAATCGAAGAATTCCACGTTAAATCAACCCAATTTTAAAAATGTTTAATTATACCAACCAAGACTTTCATGAAATTTGCCACAATTGTACTGAATTCTTTACAAAATTTTATGTAATTCATTCCTAAGTTGTTGCACTGATAAAGACACTCATATACTCTTTGTGAATGAATTTGTTTTTAGTTATAGCAGAAGCTCTATTATAATTGAACTATAGAAATGGGAAAGTTCATTTTATGTCACTTTTATAACACTTCTCATGCTGACTTTATTATACAACACATTTTCAAATTAATACTTGATGACTAATAAAGCTGTAAATATAACAGGTTTTTTAAGCAAGGTTAATTTTTTTAATAACATGAAAATCACTATAAATATTTAGAAAATATATTTTTTAGACTCTTGAAACTATTTTTCTACATTAAAGTCCATGTTTGAAGAATTAGATCAAAGATCCCATAATCAGCAGCCTTTTCAATTTTATTAAACATAAATGTTGACTAAATACCATTCAGCCAAACAAAAGGGCTAATGTAAATGGCGTCTTCCCATGTGCAAGGTATGTAATGTGCATACTTGCAATGTCATGCATGATTGAAACCATCGTTTAATAAAATACCTTAGTTTAAAAAAAAGCATTCTTGGTAATATAAAAGTGGGTAATGTGGGTTCAATGAAGCTCATTATTTCATTAATGACAATTCAGGAAAGCTAAGAATTTTGTTACCAAATTCTCTGCAGAACATAACCAATCTACCAAATTTGCTTCATAGATATATAACCAATTATATCTTCTAATTTGCATTTACTTACTTCTATTATGAAATATGAAGAAGCTTTTCCTACGAACGTAAAGCTTCTGAATAGTTTTTCACAATTATTTATATGTAGTTTTAAGAATGACTGTGAGTTCCTTCACTGCTTCATCAAAGCAGGTTTCCTCACATTCATTCTTAAAACTACATCAAAGCAGGTTTTCAAGAAATAATTGAGCCGCCTCGGTGGCCTAGTTGATAGCGTACTGGGCTTTCGTCCCGAGGACCCGGGTTCGATTCCCGGCCAGGGCTTAGCATTTTCATACGCTATAAATCATCCCATCGTCTGCATTAGCCCAAGTGTGCACAATAAAAAAAAAAAAATTCAAGAATAATTCTGATTCGGTATAGCCTTTTTGGAATCAGAGTTCAAAATTTACTTTAATAATTTCCACTGCCAGTCCAGAAAGTTGTATAGGGATACCAATAGGGTCTTAATTAAGTTGTACTAGTACTGGGGTATCAATGGCCTTTGTAAACTGGTGTAATTCTTCCAGTCTCTTTACGAAAGTGCTACTCTGCTTCAGTTTTGGTGTCTACCTTGTGCAAGTTAAGTTTGAAAGACTTTTTATTTTTGTACTGGTAGCATGCCCATCTGAAAAATATTCTTTTTTGGGGGGAATTTGTGTAATTTATAAGTCAGAAAATTTATTAGTTTCTTTTGAAAAACAGCAACTGCATTGTGCTCTAAGCATGTTTTGTATTTACTCAATTCATAACATTCAATGCATTACAAAGAATTATTATTTTTCTAAGGAAAACGTGTTTCACATTCATATCAAATCTATAATTGCAATGTAATATTTATAAGCCAATAATTATGGGACCAGGAAGGTATTAGATTACTGATAGTGTTAATTGTTTAATGTTCATATTAATTGCTAAGTTGTGTCAAGTGGTAGCTGACATTTTTGCATCATCACAGTATTCAGTATGTGTTTCCAGACACCTGTTTTTTGTCTTTTCTTTTTCTGTTGCATAACCTCAACATGAAGATCAATGTTCCTTGTCACATGTTCGTAAAAACAACTCCCCTTCCCCACTGTTGTCCCTGCACATATTGGGTTATCAAGATTCTTCTGTATTATTCATTATAAGTCAGTGCTTAATTAAACCTTAACCTAAGATTTAAACATTTATAATACAGACTACATTCTTAAAACTTTGTAACAAAAGCGAAAGTACTTACTCCAGCTTTCTTAGCTAATTCAACCTGCTTCTCAAAATTCTTCTTCTGTGCAGTAAGAATGGCATTCCTCTTGAGGACTGCATAGAATGGGTTAAGAACCAGCATGGCTCGAGTGTTGCTCAATGGATTCAGCTTGCGTTGACGACGGATCACGACCTTGCTGCAAAACATACATACAGATATTCAACTGTTTCAGAGTATATTGTTAGCTGCTGTTCAAGCCATTATCAACTATTTTTTCTTTTATTCTCTAAACAACAACACAAATGATGTACATTCTGTAATATTCCTTCATTCCCCATAGTTATATGTTTCACTTGATTGATTTTTAGACCATATATTATAAGCAGAGTGAATTATAAAGATAGATTTTGATGTAGTATTTATGAGTGAGAAAGTTTTTAGAAAATTCATACACAATTAATTTTGTTTCCCTCTTTAATGAATTTTATGGATGTATTTCACAAGATCAGCGAACTCTGCAGTGATTTTTATACATTGTTAGAATGTTATTTGAAGCAAATTTCATTAAAATGAGCTAAAGGAGCGGCTATCACAGTGAAACCCATCCTCGCGACCTTGAAAAAATACTAAATGTAAATCTTTAGAATACTTTTAATGTAGAGCAGCACATAAATGTTCAAGATTATTCTAAATTTTAAAATGTTGACTGTAACAGATAATTGAAAGAACACCGTATTTTATGACCTATAAAACGCACTTTTTTCTTCAAAAAATTACCTCCAAAATTCAGGTGCGTATTATACACAAAATTAATATAAAAATGTACATTATTTAATTTAAAATTCCTGCCAGTCTTAAAAATGGCCATATATTTGATGCCTAGTGAAAGCTATCTCTATCTGGCAATATTGAATTCAACTGGTAGCAGCAGTGCACCGATGCAACAAACATGAACTGCGAGGATTCACAAGCTTGCTAACAGTCGCCTTCCTGCACCGCCATTACAACCCCTACGCACTGTCTAGCCTACGATGCGTCATTGCAGTGCTATGAAAGTGATTTGTGTCACTGGTAACAGTACAATATTTTTGTTAGCCAGTTTCGTAAGGGAAACTAAAGAACTAAGAGTTTTTTTAGTTTGGCTTTGCAATCTAATAACAAAAATGGTAAAATGTTATTTTTTAGAAAACAATAAATATTAAACTGCATCTTATAGTCCGTAAAAAGTATTCTTAAATTAAAACACAGCAAATTATAATGTTTTTGAATTGTCCAGATCAAGGAATAACAGTTGATGAAACACAATGCTTTCTTGGTATTATCGTTGTGAGCAGCTAAAATTCTTCCATGTTATTATTGGGATTTAAATGACAATAGCTGCATTATTTTAATTTCTATAAATTTCAGTGTTATTCTGCCTTGGCAGTAGTATTTTCTATAATGGACGGCGAGAATACAATGAAACTTCGATTAACCATCACTCTTTCAACCACCCAGTTCAATAAAAGTTAATTACAATACAAACAATTGTCTCAATACAGAATTGGAATCTGAAGGAAAAATAATACTGGCCACTACTTCCACTGGTATTTGACAGCTAGATTCTGTATAGGATATCAAGAAAGCATCTGAAGAGAACTGGGGAGACTTATCTCTGCTGCTCTTACATCGTCTACTGATAGTCATATATTTCAGATCCCTTGCGTTTTATTCACTTTGTTAAAAAGACAAAAAGAAGAAAATATGTGCAGTAATTCAATAATTAAATCTGTGTTTAAAAATGTTGTTTATTGTCTTATTTCATTGTGTTTCACGGTTACTTGTTCATTAATCATCTTAAAAATTTTAAAATAATTTTATTTTAATAATTAATAAGAAAAAATTAGTTCTTGGGTTTATTGTTTTAAAATGATTTTTACTGTTTAAGTTTAATAAAATTAACAATAAATTGTTTGGATGTTTACTCAATTTAAAATTAGGGGTCTACAAGCCGAGTTTTTTAAAGTTCGGGTGGGGTTTTTTTTCGGCGCTCGGGGTCGGGCCAAATGGTTAAATGAGGAACCCATCACATTTTTAGCTAGGCCTAAGTCAAAAAAAAAAAAAAAAATTAGAATTAAAATTTTCTTTATCTCATATTTAATCCTCTGACCGCCAGGGACCGATTATATCAGCACGCAAAAGTTATGTAAATACAGCCACGGCCGATGTAATACGGGGTCTGTTGGTTGGACTCAATACCGCCACGGCCCGATTAGATCGGTGTGCAAAAGTTATGTGAATACTACCACAAACCAATGTAATACGGGCTCCATTGGTCTGACTGAATACTGCCATGGGCCAATTATATCGCCGCGCACAAGTTGTGTGAATATCGCCACGGGCTAATGATGTAATACGGACTCTATTGGTCCGACTGAATATTGCCAAGGACCAATTACATCCGATGTGCAAAAGTTGTGTGAATACCACCACAGGCCGATTATATCAGCGCGCAAAAGTTATGTGAATACAGCAACGAACTGATTTATTACGGGCTCATTATGTTCAGTATTTTCATTTGATTTTTGTTTTGGAAAAAATTACATCTTTTAATTCAGTGACATAATCATGAAACGATATACATTCGGAAAAAGGATATCTGCAGATTCTCTGAACTGATTGTGTACTGTTGTCAATCGCAGACATATTGATTTGACAAAGCAGTGTGTTGACCGACTAGGAAACTATATTTGTAAACATGCAGAGCCCACTTGGTCCCTTCTCATTGTAGCAATAAATTGTACAATAAATAAAACTAACCGATAATACTGCACGCACTGACAGGTCAAAAATTGGTTTTGTCGAGTAAAACAAATAGAATGATTATAAGTGGTTAGACACTTGACCCTCGATGATTATTTAAATTGTTCTCCCTTTATATTATTTGTATATTACGAATTTTGGTAGCGAAAATATTTATGCATATTGAATACACTGTCTAAAAATAAAAGCTAATATTTACTTGGCTTGACCCGAATTTTACGCTTGCCTGAACTGAAGTTGAGCTTTTCAATTAACCCGACCTGACCTGTAAAATTCAGGGCCCCGCAGACCCCTATTTAAAATACAGTGAACTCTGATTAACTGCCAGTTTGTTATACTATAATTTTTTTAGATGGTTCTTGAAGAAATAATAAAGTAATGAATAAACAAGAGTGTAGACAATATATTGATATAATACATACTGTTCCCAATGTACAGTAGCCAGATAGCAGTGAAAAATAATTTTTGCTTTATATTTGAGCAGTGCAGGTACTGGAATACGGCACATTTGTTTTGTTTTGTTTTGTACTATGAACTATCGCTCATGTTGTCAGCTGCAGTTGTGGCTCATAAGCTGTAATGTCTGGTGTTATTTATATTATTTGTTGCTTAGTGAGTACTGTAGTGGCTTATACAGTAAAAGCCCGCTAATCTAGCACCTTCAGGACTTTGACAGTGCCGGATTACCGGAAATACCAGATTGTTGAAGGCCGTAAAAAATAGCAGTGAACGGAAAGCGAGGCGGAAGTTAAAGAACATTTTACTAAAATAAAAAAAACTTTATTGCTTACATTCTACAATAAAATTCTACCCCGAAGGGGGGTTGCAGACTAGCTGCACCTATTCAGAGGATTTAGACCTCACATGCGGTACCCTAGTTTAACACACTACAACACTACACTTACAACTTTACACTCACACTTACATTTAGTGAGGCAATAATAGCTTCAAATTGCTTCTCGCCTTAAAATAAAAAAAAAAATTCTAAAATTTTTATTTAACTTTGGAATAACTTAATTTTACTGCGTTGGGTTAAAATAAGATCATGTAACATGAGAAGGCGGACAGATGGAACGTTTTCACTAATAATAGCACCTGAACTCTATCGATCACGCCCAATTTCCTCGTATACTCTGCTGATTGTGTCACGTGTACAGTACAGTAGATATAGCAGTCTGTTTTTTAAAAAAGCCTGTGAGTGATGCCGGATTATTGAAAGTCCCGGACTATAGAATGCCGGATTAGGGGCTTTTACTGTATAACTGAACCATCGTATGGCTTAAGAATACGATTAACACTCTGCACTTCGGTATGGTTAAATATTCCTTGCTGACCGAGAGCAGGGCATGGCCAGCAGTACTGGCTATGAAGTCAGTGGTTTAACACGACTGACAGGGGCTTACTAGTCGTCAAGGGACGATGGTTAGTGATATGCACTGACAGTAAACGTTTTCAACAGTAAATGATAGTAAATGTTTTTAGGTCGATATGTTTTTCACATCGAAATTGACAGTCAATGTTTTACACACTAATATTTTTTAATTTCTAACACAAATTTTTTTTGTATAAATTCTAAGTGTTTTATAATCAAGATTTTTTGATGTTTGATATTAAGACATTTTAAAAATCCAAATTGTCAGAAAACAGTAATGTGGCTGTTATGACAAATTTGTTGCACTTTCTTCCTCACTGCCCAGAAATCATCAACGTTGATAAATAAGCCTTTCATTCTCTATCCTAACAAGAATACATCATTTTTCTAAGACATAAATGCATTTTGTTCGCCCTTTTAGTCGATCATACTGATTGATTTTAATGATGTGACCACTGATGTTCTATTGATGATCAAGGATTGCAACTCAACCTCCACACTGAAGGGCATAGCAAGTTTAACTCTCGTGTCTTACACGTTTTTAAACAAATATTTACTTTCTTTGCCAGATTCGAATGGATTATCGATGGAATGGATTTTTGATGTCAAATTATTGACTCTCTACTGTATCTAAAAGCAAAGGCATTTATAATCACAAAATATTTTCAATCTATTTAATGAGTGTCAATATATTCTCTGGATATCAATGATATAATGTTGAATAAATCAACAACGAGAAATACTGTAGGAACTCATCAGAGAATTTAGTTACAATTTACATAAATCATTATAAAAATATTGTGAGTATACTTACTTGGGAGGTTTGATAACCTTCTTGATCTCGGTAGCCTTCAATAGCCTAGAAAGATTTGTGTTTCCCATTTTTGGCAGAGGAAGTTTGTAGCCTTTCTTAAGAACGGAATTCTTTCGCCACACTCCATACAAACGGTTCAGTTGCTTGAAGGCAGATTCAGTCCAGATGACAAAGCGCCCAACATGACCACCAGGAGCAAGTTTCAACAAGTTCAGCCTAGATACATCAATTAATTCCACACCTGGGATGTTCCGAAATGCTTTTGATAATCCCTTCAACAAAATTTTGTTTTAGAACTCACATAATCTTTACATATGTATGTATGTGTATATGTTAGTATATTTAATATTATTCTAGAGATAATTTGTAATTCTACATTTTTGTGGTAATGGCTTTTTGAAAAATGCTAAAAGTAATGAATTAATAATGTCCCTTAAGACTTATCTAAATACAAATGATAGCATTTCAGCAATTACAGTGGAATACAATTAATTCGTCATGTCCATTTACAGTTTAGCATACACTACATCGAATTGGATAAAATAAATATAGTGCTTGCATTAGCTTGTACTGACCCTACAGATTTTATCAGTCAACATGTCGATATAGCCTCACTTTGTGATTGACTCATACTATCACATAGCATACTAGCATCTCATTCATTATTCTCGCGACCAACCCAGTTGAATTTTCAAAGATGTGATGCGTACGATACGATGATATGGACGATAGTAGTATGTCATTACATTTGATACATTCAATATGACACCTGATCCAATTGATGCTTACTCCTAAGGTCATAGATACTCTGGGACCAATTTAATAACACATTAAAGATTTAAAAAATAATATAATTGTCAAATTTATTCCTTTAATTGGAGCACTCAAGCCATATTGTAATGTACACTGTATACATATTTACTGGAACTGTACATGAAAGTAAATTTGTTGCTGGTCAGCGAGGCGTGTATACGTGGTACACTGCTATAAATATATGTAGCCTGCAGACCATATTATATAAGGTGCTAAACATTACGACTTTTTACTTAATATCAGACAAATGAAAACAAGGGATCAGTATTAATGGTAAGGATAAATCAATGGGAGTAACTGTGACTCATACTAAGTTCCTAGATGCAGCAGACCAAGCGGTGCTTTGGGATTTTATTAAAAAAAAGCTGTCAGTAAATATGAACTTTTCCCCATACTTTATGCTAGTTAGACTAATAAGGATTAGCCTTAATACTGATAGAGTTAACGAATAGCATTAACTACAGCTAGAACAATCTTGAGGTGCACAATTCAGAGATGTACGAGACTGAATGGCCTAACATTTACCATAGAGCCCTTAAATGCAGTCATATATATATATATATATATAAATCAGACACTACATCACAGTCATAAAGCCAGAGTATTATATGCACTCCACATAAAAGCTACCATGGAGGATATTTTGAAGGAAGAATGCAAAATCTTGAGGAAGATCCTTGGCCCGAGATTAACAGAAGAGGGATACAGGTGGCACTCCCGGAAGACCACAGAGAAGATACAACAAGACAAAAGACAAAAACCTGGCAGCAGATATCAGAAGAAGAAGGTTTCGGTTCTATGGACACATCAGTAGACTCCCAACAGAATCCTTAAGTATATACAAGGAGTCAAATCAACAACATCATGGATCGCACAACTCAGAATAGACCTACATGACGCAGAAATAGACTCAACAGATGTTGAAAACAGGAATGCATACAGGAGAAAGATGCTCGGTTGGAAGGTCCCAGAGAATAAAATCCCAAAGAGAGCAGGGGTAAAATGGACGGAGGAGCGGAAGAGGATCCATGGGGACAGGATGAGGGAGGTGTGGAGGATTAGAAGGAACAAGACACGAGTCGGAGTGCTTTGCATGATCCAACAGGGTCGATACGCAAATAATAATATATATATATATATATATATATATATATATATATATGTGTGTGTGTGTGTGTGTGTGTATGTATATACGCTATAAATATTTTATACAAAAATTGTATTTTTAAAAACTAAAAATCAAGTTTGAATTGAATTTTTATTTATAAAATATTTTTTGGGATTCTTTTTCAGTTATAGAATGTCAAAAGCAAAAAACCCCTTCTGAATGTCAAAAGCAAAAAACCCCCCTTAAACCTTTGGACTACCATAGGTTTTTTTCAGTCATTACAACTAACAGACATTATATAAAATATTACTGATATATCAAACATAATAAGAATTTTATGCACATATATTCTTGTAATATCACAAATGCTGTGGCACTCAAAGGGTTAAGCAATAATAAGAATTACCTGGTCTTGTCCATAAACAATTAGAGGTCCTCGACGTTGGATGCGTCTTCTGTTACGCATTTTCCCTTTGCCAGCACGAAATCTGCGAGATTTGTATACCTGGAGACAAAAATAAAGATAACGAAATATCAGATATCTGGAAGTAAATTACACAAAAATATTGTTAACACTTTAAATTATTTGTAATGTATCACTGCCCACATCCAACAAAACAATTGGAGGGAAACGCCTATAGATACATATTACTGTAGCACAAGTTAGGAATATTTTTATACATTATTGGCACAAAAATATGGACAATATGTGCAGATATAAGAATAACTTCTAGTAACTCAAATTGTCATGTATCGCTGCCCACATCCAACAAAACAATTGGAGGGAAACGCCTATAGATACATATTACTGTAGCACAAGTTAGGAATATTTTTAGAGATTATTGGCACAAAAATATGGACAATATGTGCAGATATAAGAATAACTTCTAGTAACTCAAATTGTCATGTATCGCTGCCCACATCCAACAAAACAATTGGAGGGAAACGCCTATAGATACATATTACTGTAGCACAAGTTAGGAATATTTTTATACATTATTGGCATAAAAATATGGACAATATGTGCAGATATAAGAATAACTTAATTCAAATTATTTGTCATATATCACTGCTCATATCCCATAAAACCATTGGAAGGAAACGCCTAATACATATATCTTTCTGTAGCACAAATTATTATTTCTATGAATTACTGGCACAAAAATACGGACAATATATACAGGTATATAAAAATAACTTAAATAATTCAAATTACTTGTCATGTATCATTGCCCACATCCACCAAAACAATTGGATGGGAACGCCTATAGATACATATTTCTGTAGCACAAATTAGGAGTATTTTTAAACACTACTGGCATAAAAATACGGACAATATGTGCAGGTATGTAAGAATAAATTTTAACTTTATTGAGAGTAACGTTCTGGAATAAAATACTAAATCCTAATTAAAAAATATTCTGAACTTCCTAATTGAGTTTATCCCCTCACATTGTATATTGCTATGGAACCAGAAACAAAGAATTATTAACAAGTATTTTGAATGATAAGTTCATTCATATTTGATTATTTAGAATATCATCTTATTAACATTATCATATCAGAAGTAACAAAAACGTTCAAATTCGGTATATTTTGTTACTTGAAAAATTAAATATACTATCATTTACAATAGGCACAAGCAATAATAAAAAATAATCAGTACTTTATTTTGACTTAAATGGCTGACACTAATTACATGCATGCCATTTTTTTAATAATTTTTTTTAAATAGGTGACACTGATGGACAGATTATTTATAATCAAATAAAATATATTCGGAATCAGATTCTGATCCCACATTTATATTTCATGTCTAAACATGCAAAATAATTCTGCCCAGTTGTTTCTGATTTTGAATTATTATTCTGCATATTTAAGTAATTCGATTTCAACTGTTCTGGCTCTGAACATCTCCTGTATCATCCAAATATCAATCAACATCATTAGTTCAGACTGCAGATACAGATCAAATGACTAATCTCTATCTACAGCTGGCTATAAGTAGACAAAATAGCAAACAATGAAAACTACAGCAAGTGGTTGGTTGACTTTTGAGTCTACTTAGACGGCTTGTATTGCAATAGAGTGTACAGGCCTAAAATATGAACAAAGTAAACATGAAGTGTTTACATAACAAACAACACAATAATGGTCTAAATATTTTGCTGAGAAAAATGTCTAAAAGCGTCAAATGCAAGTGCTGAACTAAAAACCTTTCCATTATTTTCTTAGTAAAATTTAAAATTAAGACCCAAACTGTATTAAAATACGATGATGAGAAAATGATTGCAAGTACAGAACACTGGAGATTGTGTTCAAAATACGGAATCATGGCAAGTATGTTATACCAACTATTACTTGTTAAACTGAACACCATTTTATTATTAGTCGTTTAACAATTTGTCTGGATTATCCGTGTTCTTCCACGCCACATAATTGTGATTCTAATATATTAAGATTATGATTATTTACATTCAAGATTATATGGGGGAAGGGATAGTTCAAACCCCAGACACTGCGATCGACTTACCTATTGTGCAACTTACCTCTTAAAATACCAAGTTCAGCAGATTGGTGTCTCTAATAAGTTTCAACAATCCACTGACTTGCTCACTCTGCTGAAGATCCCTACGGTCTTGGAAATCAAAAACCCCTAGCCACCTACTAGCAAGAGCCTCACAATCATAAATTATGTGACCTGCAGTTTCCTTCTCCTTCCTGCACAATCTACACGCGGTTTCTTCGTGGTACACACCTATCCTGTTCATGTGCATCCTCAGACCACAGTGCCCTGTTATGAGCCCCATGATCCTCCTGCGTTGTGCTCTGCATTCTAATATATACTCTGAATATTATGAATAAATTAAAGTTTGAGATCTGATGAAAGAAACTCTGTGTAGGATAAGTGGAATGGATGATTAGTGCAGGTCACTAGCAATTGTGAAGCTCTTCTCAGCACTTAGGCAAAGGGTGTTTGGTTTTTCCAGGACGTCCAGCTAAATGAGCTAGTCAGTGGCGTCCTCAAACTCATTGAAGGAACCCAATGTCTACTGAATTATTAACTAAGAGGCTTAGTTTCATGACAGATTCTTTGATGACAATACCAAGTGCAATCAAAGCCTGCAACCTTTAACAACCAATATAATCTAACACAATGGTAAAATTAAATGAAATTTATAATTTACCTTCTGGATGTCATTCCAGGCTTTGATGCGATGCAGAAAAATAGTAGCTTGTTTTGTCTTTGTATATTCTTGAATTTTGTCTGACACTACCAAAGGGAGTTCTGGAACTTCTTGCACCATATGACCTGTTAACAGATCAAGCATATTTCAAGTTATCTCTACATTTTACATTAACGTCTCACCGGAACATTGATTAAATCAAAATTCATACATAATTTCATTAAAATACATTTAGCCAGTTGGACAACCGACTCAGAAAATATTTTGAGGTATGTTTTAGGTTAATAGGTATGCTGAAACGACTCGCCGGAGTAAAGTGGGGAAGTACTCAAGATACACTGAACACAACCTATAATACATACATAAAGCCAGTCATAACATACGGAAGCGAAGTACTGATCACTGCCGGTAAGCCAGCCCTACGACAACTGGAAAGATGCCAAAATAATGCTCCGAAATTTATTTGTGGAGCCGTTAAAACCACTCCTATAACAGCAATGCAGATGTACACGCAGAACCAACCTATAGAAGAAGAAGTCAAACAACTTGCGGCAGTTACATACTTGGGGTTGCAAGGACTGCCTCAGACATCATGGACCAAATCCGCCTCCATAAGCAACACACAAAAACCATAAAAATATCATTTCCTTAATATCAGAAAACTCAATGGTAATAAACAGGTATCCATTACAAAATCATATACCATACCAACTAACCCAATTCACCTTCTGGAGATAGACATAAATTTGTCTTTGGTTGAGAAGTTAACAAGAGAGAATGCCCCCCATCACTTCTCCGACAACTGGCCATCTCCACAATAGAAGAAAGATACCTCTCTGACCAATGGTTGAGAATCTACACAGATGGATCCAAGTATGAGAACGGAAGCACTGGAGCGGGAGTGTACACACCCCATTTCTCCCTCCACTACCCGGTTGGGCTGAACAGGTTGAATTTTGATGCCGAGATTGAGGCCATATCTAAGGCTCTTCTCCTTCTGCTGAACACTTCGCATGAACACCAAAACTGTGTAATACTGACAGATTCCAAGGCAGCAGTGCAGACCCTATCGTCATCAGCGGGCAACAATCTTAAAGAAATACATCAAATGTTATGAATGCTTCAAAAATTAAACAGAAATATAGTGTTCCAATGGATCCCTTCTCATGTAGCTATGCCAGGAAATGAGGCTGCAGATGAGCTGGCAAAGAAAGGTTCACTCCTACCCCAACACAAACATTTGCCCAATCCAAATAAGTCAAAAGCCACACTCAAAGTACAATGAAGAAACAGCAGATGGAAAAAATAAACAGCATAGCAAAAGGCAAATGCTGGGAAAATATAGACGAGGAATGGGACGGACTGAAAGAAAAACCAAGGAGACAGTCAGTGGCACAGTTCAGTCTTGACATGGGTCATGACTGCCTCGCCGCCCACTTGAAGCACATTGGAGTCTATTCCTCTGAAATGTGCCCTCAGTGCCAAGAGACGAACTCAAATATGAACAAGGAACACCTGCTGACATGCCCTGGATTGAATGCTGATTTGAGACGACAGAAGAGCTTCGCTCGGCTGTATTGGGAGGCAAGGATGCTGATGGACTGGAGTCCGGGCTAGCCATAGGAAACAACAACAACATGTTTTAGGTTTCTAAAACAATAAGAAACCTAAGGTAAGTAATTTAAAAAAAAATTATATAGACTAAATTTAAATTTTATTTAAATAGATTTATTATTGTAGATTGTTCACACCATTTTTAATATAAAAAAAATGTTCCCAGCAAAAGTTTGGATAAGTTTTTTTTTTTTATAGATAATACAAAAGGCAGTGTGTATAAAAAAACCAATGTTCAGTAGCACTGATTTAATCCAGTCTGATAGTGACGAATATACCTTACAAAATCAATTAATTTTTTGCTCAAATGACTGCGAGTTTTGAATTACTGATTTGCAGCTTATTAGGCTACTATCATGCTCAAATGATATCAATCTGGTTATTAAGTTTAAATAAATTAATGAGTAAACAATGGAGTGGTCATTGTTTACTCATTATTATTAAATAATAATTAATTATTAAATTTAATAAGATTTAAAAAACCAGATCAATTAAATCTTTTGTTTTAAGAATGAAGTTTAACAGAAGAAGAATAAACAAAAACAGAAGATAAAATACTACGTACATTACGTTTAAACTTGACTAATATCATTTAGACTACAGTGTTTAAAGTAAGAAATAGTGTTTCATCAGAAAAGAAATAGTCAAGCATAAATGAACTACTAAATTAGAAAAAAATTGTGAAGATAGTTTACAGTTCAAACAATATTGAATTTCATTCAAAGTTTTACTGTATCCTACCTTGCATTAAAAAGATTTGTTTATAACAATTGAGGATGTTTACGATGAAAAGGAATAAGTTCTCAGTAGTGTTTCTTAATATTCTAGAACTTGACAGATGTCTAAAGCAATTCTAATAATCATTAACATATTATATAGACCTAACTTTTAACCTGTTTTGGTAATACAGTGTAACTTCATTTACAAACACCTACAGGTTAATTACAAAACCTTCTTATTATTATATAATTTTTTCATTTTCCTGAATGAGGTATTATTGTTATTATGAAGTATTATAGGCTTAGAAAAAATTTCTAAATTGCAGAAATTATCAAAAATGGGCACGAACAGCACAGGTTAGATTTTTAGGTTAGCTTTTTCTTGGAAATTATTGTATGAAAGCAAACAGAATTACACTGTTCAATGTTTTTCTGCTAAGCCACTTCCTAAAACAATCAGTTTGGAAAGAATAATGTTCCGTTGCGAATGCGAGTGGCAAGGAAGCAGTGTATAAACGTTGATTTTTTTTGTAGGGTACTGGTAAGGTTTTATTAGATTCATAATCCAGTCATTTAAAATAATGGTGCTTTTATCTAAAATTAGTATTATGAAAAGGAAATTGTTTATTTTTTGTAGGCAATTTGTCCCCCCCAAAAATATTTGCAGTACTATGCCCTTTTAATAACTTGCTGTAAGTAAAAATCTTACCTACATATAATAGTCCCTAACTGCGGACTATAGCATAAGATTTTTCAACAATAATGGACTTTTATATATGGTTCGAGTAATATCTCTCGTAATGAAGTTTCACTGTAATTGATATATATATATATATATATATATATATTACACCATTTAAAATAATATCTAAAAATATATTTAGAAATTCTATTAAGAGCAAATAATTTTTAATAGGCATTTTAAAATTTATCAAAGGAATAAATATGGTTACTGTTATACAATAACATAAAAAATGTTATTATGTTATTTCCGACTCTTATTAATGTAGCTGAACTTACTGCCCCTTGCCAAGTTCTTGAATATCATAACCAGTAAGTCAAACACTTTCTTGTACATTCCGTCCACCATATATAATAGAACAAAGAAACTGTAATAATTCTGATTTAACACCGGTTTTAATATTTGTTCGCCTTACCTTTAGACATAACTAAAGCAGGAACACCAGTGGCTGCAATAGCCGAAGCCAAAGCGTAGCGTTTTTGGTTCACATTTACTTTACGGTGCCAACGCCGCCAGGTCTTAGTAGGGGCAAACATTCTTCCTCCGCGACACATGTTACCAAAAGCACCTTGTCCTGAACGATGGGTACCACCACCCCGCACACGAGGGATACGAGCAACAGCACGTCCAGTACCCCAAGACTCAGCACTAGTCTGGTGACCTATCAAAATTATATTTTATAAAATAATTTTCTAAATAAAATACAAAAAGTTTAAATTTAAGTTTTGTTTTTAAGAATATCCTCATAATGAAGTAATAACTTGACTACCATATAATAATGATTTTTAATGTATTTCAACATTTTGTTTATAAAAATTCAAAATGTCCACTACAAAAATTGTGGGACACAACTGTTTCCCACAGAAGAGATAGATGTTTACTAAACAGACTTTGTTATAATCAGAAGTAAGTTATAACATAACTTACCTTATTTGCATTGTTCAGGTTTTATTACACTGTAGCAGTTTTCAATTAATTTACTGATTAAAGGAAATTCCAATGACAATATGCTACGAATTTCTGGATATAAAATTTATTAGAAATATGAACTTGTATATTTGTAAACACATAAGTCAGATTTTGTGCATAATCAAAGGTATGTCATAACCCAATGCTCTTATAATGTAATATCATCATACAGTGTTTTTATATAAATTAAAAGAAATTCGAAATGCAAATTTACTTTAAACTTTGTAATTTAAGTTTGTACACATATGAATTTGTATACTTGTAAACACATAAATCAGATTTTGTGCATAATCAAAGGTATGTCATAACCCAATGCTCTTATAATGTAATATCATCATACAGTGTTTTTATACAAATTAAAAGAAATTCGAAATGCAAATTTACTTTAAACTTTGCAATTTAAGTTTGTACACATATGAATTTGTATACTTGTAAACACATAAATCAGATTTTGTGCATAATCAAAGGTATGTCATAACCCAATGCTCTTATAATGTAATATCATCATACAGTGTTTTTATACAAATATAAAAGAAATTAAATTTAAAAAATGAAAATTTACTTTAAACTTTGCAATTTAAGTTTGTACACATATGAATTTGTATACTTGTAAACATATAAATCAGATTTTGTGCATAATCAAATCATTACCCAATGCTCTTAAAACATACCATACAGTGTTTTATTCAAATTAAAAGAAATTCCAAATGAAAATATACCTTAAACTTGTAAATATAAAGTTTGGGCAAATATGAAATTGTATATTTGTAAACACACACAGTCAGATTTTGTGCATAATCAGAGGTAAGTCATAACCCAATGCTCTTATACTATAGTATCATCATCAGTGTGTTTATACTAACTAAACTAAAAAAAGATAACAAAAATTGTAATGGAAATATACTACAAATTTCTGAATGTAACGTACATGTATTATCATATACAAGTATGCGTACATACATTACTTGATTGGATCATGGAGTCAAACATGTTTTAAAATTTGTTAAAAACCTTGTTATATATGCATAACAATTTTTCACAATTTTTTAAATTGGCAATTTATGATATTTTATATGAAAATGGAAGCAATAAATTAGGGGAATATTCGAAATTGGTTTAGGTTAAGTGGGCACACCAGCGGCAAATTTGTCGCAATTTTTTATTTTCGTATGTTACGGTAGGTATCGATGGTGAAATGTTTTCAGGGCTTTGAGTATTTATCAAGACCACCATGAGGGACACGAGCTATATAAAAAGAATACCACCTTAACTTCAGTCCGTCTGGAAATAAGGTATGAATGCCAAGTAGTTACGTTTTTTCCCCGGTGAAAAACCGTTAAGGTTATCATCGCCGAGGAGAGGTAGTTACGTCTGTGGCCCAGGTGAATAAAAACAGAATTCATCCTTTATAATTAGATCAGGTTGAGTTATCAACGAAACCTAATATACTACTCATTAAGTAGTTTTCCACTGAATTATGGATTCCACAATTTAAACTTACACTATCATTTAAAAAATATATGAGGGTTATTTTGGAATTTTTTGAAAAAAATTAATTTTAACCTCTACTGTGATGCTTATCAAAGAGCATTTAATATGCCACAAAATGATACCTCTCTCCACTATCTCATAATCTGGAGAACTGCAACTGCAATTCAAAAATAAATCAATCATATGATTTACGGCAGTTTTGGGGAATTTCATATAATCAAACTTTCAAAACTGGATAACATATGAAGTTGAAATTTGGTATTTTTTTAGCCTACAGACTATGGGGAATTTTTGCCAAATTAAAAAAAAAAATCTGAGACAGTAAGGTTAAATCACTGTGTTGAATTAAGATGGAATGACCCAAACTTGGATGAACAGTCAATGTTACACCTTCAGAAACCGATTAGTGTGTATTGTAATTGTAGACTTATTTGACAGATGGTTATAATAAAATATAATTTATTATAATTATTGGTAAAATTCAAAGTAATCCTAATAAATTATTGATACATAATTTTAATATACTCAAATACAGATAAACAAACAAACCTGCATCTTTGTTAACACAATATGGCTGTCTGCTGTTTTTTGCAATGTTCATATGAACAAAATTAACGATGTCTGGACGTATCGGAGCTTTGAAAACTCCTGGTACAGATACATGTTTAACAAGTACCTCATTTTTTTCACTATAAACGCTCACATGCGGACGAAGTGCGTTTAACGACTGAAACAAAAAATTCTTATTTCATACTTTATAAATATACTTTATAAGTATAAATATAAAAAACCTTCCGTAGCAGTTACCATATTCCGAAAATTGAAATGAACCATGGTAAATTAGGATCAATAATGTGTAACAAACATGATGTTTACTTATGATTACAAAACTTTTCACTAAAAATATATAAATAAATGGTAATTATGCCAATCAGACTCCTGATTTTAACCCATTGGTAACGAAAGATGTATATTGCCCGTCCTTCTCTCTCCATGGCTTAAGTACTAAAGACGGGCAATGCCCGTCCTCTACTTCACTGATCTCTTTGCCGTATGTTTTTAGCCTAAAAGTCGAATGTAGAAATATAAATCTATTTTCAATCTATGAGATATTTTTCCTTCGTTTATTTCCGTTGTTACTCGTTAATTTCCGCCAGTTTCTTTGTGAAGTTGTGTACGAATTTGACAGTTGTAGAAACATGGCTTCTCGTGAGGAATTGTTTATTTCTTCGAGTGCATTTAGTGAGTTTGTTGGGGCTATTTTACATGAAAGTAGTTGTGAGATTAGTGATAATGAAGAGCAAGAAGTTATTGTTGAAAATGACAGTAGTGATAGTGATAACAGTGATGATGAGATCTGTGAAAATAGGCCTAATTGCAGACAATACTACACATAACCTACAAGTAAATGATTGGCAGTGGACTTCTAATCCAAATATAACTAAAATTCTGGTGACATTTTATAGGGAAAATCCCCCCAACAAGCAAAGCAAGGCCATCTAGAAAGTGTAGAGTATGTACTGCAAAAGGAAAAAGGTCTGAAACAATTTACCAGTGCAAAAAATGTAGTGTTCCTTTACATTTGGAAAATTGTTTTGAAATTTATCAGTCAGACAAATTTTTGAAAAGGAAACAAAATGTATAGTGTAAATATATAAACATTAAAAAATTTTAATATAGTGTTAAAAGTGATGGCTAAGTATGTGTTAACAATTACAACAACATTATGTAGGATAAAATTGGTAGGTTACTTGCTTTTATTATTGCACATAATCTTAGTGTAAACTACTGAAAAAATTCAGTACTGAAGGCCAATAGCATGTTAGTAAAATCTAGTTTCCAATGGGTTAAAGATATTCCCTTTTTGTACAAATAATTATAATGTCTTAAAATTAGCAATTTATTTCATGGTACATCCTGAAACTGCACCTCAATCAACAGCGCCTGTACACAATCTGAATGACATTTCGTTTCAACTCTCATGATTAATAAAATTTATGAAATTCAAACTAGCAGGATCTACTCGACACAGGACATACAATTTACTAAACTACATCGGGTTAGGTTTACAAGTATTGAAAAAATTCTTGCAAATCTAACCCAAAATAGTTTTTAGGTGGAGTTGTAAATTAAAAAAAATCGTCTGTGGCTATAGTTAAAGTATTATATGACGTAAAAATTAATGACCAAAACTTATGAGGGAATATTCAACATTTTCTAGTACTGTAGTTATTTATACGAGGGCGGCCAAAAAAGTAACAGACATTTTGGTCTATCATGGGAATGGACGGAGCTAGAGCTACCATCTTGCTGTCACAACGTTCCTCAACTCAGTACGCATCCGCTGTGGTAGCCTGAAATCTGTATTAGTTTTACTTTGCTCTCTTTGACATGATAAACTTTGTGCTACAATAGAAAATCCTGCCACTTGAGGTGCATTCTTTGATTAGGTTTTGTGTGTGGGGGGAACATTGAAATTTATCGCCAACTTTGTGATGTGTATGAACAAAGAATGAGTGAAAGCCCAGTGAAGCAATGATTTCAAAAATGACCGTATCAATGTTCATGATGAGGACTGCTATGTATAGGCCTACCATTGTGACTGATGAACTGGTGATGAAAATCATGACAAAATTCATGAAAATCCACAGCAATTTCATGTTACTTTCTGGACAGCCCTGGTACTACCTCATAGAACAAATATTTGAGTTGATGTTTTACTCAAATAACAAAGAAAGTAGTCAATCTCTAATGCTACAAAAATTAAATCTTGTTTTTGTATTTAATGGTAACAAAATCTATAGTTTACATAAATTCATTTAGGTAACATGAAATCACTTAGATATAATTATCTAATACCATACAAAAGGTGACTTCATGACAAACATTGATTATTGTGGTCATATATATTATCACAGAACAAAGCACGCTGAGTTAGGTTTAAAATAGTCAACTAAAAAAAAAGAAAAGATTATGCCAATAAAGGATGTTATAAATTGTTTGAATATTATTAATAAATATTACAATGTGATTTCAGTACTTATAAAAAATGGTATTAACTTTTTTCCTTGTTTACAAGATTTGTTCCTTGTGGTCATCGATAAGATGTTAAGTAATGGACATAAAAGGTCCAATTACTTTATAATGTTATTAATTTCAATATCTTATAGGCTAGTAGTTTACCTATAACTACAGAAAACAATCAGATAATTTTCATCTAAAATAATGTGGGGTTTTTATGTATACAGGTATTTTTTTTCAAATTTTAATTTATGTAACATAATTTTTTAACTTATCAAAAATAATAATTGACTAGTTAGTATGTTTTTAATCAAAAAACATTTTAAGAAGTGTAAGACAACAACAATTAAAAAAAAAATAACATAACTAAAGGACTACAGCTAAAACCCTATCTTAAACTAGCAAGTATTTCTTTTTGTTAACAGGGTCTAAATATTAGATTAGTGAATGTGTCCACCAATATCCAATTTTTTTTTTAGTACTCTCAAAAATTGATGCTGCAGTTTGTTTTAATGAAATTTCCTTTATTATCCAGTGTTTGTATATATTTAAATAGGTTATTCACTTTATTTCATTTAATAAGTCGGGTTTAAAAACTATATTTTAGTGAAATTTCATATTAAAAGACATTTATTAAGTAGACACACACTAATTTATTTAAACATAGCCTATTTATTTTAAAAGTAACCTTTTTATTACTGAGATCAGTGTATTGGTCATTTTAGGGTTGTGTACAATAACGTTAAACACTTGGCTGTCAACATTAAACTAAGTCAATGCTCAATACCTTAGACGAATAAATGTGTTCAACTGCTATAATTGATCAACTAAACAAATGATAAAATGTCCTGACACAGCTCTAAAATTAATCATTAACAATGATAACCTGCTAATATGAATACAAACCAACTCGCATCCATAGTTAAAGTTAAGGTTATGTTAACCACTAACATTGATCAACTAAAATATAGTTCTCAAACTAACTGCTTACAGTACTAAAGCGAGTACTATACAACCAACATTCATAGTCCACAATTTGTTTTACAGTTCATGTGTAATTTACGTTGAGACAAAAACACTAAATAAAAATTTTCATTGCTTCAAGCCTGAATAACGATTTCTTTTCCAAACGTCTAAGATATGTTCCTATCACATAACAGGCTATATTCTAAACTAAATAAATAACTTATTTTTACTATATTTTATTTATATTTACATACAAAAATGTCAAATGCAGGGCTGTATTTAGGTGCACAGCATTTGTAGGCACTTTTGTTATCCCTTAATACAAAATTTGACTTTAATTTTCAAGAAAATTAAAATTGTTATTTTAAATTGTAATTTAAAAAAATATTTTTTATACAAAATAAATTCTTGATTAGGTATCTGCAAATGAGTTAAAAAAAAATTGAAAAATGCAACCAGTCCTAATAACTCATGCTGTTTTAGATACTTAGGACCCTAATTTAAGGAACACAACCCAGGTCTATTTTGAGGAAAATGTGTAAAAATATAAGTTATTCTTGGTCATGTTATATAGCCTACTAATACTGCAAAATATTTAATCTTTGCTTAAAAATTCCAATGTCATGTTCTTGTGTCTCTACCTCTACTGGCATATTAAATGATTAGAAACAGGCTAAAACAATATGGACAAGGTAGGTACTGGTCAAAAAATTGCCTAATTTTTGACAATAAGTACATTGCCTCATTGTACTTTCTACCTAATGTACTTAACTCGAATTTTCTTAATACGACGTAGAATATTATCAAGATTAAGACATTATGTGAGAAAATGTTAAATTGTATAAATCAGTATCGGTTTAATTTTCGCCGAGTTTACACGTGGAAGCACATTACACTGAAACTTTATTTATGGTTAAAGTAACGAGTTACATACTATAAATTTACAAATTATAAAATGTGAAATATAAAGTATTAAATTTATGTACAAATGAATGTACAAGTATAATTCATCTTACCATTTCCAAAAGTTGGAGAATTCAACTTTACAAACTAAAATACAGCGAGAAATACATATCACGAAGACACAAGTTAGAAAGGAAATAAAACTGGTGTTCCTTCACATTTTAACTTCCGTTTTGAAAACATGATTCAAACTTTGTCGTTGAAGTGACCATTGATAAACTACACGCTAAATAATAATAATAATAATAATAATAATAATAATAATAATAATAATAATAATAATAATAATAATAATAATAATAATAATAATAATAATAATAATAATAATAATAATAATAATAATAATAATAATAATAATAATAATAATAATAATAATAATAATAATAATAATAATAATAATTATTATTATTATTATTAATATTATTATTTAGTTGCTCTATTTAGTTGATCAATAATAATAATCTCTACTATTTAGTTGCTTTGAGCAGGAAACTATTAAAGCATGGGCGGATTTAGAAAGGTTCTCTTAAAGACAATTTTGAAAATTTGATACGCAACGGGTTTTAACATTATTAGAATAATATTTTTATATTTGAAAAAATGTTCTAATTATGTTTTATAATGAGCTTAATTTTTCTAATTATTAGCAACTAATAATAATATAATACTAATGTTATTATATATTACGAAAATTTTAAAATGCATTGAGAAAATTTTATTCAACTATATTTCAATCTCTTTACTCATCGCAGAGTTATTGGTGTGACGAAATTTCCCTACAGTGGGAAAATATACATATGATTCTGAAACAGTCTTAGATTTTTTTTTTTTTTTTTTTGTTTAACGTCCGAATATTGTGCACACTTGGGCTAATGCAGACAATGGGATGATTTATAGCGTATGAAAATGCCAAGCCCTGGCCGGGAATCGAACCCAGGTCCTCGGGGTGAAAGCCTAGTACGCTATCAACTAGGCCAACGAGATAACTTATTAATTTTGTTTAAAAATTATAATTAATTAATTAAAACTATGGTCATATGTCTAGTTGTTTGAATATGATTATAATAAAATTTAATTATAGTTCTACTATTTCATATTTGCAATCATAACATATATATTTTTTATACATAACAGTAGTTTAGAGTGAGGGAAATGTATGCTAAAGTGAGGAAATTTTGAGGTGCTAGGTAAGGGAAAATTAATTATTGAATTGGTCACAGTCGTCACACTGCTCTTCAGTACAATTACAGTACTACAGTACATATGTTTTGTATTAGTTTTTACAAAGCAATAAGGGTATTTATGTTTATATTGCTAACAAAACATTATATTTTTATTATAAATCGACTTAATATAAAAAAGATTTTATAAAATATCTTACATTGATTAACACTTTCGTACATAACTATATTATAGTGAGGCAAATGTTAAAATTATTTCATAGGTTAAACCTGAGTAAGTGTGCCACTTATTATTTGTTTAAAAAAATACCTAGAGAACATAGTGATTTAAATTGTAGATATAGATGATAAATAAATATATTAAGCACATATTTTTTTATCACAAGTAGATTTTGTCTACTTTAAAGAAAGATTTTGTATAGTTTTGTAGGTGACAAGAATATTCCAGAATTGTTTTTACTTGAAAGTATATGTTTATGAAATATAATGGTCAGAGTGTTTTTGATGCTGTCATAATCTGATGGAGTAATGTAATGTTTGTTTTTTTTTGTGAAAATCAGAAATCTTATGAGCCCTACAAAAAAATTGTCAACATAATATTCAGACTAACACACACATACATACACACACACACACACACAAACACATACGCACGCGCGTGCGCGCACACACACACACACACACACACACACCATACAAATTTCTTCTTGTATAATGGTATTCTCCACAATTACCAAAATTTATTTAACAAGACTAAAAACAAATAGAAAATGAAACCTGTATATTACAGTATCTATAGTATGTTCTAAAATAATATAGAACATTGTAGTCCTGTGTAGGCCTAATGTTTTTACTAATGTACTAAAAAAAAAAAATTAAAAATGTAAACACAAAAGTCTTCCTTATAAACAAGTGTGATGATATAAACAAACTTTTAAAGCATTGGTCTGTAAAGGTGTTTTACTTATTTCTTTATAATAGAAATTGTTACAATACTGCTGTTTTGTTTGACATTTGATACATTGTTGAGACATACATAAGCTACAGTATATGATGTGTTAAGGTTACGTAACAGTGGTGATATCAGTTAGTGATGCATGTCAAAAACGATTCTTTTACAATTTTGAAATATTCTTAAGTTATAAAAGCATTAAATTCTGTGCAATAGGCCAACTTTTCTATTCACAGAAATGACAAACAAAATTATATTTAAAAATTTTGTAAAAATTGTTTTGGATAAGCAGGAACTTTAGATAAACGTAATATGAATAATCGTGTCTCTAGTGTACTTGCAAATCTAACCCAATTTGGTATGGGTCATGTTTTTAAAATTGTTGCACAATGATGGCATATTCATGTTTATGAAAATGAGAGTTGATCTATACTTTTGAAACATCGTGATTCTGTATCATTTGCATACACAAGTGTGCGAATAAACCATAACGCTATATTTGATATGGGTATAATTTGGAATAGATTGAATGCAGTAAAGTATATTCAGTCAATGGAAAAAGATCTGGTCATGCATTGAATTACATATTTCGTGCCTGCATAATTTAATGTCTTGCAAACATTTATATATCCGCATAGAACAAATCTTTTACTCAAGATAATTAATCAAGTAAGTTAATTTCACATTAATTGGATGATTAAAAAAAAAAATGTTCTTTACCTAATTAGAACATGCTATAATTATTTTCATTTAAAAAATGATGTTCTTGATTGGGAGTGTCGGTAGACTAACAAAAAATAAAAAATATCCACCAGCCCTTAATATACACAAAGCCTAGCCTTAATATTTTAAGTAGGCTCAATATACATTACACTTTCATTATTATTATTTTTTAATCTGAAAACATTTAAATTTTGTTATTTGTTTACAGAAACAAATAACATTTGTTTCTATAACAAATAACATCGTCTGAATCCTAGATCAGTAGGAATTGATGATAAATTATCGTTGTTTTTACTTGCCATCCCTGCCCAGTTTATATAATATAATTAAGTGATAGATTTTATATAACAAAGTATTTTACTTAATATATAAAAATAAGATTCATACAATTGCATAATTAGATATTTATAACTTTTAGGCTGTCACAGAAACCATTTATCTTCAACAAAATTAATGATGTCATTGGTTGAAGATTTAAAGAAAGTGACAAGCAGTGACAGTTTGAAACGTTTACAACAACAAGATGACAATGAATGTGTCTCAGCTCCAAAGAAAGTTTGTGTTGAAATTGATGAAACAAAAAATGATACTGATCGAAGAAAGAAAAGGAAAATTGCAATGTTAGTAGTTTATTCTGGTCAAGGATATTTAGGACTTCAAAGGTAAATTTCTTTCTTTAGAAATATAAATTAAGGGGTCTCTTGAGATATAAAGTTCTTGAGTAAGAAATTGTCACTTTCTAAAAAGTGACTAAGGACTAGAATAAGGAACTATTAATTCCTTCATAATATATTATTATTGTATTACATTTTTTTAGGTTTTGTATATATGCACTAAGAACTCTTTTTTTATTTTTGAATAAGTGTGTTTTTCATTAATGCCTTTTAATTCTTAAAGAATAAAGTTAGATTGGTTGCTAGAGGTTACAGGATTTCGTATCCCCTGGCACTATGATCAAAGGCGCTACTGTACAACTAAGCTTCTTTGGATTGACTGATCTTTCAGTAGATTGACTGATGTTTCCTCAATTAGCTGAGAAGACCTTGGGGGTCCTATAAGCTAAACATCCTTTGCTTCATGCTGGCAAAAGGTTCACATTCATAGATAATGTAGCCTGGCAGTTACATCACACTAGCTTACACACACTTTCTCCATGTTCTTGCCCTCTTCAGAAACTGAAAGGGGCCCTGCACACTTTTTTCTGGGTTGTCCTCCACACAGGGTCCCTAAGGTACCTTTAAGTTTATTAAAGAACCTCTTCCAACAGAAATTTATGGCTGACAGCTCTCTAGTATTTGAATACAGTTTACCATTAGTCCTGTCATTGCAGAAATGATTTTTCTTTTGCCTCTGCCTCTGACAAAAGTCTGCTTCCTATCAGATTTGAGTATCCCGAGGGTTTAAGGAATTCACATGGTTTTAAGTGACGAGCTTTCCCCTACATTGGTTGTATTTTTCAACTTTCAAGGTGACTAGAATAGACCTAGTAGGCCTTCTGCTTCTAGATTTAAGATTTAATTGGAAGCCCTACTGTTACCATCTCCTTTTTTTCTCAGTTTGCGCCTCTGATAGACATTTGTAGAGGGTCTTATTGATTTGAAGTGTTAGATCACACCTCTCATTTCATCCATCACAGATTCAAGAAACCTGCATAATTTTCTCACAGTCTGCTGCGATGCACTGCTTGTAGCTTCCGGTGTTTCCTCTACCTCGAAGCTATTTTCATTCTCCAAGTCCACTTTTCCCAGTTCTTCAGGATTTTATAAGTTTTGATAGTTTGTTTTTAGCCATTAAAATACCACAGCTAGATGGAGAAGTAAAAAATTCACCGATCAGAGCATGCATAGGCTAGATTACCTTGGCTGGAGATCACCTAGTAGCCAGAGTCTGTGCATTCTAAGGTCTTGTTTATACAGAAAGCAACCAGTGATGACAACACAACTCAAGTTCTTAATTCGCTTGTTTATACTGGAGCAACACCAAGGCGATGGTGGTGTAAGTGACAACTCCTTTAAACTAGTCATCTCTTCTTCCTAGATGCTCTGTGAGAGTGCTAGCACGGCTGCTCCATGGTATTTATAAAACAATAATGTCTACCGAACAGCAAGAGAAGATAAAATTTACACAGTTCATTAAGCATTACATATGACTTCCTGACCTGCAAATCATACAGTTAAAGAAATTGTCAGGCTACAAATCCAATTCTTTTAAAGCAAGCAACAGGCTTCTGTGTAAATTATCTACATTATAAGGATGCACCATTTTTATAATCTTTTTCCTCGGACAAAGACGTAGTGTTGCTGCAATAGCAACTAAAGTTCTGCTGTTTTTAAGCAACTCTATTAGAGTGATCCCAATTGCCATTGCAGTGTTATCACTAGTTTCTTTCTGTATAAACAAAGCCTTAAAGCTGAGCTCCTCCTTAGCCCAGCAGTGCCATGTTAAAAAGGACGAGTTATTATTTGCTGTACGAGGTCTTTGATCCAACTCAGACTGTTTGGCATGTGCTTTGTTTGTTACCGAGGTTTGGTTAAATGCATAGGCCATTTGTTTTTTTTTTTTTTTTTTTTAACCGACTATTGTGCACACTTGGGCTAATGCAGACAATGGGATGATTTATAGTGTATGAAAATGCCAAGCCCTGGCCAGGAATCGAACCCGGGTCCTCGGGGTGAAAGCCCAGAACGCTATCAACTAGGCCACTGAGGCGGCTACCATTTGTTTTGAAATTTAGTGTGAAGGAACCTTGTATAAAGTCTGAACAATGTATGTGTAAGATATTTTTCATTCACTTTCATTACAAGATGGTAGCTTTTAATTTAACGATGGCAAGTGGCTGGCTGTTTCCTGTAATACTGGCTGAAAGGCTCGTTCTGTCGTAATTTTGACTACTTCATGTAATATTTTTCTAAAATTTTAAGGTTACTTGTTAAAATGGTAGAAAAGGTTGTGAGGGTATCAGTAAGATGTCGAGGACCAGGCAATTAATTTAAGAAAATACTGTGAGGTTCCTTGAATTAGGCCAACTAGTTTAAAGTTTCTACTTTGTTGAACTTGGTTAATCGTGCTTTGTTACACTTAATATGGTTGGTTAGGTGATCATAGTTTCACACATAGACTATAAACAGTTTTATATCTTGTTTGTGGAATTGTTGATTGTAATATGATAATATTCTTGACAGATTATAAGAAGAATAAGATTGAAGAATTTTTATAAGGTGGTAGGTAAGGAAAGTAAGCAGCATATAATACTATACTTTAAACCTTTTTTGTTTTGACACTTATTTCAATATTTACTCATTAATTTATTTTATTGGCCTGTTTTTTATGCCTTCATATGTTATTTTTTTAAATATGTGTTTCTTGATCATTTTCGGTATGATTGAGTCAATATAAGTTATAAACCATCATTGTGTTAACAAAATTATTCGTAACCTGCTTTTGTCACAAGTTCTTCAAAGTGTTAAAGTGTTATCAACCATACCCTGTGGTTATTAAAACTAATGGCTGAAGTTTTGGATACAGATATTCATATTAATATTGAAATTGCTCTTAATTAACATAAAATAAATAATCTTCATTGTATTTTATTAAATTTTTGTTTGTTTTTGTAATCGTTAATTACTTTTAATGTGTCATTACATGCATACTACTTCAGCCATATTGCTTCTGTCATTCTGGGTGTAATAGCATTACTATTACATTACATTACATAGTAATAGCATTAATATTAGTTTGGAGTATACAAAAAAGTTTATTATATAGTTTTTTTTAATATATACAACGTAATCTTTTTCAAATACCAATCATTTTGCAATTTCTTTTTGCACAGAAACCCAGGGAGAAAAACAATTGAAGAAGAACTGATGGTAGCATTATTTAAAAGTAAATTAATAAGTGAAGAAGTTTTTAACCAGCCTCAATTAATTCAATTTCAAAGAGCTGCTAGGACAGACAAAGGAGTGTCTGCAATTCGTCAGATACTTTCAATGAAGCTTCGTAAGTTTTATCTAAACTTTTATTCTACATATTTTAAACCATTGCTAGTTAATTGGTGTTTTAATGATATCTAGACATTATGTATTATTATAAAATATTTGTATCTTTCTACATAATTAATTATATTACAAATTATTACAATATATTTATTATTATTGTAATATTTATTATAATATTGTACAATATTCACTTTATTTGTTTCACCCAAACTTGGGGTACACTAAATCAATCACTTTTTAATGTTCTGTGCCTTCCTCGTAGCTCAGTATTGCTTCGTTCGTTGTGATCTTGCTTTTCTTTTTTCATCAGAGATTTGGATCGTTCGCTTGGATTTGACTTTGCCTTGGAACCGTTGCTTCTTGTCCTTGGTTATTGTTTTGGCTGTTCTGTCCATGAGCATAGTGTCAGTGATTTGTAGTTCTGTTATGTCTGTCTCTGTTTCTCTAAACCAAAGTGGTTTGGCTCTTCTATTGCGAGAGTAGTCAAATATTTTTTTGGTTAGTCTATTTTTGTCCATTCGAGAATGTGCCCATAAAAATCAATTCTCCTATTTCTTATTGTATCTGATAGTGTTTCAGTTTTTTGGTAAAGAGTTTCATTACTGATGTGGAGTAATTGGTTGTTACGGAGTTTGGGGCCTAAGATTTTTCATAATATCTTTCTTTCTTTGATCTCCAGCCTTTCAAGTGGGCCCTGGGTTGTGAGAGATAATGTTTCAGCTGCATATAAGGCTTCTGGTTTAATTACCATATGATAATGCCTTATCTTTGTATTCCAGGGGAGGGACTTCTTGTTGTATGTGTCTGGTAAGTTGGAAGGCTAATTCAACTTCATTTCTCCTAGATTCCATAGCTTTTTTTCTCTAGGGCATTCCAGCTGATCCATTCCCCAAGATAGTTGTACAATATTATTACAAAATATTTTAAATTTAAAAAAAAATAATGTAAAATATTAACATTTTTTCCAAAAAGTTACATTTTATTTATTTGCTTTCTTTTTCTTTATGACTGTATTGAATTAGAATAATAAGGAGAAGGGAAAGGGATAAGCGTTCAGAGCAATTATGGTAGTGCAGTTGTAGTAAATGTGTCTCAACCCACAACCTTCAGTTGCTTAGTTAAAAAATGCAACTCTCTCTCTCTCACTCTCTCTTTCTCTCTCTCTCTCTCTCTCTCTCACACACACACACACACACACACACACACACACACACACACACACACACACACACACACACACACACACACACACACCACACACACACACACACACACACACACACACACACACACACCCCCCACACACACACACACACACACACACACTTGTATGTTATTTTAAGGCGAAAAGCATATTGAGGCTATTATCGCTTCCCTAAATATAAAGTGTGAGCATAAAGTGTTAAAGTCGTAAGTGTAGTGTTGTAAGTGTGTGTGTTAAGACTCGGGTACCGCGAGGAACGTCTAAATCCTCTCAATAAGTGCAGCTAGTCTGCACCCCCCTGCGGGGACGCACACTTGTAATTTAGAAATTAAAACCATTTATTGTATCAAGTCATTCACTTCTTAACTTCTACTTTACCTTTTTTTTAACAGCAGAAGAAGCGAATGTGAAGGATATAAACATCCACCTACCTCCACAGGTCTATGCAGTAGCAATCAAAAGAGTTACTAAAGGATTTAACTGCAAGAGTGCATGTGACGCAAGGACTTATTCCTACATGTTGCCTACATTTGCGTTTGCACCTCACAGTGAAAGTATTAGAGAAGATTATAGAGTGCCTTCAGAAACTGTAAAACGTGTCAACGACATCTTGAATTTGTATGAGGGTACTCATAACTATCACAATTTTACATCCAGAAAGTAAGTATTAATTGAAAGTCAGTAACAATGAATTTATTTAGTTATATAGTCCTTTTTAGAATTTTTTTTATATAAAATAAAAAACATACACCATACTACGAGGTAAATCCAGAAAGTAAGTTCTGTTTCAATTTCTCTATGCTGCAGCGCTGCGATCGTAGTTCAAGGAGAAGAAACGTGCGTAATTTCGTAAACTTTGCTCACATTGGGTACCAAAGATTCTTACTGAGCAATACAAAACAAACCGGATGGGTAGTGCACTTCAGTTTTTGACCAGTTATGATGAAGGCGGCGAAGAATTTCTGACACAGATAGTCACAGGAGATGAAACTTGGGTTTCTTACGACACCCCTGAAAGTAAGTGGCAATCAATGGAATGGAGGCACACTTCATCCCCAGCAAAAGTTAAGCCGAAACAAATCTTGACACCTCGAAAAATGTTGTGCACAGTGTTCTGGGGCTGGAAAGGCATCTTACTCATTGATTTCTTACCGCATGTTCAAACAATCAAAGCAGATGTTTATTGCGTGACACTTAGGAAATTGCGCCGCACAATACAGAATAAGCGCCGAGGATTGTTGTCAAAAAGTGTTGTTTTTCTTCACGACCACACACTGCAAATGTGATGAAAAACCTCCTACAGGGCTGGGACGTGTTTGACCATCCTCCGTATAGCCCTGACCTCGCTCCTAGCGACTTTCATCTGTTCTTACATCTCAAGTCTTTCCTTGGCGGTCAACACTTCAATAATGACGAAGAGCTGAAAGGAAATGTTTCCAACTGGTTGAAGACACAGGCGGCAAATTTCTATAAAGAAGGTATACAAAAACTTGTGCCAGGCTATGACAAATGCCTGCAAAATTTCGGCAGTTATGTGGAAAAGTAGTTTAAGAGTTGTAGAATTTTGTGCAATAAATAATTTTTCTGTATCTGTACACAATTTCATTTTATTACCAAACGGAACTTACTTTCTGGATGTACCTCGTATATATGCATATTACAAAAATTTTGCGATTTCTATTGAAATAATGTGAAATATGAAGGCTTTTTTCACATACCTAGTTCAACAAGGTAAAAACTTCAGGTTGTTTTACTTAAGTTTAAAATCTAATCAAGTCATTATTACTTTGTAATTGTTAAATTAATTAATATTTGCAATTATGTATATTGAATGTGAGACTTTGAATGGTTGAGACTGTTTTTTTTTTTTTTTTTTTTATTCAAGTTGATTTGTTTTTAATACACACTTTTCTGTTGTGTAACCCTTTCCTGTTATTATGTTATGACAACATAATATATGTACAGAAAGTAAGTTCCATTTAGTAATAAATAGAAAACTAGCACAGATACAGAAAAACTATTTATTGACAAAAATCTACAAATATTTAAACTATTTTTTTATGTAGCTACCACTATTTTGTAGGCATTTTTCATAGCACAGAAAAAGTTTTTTTATGCCTTCTTCATAAAATATTGCCGCCTGATTTGTCAACCATGTGGTAACATGTTCTTTGAGCTTGTCATTGTTGTTGAAGTTTTGATTTCAGGTGCAGATTGTTAATTATTTTTTGCTATTCAGTAAAGAGAACATTTTGCAGTTGTGTAAAAAAAAATCACTAAATATTTGTTTTAACATCTTCATATTTATTACCTCCAAATGCCAGTTAGGATGATACAGCTCAAATAATGAGTATTTGGTCAGGAAACTGTCCTACAGTGGTAATGGTGACAATCAAAGAAATAATTTTTCAAAATCATGAGTCAATATACAAAATTTTGAAATAAAAGTTTGAAGACTGTGATCAGATTTTTACTATTGTTTTAATTAATGCATTATGCTGTGCCATTTATTAATTTAAGTTGTTACACATTTTAAATAAAAAAAATGTTATATTTTTATTAATTTTTCAGATTGCCTCTAGACCCTAGTGCTATTCGCTACATGATAAATTTAGTTTGTGGTGAACCATTTATAATGGATAATATAGAGTTTTCTGTTATTAAAATAAAAGGTAATAATTTATAACTAATATTTAATATAATTATTTGTTTTATAAAACTTATTTAAGATGAATAATAATAATGCATTTTATAAATTAACTAGTTATTAGTTAAGAGTTGACACATACAACAAGATGTCCCTCTCCTGGAATATAAAGGTAAAGCATTATCATACGGTAATTAAACCAGAAGCCTTATATGCAGCTGAAACATTATCTCTCACAACCTAGGGCCCACTTGAAAGGCTGGAGATCAAAGAAAGAAAGATATTACGAAAAATCTTAGGCCCCAAATTCTGTAACAACCAATTACTCCACATCAGGAATGAAACTCTTTACCAAAAAACTGAAACTATCAGATACAATGAGAAAAAGGAGAATTGATTTTTATGGGCACATCCTCCTAATGGACAAAAATAGACTAACCAAAAAAATATTTGACTACTTTCACAATAAAAGAGCCAAACCACTTTGGTTTAGAGAAACGGAGAAAGACATAACAGAACTGCAGATCACTGACACTATGCTCATGGTCAGAATAGCCAAAACAATAACCAAGGACAAGAAGCAACGGTTCCAAGGCAAAGTCAAATCCAAGCGAACGATCCAAATCTTTGACAAAGAAAGAAAAAGAAGATCACAACGAATGAAGCAATACTGGGCTACGAGCAAGGCACAGAACATTAAAAAGTGATTGATTTAGTGTACGCCAAAGTTGGGTGAAACAAATAAAGAGAGAATAAATATTGCCTGGTCCATATGTATGAATATTCAAGATTTCCAATTATTCACAGTTGGTCCTTGCTATTAATGTTCCTTTAATGAACTAGATCATATACCAAAAATAAATATTTAAAGTTTAATGTGGTCAGTATAATTTCTGCTTAAATACTGAAGATATGATAAAGAACCTGACTGTAATGTTCATTATAAACATCAGAACTTTATAAATGCTATTAGTACGTGGGTGGTCTGAAAAGTTTCCGACCTAACAAAGATACAAGATATTTTTTCAGAAATTTTTTTTTATTTTTCAACATAGTCGCTAGGGCCTACTTTACAATTCTTGTACCTCTACACACTTCTCCCAGCAATGCTCCCATCTCTGTAACACGTCCAAATAGTACTCGGCGTTTTTCTCTGCAAAATAATTGTTCACGAAAGTGATTGCCTCTTCATTTGACGAAAATCTCTGTCCTCTGAGCGCAATTTTTAGATGAGGGAACAAAAAGAAGTCGCTTGGGGCTAGATCTGGTAAGTAAGGCGGATGGTCAAGCAGTTCAAACCATAATTCGTGGATTTTCGCTATGGCAACCGCTGAGGTGTGAGACGGTGCATTGTCTTGGTGAAACAGGATTTTCTTTTTCTGCAAATGTGGCCATTTTCCCTCAAGTTCTGACTTCAGCTTGTCAAGTAATGATGCATAGTATGCTCCTGTAATGGTTTTTCCTTTTTGAAGATATTCGATTAAAATAACTCCATGACTAACCCAAAAAACAGTCGCCATCACTTTCCCAGCCGAAAAAACAGTTTTTGCTTTTTTTGGAGCCAGCTCCCCCTTTGCAGTCCACTGTTTGAACTGTATTTTTGTTTCGGGCGTATAATGGTGTATCCAAGTTCATCTACAGTAATTAATCGGCGCCAAAACTGAGATTTATTGCGCCTAAACTGCGCCAACAGAGCATTGGAAATGTTCATTTGAACACGTTTTTGGTCTAATGTGAGCAAACGCGGCACCCAACGCGTGGACAGCTTTCTCATGTCTACATGTTGATTTAATATGTGACAACCACGTTCTTTTGACATGTTCATAATGTCTGCTATCTCTCTCACTTTAATTCGGCGGTCATCTAGCACTATTTGCTGAACTTTAGCGATGTTTTCGTCGGTAGTTGCAGTTTCTGGACGTCCCGAACGTTCATCGTCTCCCAAGCTCTTACTGCCATGTTTAAATTCAGCTGCCCAAAATTTCACTGTGGTAAATGATGGTGCAGAGTCCCCATACACAGAATCCAACTCATCTTTGATTTGCGTAGGCGTATTGCCTTTCAAAAACAAATATTTAATGATAGCTCGATACTCGATTTTGTCCATTTTCATAAAAATACTCGCATCAACTCACTCAAACGACTGTTATATAACAACTGCAGCTGAAACTTTGGTGAGTTTCAACCGATGAACTGTCAACAGATGAACAACGAAATTCGAGTGCTGCTATCTTCATGTTGAGGTCGGAAACTTATCAGACCACCCTCGTATTGTTGCCTATGTTGGCTGAATTATAATTCAACAATAAACATAATGGTATATCAATTGCTGAGTCAACCTTTTTGGATAAGGTAGTACACTGGTGGATCAAGTGACAGTTAATCACTTATTGATTGTGTACTGCTGGGATGTTTACTTTTTATTTCCTTTTCCTGGAATTGAATTATGTGTTAGTGTTTAATTTAGGCATAAATAAATAAAGGAATGTTTTTGTTTGTGGAAAATGATTTACAAATGTGCAAGACTTTTTTTAATTGGATCATACAATTTATTGGATTTATCCATAATATTCTGATTCTCCCCCCTCAGAAATAATCATGCCTGCCATTCCAATGGTCATACTTTGGTATGATTCCGATTGCAATCATTTGTATTTGATTCTTTTGTATTATAGGAGGACTATCCAGAAAGTCGGTTACATTTTGGTATAAAAAAAAATGTAATACAAGAAAGTTTTTTTATTGTATACATTTGAAAGTGGCACTAAAATACTATTTTTCTACATAGTCGCCATATAAATTTAGACACATCATAGCAGTGAACCAGTTTTGAAATTCCAGTGTCATAGAATTCTGCCGCCTGAGACTTCGGCCAGGTTGTCACGCCCTTCCGCAGTTCCGCGTCGTCATAAAAATGCTGCATCGCAAGCCAGGTCTTCATTGTAGGAAACAGGTGATAATTGCTGGGAGCAAGATCTGGACTGTAAGGTGGATGTGGAAACACCTCCCAAACATCCAGGACTTTTCGAGTTCAATTGGCTGTGTGTGGTTGGGCGTTGTCGTGCAGAAACAGAATTTTTGAACTCAATTTTCCTCTTTTGTTTTGAATTGATCTTCTTTAAATTTTCCAAGGTTTCACAATACCTTGCAGAGTTTATTGTCGTGCCACGTTCTAAAAAATCAACAAGGATTCCTTTCCTGTCCCAAAAAAACAGTCGCCATGATCTTCCTTGCAGACAACATTTGCATGCATTTCCTTAGTTTTTTGGGGGTAATTGTGTGCCCCCATTCCATAGACTGCAATTTGGTTTTGCAGTTAACAAATTTAATCCGTCTTGTCTCCTGTAACGATTTGATCGAGTAGTAAGTCCCCATCCTTTTTGCAACTGTCCAAAAATGTCAATGAAGCAGCCATATGTTGATTTTTATGGGTTTCAGTCAAGATTTTCGGTACACATCTTGCACAAAGTTTGTGGTAACCAAACTTTTGTGTAACAATTTCATGCAACAAACTTCTTGAAATTTGTGGAAAACTAAGCGATAGCTCTGTTATTGTGAACCGACGGTCTTCTTTAATTTTCTCATTGACTTTAGAGACAATTTCATCTGTCACAATGCTTGGCCGTCCACTTCGTTCTTCGTCGTGCACATTAGTTTGGCCATTTTTAAACCTAATGCACCATTGACGCACTCTGCCTTCAATGATCACATCATTCCCATAAACTTCACAGAGTTGGTGATAAATCTCAATTGGTTTATTTTTCTTAGCCAACAAAAAATCGTATCACCGACCACACTTCACAGGTCGTGGGATTTTCAATAGCGGCGCACATTTCAAACTAGTATTGTACGGGAACAAGCAGCAACAGTAACCTCTTATTAGCATGGCTGGATAGCCACTGAACAGCCGAACGCTCTGGCACCAAGATGGCCGCGATATCCTCGCCCCTAGCGTCTACAGAGCATAACGTAACCAACTTTCTGAATTTTTGTAGCCCTCGTATTTGTTGGTTTCTTCTTTTTTCTTATCATAATACTAATTATTCTTATTATTATTACTTACGTAAATATTATTATTATTTTAATGCGTAACTTTGATAATTATGGATTTTACTGTTTATACTATCTATTTAATATTTATGTTTTATATTATATACGTCAGCTCATTGTTATTTTTTCCTTATACTTGTATAATATGTGTACATACTTATTAAGTTATGCTATGCTTGTTATGTACAGTTAATATTTAAACATTGTTGATTATTATATACTTATATTTTATATTCAGGGCAGAGCTTCATGCTGCATCAAATACGTAAAATGGTTGGTCTGCTGATTTGCATAGTGCGAGGATTAACTACAGTAGATACAATCACTAAAGCTTGGGAAGTGGATAAATTGGACTTACCAATTGCACCGGGGCTTGGACTTCTATTGGAAGAAGTAAGTCAGTATAATTTACAAGTAAAGTAAACATTTCTCTAGAGATGATTCACTATGTCAAAAAGTTAACGCAAGTATCCTTCCTATATATGTGAGTTGTCTCAAACAAAAAATTACAGTTCAGATTTTAAAATCAAGCATGTCTGAACCTTTCCCGTATATTAATTATTTATTTTGCCCCAAAATTAAGGTTAGCCATAAAAAAATGTAAAAGTTTAAATTTTTCCAAAAATTTTACTAATGGCTTTAACTAAAATTAGGTCAGATGTAAAAGCCAAAATATATATCTTGATACAAATCTGAACCAGATGCTAAAAAAATATATAACGTTTGGTTATTTTTATTATATTTAGATACTGACAATTAATTACCTTATTAAATTTATTTTTAAGTTGCATATTTTTTTTATTTTGTTAATAAAAAAAAGAGGTGTGCCTTAGAATCAGTAGTGTCTTACATTTTATGTCAAAAGTGTAGGTAATTTAAAAATACATATAATCTCAAGCTATATTTCTGAAGATGAACCCATTATAATTGAACAATAGAATTAATTTCATTATTTTGCAATGGACAAACTCGGCTTTCGCAGAACATCTTATGGACAAAAACCATAAATTTGAAGACATCCATACCAACATGGAAATATTACATTTGTGTCATAAAAGTAGTTATATGAATGCGATTGAAGAGTTTGAGATTTACAAGAGCAAAAAATCAGACCCCCAGAACATCCTCAATGAAAAACTTTCATTTAAATCGAATATAATATATGACATGGCTCTAAGGATTAGTGATTTGAGTAACAAAAACCAACAGATGCACCGTAACTGATAACAATGACGGGCGCGCTACTAATGATGGAGACTCCGCAGTCTGGAATGTAACAATGTATGAGTCACATGTGTAGCTTGGCCAAGCCGAATTTCATGATGAATATTTTAAATGTGTAATTGTGCTTAGTGTTTGTAATTTATGTTTTGTTTGACTTTGTGATGACCTTGACAGAGGAATTTAACATTTTGCACGGCCTGAAGATGAAAGTATAGAGTTTCGAAACCGCGGTAGCCTTTATGAGATGAGTTGATAGACCACTGACGGGAAGAATAGGTCATAATCCTAATCAATAGAATTAAGCACACAACTACATCAGTAGAAGCAATGTCATTGAGTATGTATCCTCTGTCTACTTTTCTGTCATTTTGTTTACCATTGCCAGTGAGTTACGAGTGCTTTCATTTGAATGTTGAGTTTTTTTAGTGAGCACTATATTAAAAAAATATGGTATATGTCTTACTGTTGAAAAGATTGCATATTGTAAGCAAATGGTAATCAATCGTAATTATTGATTGATTATTATTATTCATTATTGATTCAACAATGAAATGAATAATTATTTTATTCACTGAACATGTTGGAAACCAAGATGTATAACAGGAGATTACCATAAGTAAAACAAATATTCTCAGGTGCACAAGGACAATTCAGTTTTTACATGTAAAAGCATTAAAATGTTTTACCAAATTTAAAAAAGGACGGTATCCTGCAGCTGATAAAGTTGTCTTACAGTTTGATTGATTCTAAAAATAAATGTCTACCAGCAGTGCATCAAATGATACATGTGAAAACAATGGAAGCTGCAGCAAATCATGGGATAAATTCAAGGCTCATGATAATATGAAAAGATTCTTCACAGGAAGTACAATAACCCATGGATCCTAGAACCACCAGCAGAACAAACATTAAAAACACAAACAAGTTTCAAACACCTGATGCTTAAATGGAGATCAAGTGGTGTGGTGATTGAGGAGCCTACACAGCTGAAGAGTCCTCTGGACTACGACAGGTACAACATAAGCACTCAACTTGTGAAAACTATAAATAAAGCCAAGGACAACCCAGTCACAGTTGCACAAATTACTTTGGAGACTATAAACAACCTATACCCATCAGACAACTGGTTGCGAATATACACTGACTGATCTAAAATCGGAGGTGAAACAGGGGCGGGAATATTCTGTGAGCATTTTTTTCACTATTTTGCATTAAGCTCGGACGCCACTGTTTTTGAGGCGGAGTTATTTGCAATCGATGAGGCATTGAGGCAAGTAATAACGAGGCCATGGTTGAATAATAACATAGTGATATTAGTTGACTCCAAATCGGCATTACAAGCAATTGCTGACAACACATCTACAGGCTCTATGATAGAATCGACCCGGAAGAAATACAAAATAGTTAAACACATTACCAAGGAATTGGTTCTGCAGTGGATCCCGTCACATGTAGTCATACAAGTGAATGAGCGGGCAGACAAGCTGGCCAAACCAGGAACCCTTATAGTGCAGAAACCAAAAAGAATGCTCACACTGGAGGCTAGGATTAGTGCACTGAAGCGAACATCTTATCTTGAATTTACAAACAAAGTCAAGGAAGACATAAAGAACAAGCCTTATGAGAATGTATTAGACTTGTATGGGAAGGTTAAGGACCTCCAGAGGAGGACATCTGTCGCGGTCTTTCGGCTGACAACTGGACACGACTGTCTGTCTGAATGAACACCTGAAGAAAATTAAGATATTAAACTATGACAACTGCACATTGTGGGAATACCCATCATGAACAAGGACCACCTCCTGGTCTGCAGAAAATTAAATGAAGAGAAGCAAAGAAGAGGAGACCTCCCTGGCCTCTACTGGGAAGCAAGATCAAAGATGGCGTGAGCCAGCGGAAGCCATTGGAAAACAACAACAACAACAACATTCAAGGCTACAAGAGCGTGCGATAGATTTATGTGTCCTTAAGGTATATCTCTACGGCGTCATGTATCATTTGTTAAAAAAAAACTTCCAGCTGGTTTTTAAATAAAGTTTTTGAATTTCCAGCATTATATTATTGTACTTTGTAAGATGTGTAACTGTGTTTCAGCCAAGTAGACAGTGCACATGAAATGCCTATTTATTTTAATATATGACAAAATTATACAATGAATTCTAAGTTTGTTAGAAAAATTAAAAACTATGGATATGAAAAACACCTTATCATGGCCATATTATGCGTAACTGGTAAACCATAAGTTGCTATCTTATATAATCTTTAACAGGAAAACTAAGAGGGTTGTCCGTAAAAGAAGGTTCCCAGTATTTTTTCACAATGAAAAACATGTTTCTTTGCATTGAATAATACATTTTTGGAGAGCTTATACTTTTTTATATTTTTCGACATAATTGCCGTTGAGATTGATGCATTTTTGCATACGGTGAACCATCTTTTTTTTTCCGGCGAAAAACCGTTCAGGTTATCATCGCCGTCACGAAGAATGAAAGTACATACAAAGAAAATTAAACGAAATTTTACTTAAGAAAAAAAAACAAAAACAACAACAACAAACTATATACAGTAAAAATAAATTTAAAATTTAGATAACAATTATAGATATATTTCACTTAAGAACTAAATAACAATAAATAATGAATAAAATTTAATAACAATTCGTAAAAGTATGCAAAACATAACAGAAATAAAGTTTTTAAATAAAATAAATAAATAAAATAACACAAGAAATTACAAATACAATAAATTAAATTTTATTTAAAACATTCAGACGATGAAGGAAGTCTAGAACCCGGTCAACGGCCGAGGCACTATCTCCCAACATCGTCTGCAAACAGTTGCTCAGACCACATAAAAGCACATTTTTAAACCATCACAATCGAGCAATATATGTCTTATTGTGATGGTTTCCCTACAGAACTCGCATTTAGGTGGGTCCCGCGTTCCATCAGAAATCCATGCGTTAACATGGAGTGACCAATCGGCGGCGGGTGATCACCACCTCTTCTCTACGACTTGCACGTATTGATGACCCCCAGGGCGAACAGTATTTTTAATTACCCTCAATTTGTTACTGCTTGTAGCTGCCCATTCATTTTCCCACTGTAGAAGAATTAAATGTTTTACGTGACAAAGAAAGTCAGACACTATTACACGTGCAGTGCATGGCGGCAGAAAAGTTGCTTCCTTTGCCGCATTATCCGCTACAGTGTTTCCAAATATTCCACAGTGACCAGGAATCCAGATAAATGATACTCTTGCACCTCGTAGTTCAAGTCTATGGACAGAACACAGAATATCTTGAACCAGAGGGTTTACCGAATACATATCCCGGATTGCCTGGAGGGCACTTTTTGAATCAGAACAAACTACGAAATGCAAACTATCGAATTCAATAGTGTTCAGAGCCTTTAAGATGGCAAAGAGTTCGGCTGTAAAGACACTACAAGTTGAGGGTAATCCATACTTATACGTTTAGTCCAGTGAGTAAAATGCACACCCAACATTGTTATTCATCTTAGAGCCATCTGTGAAAATAAATTTAGCAGATGGATATGAACTAGTCAGTCGAAAAAACTCACGTTGATACACAATGTTAGGAGTGTTGTCTTTCTGGTATGCACACAAGGAGAAATCAAAGGTCGGCATATTGATTTTCCACGGAGGGACAAGACAAAAGGACCTTTCAAACATTGGGGTAGTTCAATACGTAAGTCATCAAAAATACGGGAAGTTCTAATACCAAGAGGAGCAGTAGCATTCGGTCGAGTTTCATACTGTCGCACCAATTGATTTTTAAAACTGTATTAAAAGCAGGGTGCCATGGTTTAGATGATAAATTGCTTAAATAAGTTAACTGTAGTTTCTGTCTCCGTCGAGAGAGTGAAGGTTCCCCAGCATCGGCGAGAATACTCACGACGGGACTTGAGCGGAAAGCACCAGAAACAAGGCGGATTGCCGAGTTATGGACGGGATCTAGTTTCTTTAAAATCGATGGTCTAGCAGATGAATAAACAATGCTGCCATAATCAATTCGCGAACAAATTACGGCACGCTAAAACATCAGCATACAGGTCCTATCAGCACCCCATCGAGACCCACTAAGAACCCTCAACATATCCAGGATTTTATTACATCCTAATTTTAAATCACGCACGTGAGGGCTCCACGAGAGTCTTTCGTCCGAGTATTAGACCCAAGAATCGAAGCGGATGGAGAAGTCCGAAGCTGTATACCATCAAGATATAACGACGGAGCCTGGATCTGTCGATGGCGACTGAAAGCAATACACTGAGTTTTAGCAGCGGAGAATTTAAAGCCAGTAGTTCTCGTCCAGGTCTGCAACCTATTTATTACCAGCTGAAGAGTTCTTTCAGCTGTTGCCATGTTTCTGGTGCTTACGTAAATAGTAAAATCGTCTACAAAGAGAGAACATCTGACAGGGGACCGTACATTAGACGTTATGCTATTGATTGCAATAGCAAACAGAGTAACACTAAGTACACTCCCCTGTGGAACACCATTCTCTAAGTAGAAGCGATCTGATAGCGTATTACCAAGACGCACCCTAAAATACCTATTACTAAGGAAGTTTTTGATAAAATATAGAATCCTGCCTTGTATACCCCATGATTTTAAAGTGTTCAAAATTCCCCCCTCCAAGCCATGTCGTATGCCTTCTCTAGGTCGAAAAAAACAGCTACTAGTGTTTGACGCAAGAGAAAGCAGCATTTTGTATTGCAGCTTCTAAAGACACTAATTGATCCACAGAACATCGTCCTTGCCTAAAGCCGCACTGGTCTTTGCAAAGTAAATTGTTGGTTTCAAATACCAAACAAGGCGACGATTTACCATTTTTCTACCAGCTTGCAAAGAATGCTGGTAAGAGAAATCGGACGATAGCTACTTGCATCAGTTTTATCTTTACCTGGCTTAAGAATAGGAATTACTATTGCTTCCAACCAAGCGTCAGGAAAGTATGTTCATCGAATATACGATTGTATATCTCGAGGAGGGCAAGCCTACCTGACGTTGGAAGGTTTTGATCATGGAATATACGAGGTTGTCAGGACCGGAGCTGTGTCCTTCGTTGAAGAGAGTGCAGATTCCAGCTCATGCAGAGTAAACAGCCTATTAAGAGGAGAGTCGTCAGAAATACCGATGTTGAAGCGGCAATGGTTCCACTGCACTTTTGTATTTCTTAAAGGTAGCGTTATACGCCGTAGAACAGGAATAGCTAGCAAAAGATGATCCTAATAAATTTACAATATCGGAACACTGAGAAACTAACTCTCCATTCGGCCGTTTAAGACCCATCAACTCCGTGGATGGAACACGGCCAGATATAGAGCGCAGTTTCTTCCAGGCGACAGATGTTGGCGTTGTTCTGCATATTGTTCCGATATATTGCGACCAGGATTCCTTTCTACTTTCTCTAAAATTCTTGAAGCTTTCGCTCTAAGAATTTTGTACCGCTCAAGATTTTCATCTGTCGGGCTTTTGTTGAATCTCCGTAGTGCTTTTAGGCGTGAGACATAAAGCCCTCCTTACAGTCCTCGTTCCACCAAGGAACAGATGGGCGTGGTGGGTATCGCGGATGATTTAGGGATAACATCCTCGGCTGCATGTAAAATCGTATTTGTGAATTTCTTAACCACTGTGTTAATGCAGTTCACTTCAATGTCTGGAGGTACAAATCTTTTGCAAATTCTTCCCAATTTGCCTTTTAAGGATCCAACGCGGCAGGCGTCGTTGCACATGAGCGAAAGTACAAAATGAAATATTAATGGGAGTAATTTCACTGCCATACAGATCTGGTAACACCGACCATTCAAACTTTGTTGCCAAAACTGGACTACAAAATGACAAATCGACAACTGTCCATCCGCCAGTAGATGCTGATAAATGAGTTGGAGAACCGTCATTTAGAAGGCACAAATCTAAGTTTGACTGTATTCCTTCGATTCGTATTCCCCTTGAGTTACAGGATAAGGAACCCCATGAAGTATGGTGAGCGTTAAAATCACCTGTCAATAAAATCGGTTGTGGCAACTGAGATATTAAATCATATACTTCATGATGTTGGAAATTGTAACTAGGCGGCAAGTAAAGGCAACAGACGGTAACTTTGAATGGAACGGTAATCTGAACGGCAACAGCTTGTAAAGGAGTTATTATATTGACAGATATGGACTGGACAGAGTTGTGAACCAATATGGCTACACCACCTCTGGCTCTTTCCTCAGTGACGAAATCTGCTCTGAAAATAGAATAACCCCTAAAATTGAAGGTGTGGGATTCATGCAAGTGCGTTTCTTGGAGGCACATTATTAGAGGAGATGAATCTCGCACAAGAACTTTGAGATCTTCCATGTGGCTTCTTATCCCATTAATATTCCACTGTATCACATTGCTATTAATTGGAAATGCAGACATTGAAATAAAATAGATTAATATAGCAGCGGGTTCTGTTCGTTTTTGTCATGTACAACTTTTGATTTATCAGAGTCCACCAACATCGAATCACTACTGTGATTCATGTCGGACTCTGTAGATACATTTGTTTTGGCAGAAGTCGCTTTTGATACGGCTTCAGTTTTAGTTTTAGTTTTTTTAACTTGCTTAGAGGTATTTTTAACCAATTTTTTATCCGCATCCTTAGACCCAGCTACTGGTGGGTATGTATTTGATTTTTTTAAAAAGTAAGCTAGTCCAGGAGAAACAGACTTTACTGTCGGTTTTACCACTTGTGACTTAGTTCGGACCATCATTTTTGAAGCAGATGGAACTGCTTCAGGAAGAGTAGGTTTTGAAGATTTAGTCACAAGTGACTTTGGAGCTTGATTTTTAGAGATATTCGACTGATTTTCTTTTGAAGAGATAGACAAAGATTGATCAGATGTACTGGAAGCAGGAGTGGTAACAGTTGAAATTACGGATAACAGCTGAGCTACTTGCTCAGTCAGTGCTTTAACAGTTTTAGTCAGTTCATCGCATTTTTACATGAGGTCTTGCTACTAGACGCCGACCGACGCAAAGCGACTTACCCTCAATTATTCTGGAACTTTTGAATATTTTTTTGCTTCTGAAAATGAAACTTTATCCCTTGCCATGATAGTCAAAACTGCTTTCGTCCTTATACTTGGGGCAGCTGAAGGAACGAGCCGGATGATCGCCACCACAATTGGAACACTTTGGGTCATCCGTGTAATTGTCACCACCATGGCCATTCGAACCACAATTACCACATATTTTGGGCTTTCTGCATGTAGAACTCAAACATGTCCAAACCCCTGACACTTAAAGCATCTTTCGGGTTTGGAACGTAAGCTCGAACAGAAAGCCTTTGATATCCGGCAAATATATATTCCGGATTGTGGGTTTACCAAAACTCCTTGAGGCACTCCTGCTGATACATTCCTCAACTCAGAATACTCTCCATTATGTTTAACTCTGAAAAATCTCTCTGACAGGTAAGATTCCAGAATGTGATGAAATTGTTCGGAAGATCACGCTGAAGTTTGAAGATTAATCCTTCGTGCCAGACCTTGTCAAATGCTTTGGCAGCGTCTAGAAATATACTCGAACATATTTTGCGTTCTTCCAGGACTTTTCTATTACATGTACAACTAAATTGTACTTGATCAATTGTAGAATGCCTGTCTCTGAAGCCAAACTGATGATCAGAGTCAGTTTTCTTTCCACAATGACTGGTTTAAGGCGTTTTAAAAGCAGTTTCTCAAAAATCTTTGACATTGTTGTTAGTAGTGAAATTGGTCGGTCACGAAGTTTTGTCATTAGGATCTTTTCCTTCTTTTTCTTCTCTAACGCCAATCCAGTTGGTTCTATTGCTGGATAATCTAGGAGGTTCTTCTCTTTGTATTATGTTCTGACTTATTGTTAAGATTACCGGAGAATGATCGGAGCCCAAATCAAAACTTTCACTGAGATTGATATAGTTACAAGATACACCCCTTACCACGAAAAAGTCAATTAAGTCCGGTATCTTTCTTGGATCTGATGGCCAATATGTTGGTTTACCAGTTGAGTGGAAGTCACATTTAAACTCCTTTCCTGCCTCATACAACTCTTTGCCTTTAGCAGTAGTAAGGCGTGATCCCCAAAAGGTATTTTTGCATTGAAGTCACCTCCAAGAATGAAATGATTGCCTAATATATTAAAGATGTATGTAGTCTATCTTCTTTAGATTATGTCTTGGTGGACAGTATATGGCTGATATATTAAAATTTTTGTTTTTAGTATGAACTTTAATGGTTGTCACTTGCATCGTTTCAAGTTGTACTTTAGTTTCTTCATAGTGCTTGATACTATTTTTAACAATTACAGCAGAACCACCCTTGCCTTATCAGCAGGATGATTTACATGATATACACTGTAACCATTAATTTTGAGATATGAATGTTTTGTAAAGTGTGTCTCTGAAATTAAACAGATATCTATTTGTTCACTAATCAGAAAAAGGTTCCAAGTCCAGCTTATGCTGGAAGACCGTTAAATTCCAAGTGACTATTTTTAACATTTTGATCATTGTTTACGGTGTAGCTTGAAGTTCATTTTTCCGTTTCCCATTGTTATTTTGTTCTTGAGATTATTTTCTAGTTTATCAAGTCTATCGAAGAGCAACTTATTAGTATGCTTTTGCTCATTCAGTAGTTCTAAGATGGTTTTTCATTGACGACTTGTTATCATTATCACTGTGTATAATTTGCGCATAAGTTTTTCTTTTCTTTACTTTGCTCATTGCCATATCCAGCTACCGCGTAACTGTAGATTACCGGCGTTATTTTTATCCAACCTAGTACTTCGCTTTGTTTTGAAACTTTTTAGGCGTTGTTTCTTCTCATTTGTAATGCTTTAGCCACCTCACAAGTCAGAATGAGGGAAGCAGTTGGTACTGTTTTTTTCCATTTTCATTACGCAGAATGTGATAAACATCAGTAACTGACTCTGATGCCAACTCAGACTTTATCTCCTCAAGGTCTAGGTGGAGGAGATCTCTACACGTTACCACTCCTTTGGCAAAATTCAAGGTTCTGTGGGGCTCCACAGAAACCTTGATCCGATCAAAAAAGGAAGACATCTTTAGGAGCGACAAGCTCTGCTTGTCGCTACTAGTCTGAACTAACAGCGTACCATTTTGTAGCTTCCTAATAGACGCTACAGGACCTACTCTTCCAACGATAGCCTTGTTTATGAGGAAAGGAGACACTTTCGATAGGTTTTCCCTATCCCTTCCTCAGAATTTCTAAAAACTAAAAATCTAGGAGAAGGGAGCTGAACAACTGCAGCACCCATCTCCTTTTCTTCCATGTCGATACTCCCACTGCTACTCAGACCTGTTCGCGTAGTCAACAGGCCTCTTTAACACATTTTTGGCGTTTTTTATTTTTTTGTTCCATGATTTGTTTTGCCGAGCGATTCATGAATGAAGACTTTGAACAACTGGCACAGGGTGCACCCAAACGACCACCAGCAGCCCAGGATACTCGAACTAAAGCAAGAACCCCCAAAAAAAAAAAAAAAAAAAAAAAAAAAAAAAATGGGGGACCTCCAGATATCCTGGAGCCGAAATACATGGTCTGTCAGCACTCCAGAATATTTTAGGAATGGGTTCGGTACATCGTTACGGTTTCCCAAACCCAAGTACCACTGGCAGCCGCTCTCTATGTACTCACAGAATGCAACCATTTGTTTCGATAGACCCAGCTATGGGCTCCGACACCCATAACTCAACATTCATGCGCTTGCTAAGCGCCTATAGGCTGCTCGGTTCCAGAATCTGTCCCATCAGAGGTCCTCGGCAGTGCTAGGCACACATCAGGTTCCACATACTTGGCCCGCCAAAGGAAACCAAGCAGAATCGCCACTCCCAGACGTAACGGAACAAGCACAGCAAACCCTAAATGTGCGTGTGAGTGTGAAGTGTTTACATCGTAAGTGTAGTGCTGTAAGTGTAAGTGTGTGTTAGACTCGGGTGCCGCGGTTCGTCTAGAGTCCTCTCACTAGGTGCAGCTAGTCTGCACCCCCCTGAGGTGTGTATGTGTTTGTGTGAGAGAGTGTGTTTGTGGATGTTGTGTGTTGTGTGTATGTGGAGTAAATGAGTGAGAGTAGAATGAGCTAGAGGTATGGTGGGGTCGCTAAGCCCATCAGCTGCTCACGTCAGCTGCCTCCGCCGGCACCATCTTTTGTATGCCTGAGTTGAAAAACTCTCCCGCTGCTCCATGAAGGTACTTAAAACTTCTTCTTTCAGCTCCTCTCCGGTACTGAAATGTGTTCCACCTAAGTGTTTCTTCAAATAAGGGAAGAGATGGTAGTCACATGGGGCTAAGTCCGGGCTGTAGGGCGGATGTATGACAGTATCCCATCCAAATTGGTCGATGAGATCGGTTGTTACACAGGCGGTGTGAGGACAAGCCTTGTTTTGATAGAAACAAACTCCCTTCATGAGCGAGCCTCTCCTCTTGTTTTGAAACGAAGGTTCTTAACATATCACAGTAGCGATCAGCATTGATTGTTGTGCCGGTATCCATGAATTCGCATAACAATAACCCCTTCTGTCCCAAAACACGCTTGCCATGACTTTCCCGGCAGACAGTATTCGTTTAGTCTTCAGCGACTTTGGATGTTTCCACTGACGTGATTGTTCTTTCGTTTCCGGTGTCGTATAGTGTATCCAGGTCTTGTCCCAAGTGACAATGGAGTCCAAGAATTTCTTGCCATTGGTTTTGTAGGCCTGAAGAAATTCGCTGACCTCATCAATCCGTTGCCATTTGTGGTCTGCTGTAAGCTGTGTTGGGACCCATTTTGCACAAACTTTGCTATACCCTAAATGGTCTATCAAAATTTTATCAATGCAGGTCTTGCTGACATCAGCAATCATCTCGGAGAGCTCCTGAACAGTTATCCTCTGATCTTTCAGCATTGCTTCTTCCACTTTCGCAATCGTTTTATCCGAAACAGATAGCTGTTCGTCATGAATGTCTGTACACCTGTCTTTGAATTCTCTGCACCATTTGTGCATGTGTTGTATGCTCATACATTTTTCTTCATAGAATTCACATTGTTAGGAATGAATGTCCACTGGTGCAGTGTTTTTAGCACACAAAAAACGAATCACAGAGCATAATTCGCATCTGGTGGAAGACATAAGTGCTAACTCAATTACTAACAGCTGCCAAGCCAAGACCGAGCGTCGCAGATAGCTCACGGAGTGGGGATTGGAAGAGGGGGAATTGGTTGCAAGCCAAGATCACCAGATCCCGTGTAACAGCGTCCGTAGCGACTTTAGCGCCTTGGAAACCTTACTTTATGGACAACCCTCGTATTCTAAAAAATGAAATATTCCCCAAAAATGAAATCATAAAATAAGGTGGATGGCAGCAGAAATGATGAATGACTGGGTCAGTGGCCAGAGGCCCTTTGGAATCGTAATAACATGCTAGTTATTGATGCATTTAAAGGTTCATACAACTATAAAAATAAAAAGTAATCTGAGAACTAAAAAATGTGATTTGTTGTTGATTCCAAGTGGAATGACTTGCCAGCTTTAAACACTTGACGTTTTAGTAACGAAAGCATTCAAAGTCTGTGTGCGACAAGAGCATGAAGTATGGTTATTTACACTTACTGATCACACGGTCTAGTAATGTTAGAAAATATTTACATCTATAGTTGCAAAGTGTGTTTCAACTGCAAGGAATAAAATATCAATGGATTTAGCGAAATAATTATTCAAGAAATGTTGTATAACCAAAGCACTGAACACTTCAGAAAATGATTGGATAATGACTGTTTAAGCAGTCATATTCTAAATCTGAAAGCGGTGAAATTGCAATGCCTTTTTTCCTTAACTACATTCATTTTTATTTTTCCCGCTGGTAGCTTTTTTGGTAAATCAAAATAAATGTAATCTAATGTAGCCTAAATTTAAAACCTAAATTTAAATTGGTTTGGAAGTAAATAACTTAAGCAATAAATTCTAGTTTGAAATAATTGTATTAAGGCAAAACAGCTGATTTTACTATTTAAGGTATACTCTCTCTCTCTCTCTCTCTCTCTGGAGGACTGTGTGGTAGAGATGCTGTTGTTCACAGTCAAAGTTCTCTAGTTTAGTAGACTACCTGGCAAGATGTCCGGGATGTCCATGCGAACTGTACAGTTGGTGGTGATCAATGCAGTCAGGAAGATTTTCACTACCCACTAAAACTACAGATTTGACTGTATCACTCTGATATACATCGGAAAAAGGAAAAGTGTTTTAGCTTTAGGAATACCGAACTGATTGTTGGGTTTAGTTGAAAGTTTATCTCTAGTCTCTGTAGTGGAGACTAGATGTGCTGATTCCAGAAATTTTCCAAAAAAAAAACAACAAAACTGTGCGGACTCTTCACTATTCACTGTTGAACTAGATGTCTCATGCTGCAGTAGTTGAAAGTGAGCCGTACCCATCTGTTCCTTAGAACCGACCTGGCTGAATTTACTTGTTTAAACAAGTGATTGTTGATAATTTTAATTTTGAATGATTTTAGAAATTAGAGTGGTGTAACTTTATGTAACATACTGTGTTAGCTAATCACAGTTTTTGTTTTATTTTATGCAATTCCACCAAAATGAAAAATCTTAATGTGACTAATTATTTTTGACTACTGTTAAATTTTTCAAAAATGTTGATGAAACACTTTTGGTTAAATTAACTGTGATTAGTTAAAATTTAACGAAGTTTGGAGAAAAGGGCTGATAGACCTACAAACGTTTGTAGCCTACAAGACAAGTATAAGATCCAGTATACAGTACTAGCTAGAAAACTAAAATCAACTGTAGAATTGAAGCTAAGTGTTCAAGGGTGTTGTATAGTAAAAGTAATAAACTGTAATAGTAATTTCATCAATATGACTGAAGGTTTTTATCTTTTTTTGTTATCAACAGTGATTTGATAACAATCAATATTTATGTTTTCAGTTTTTGAAATAAAAGATTGTTTAGATGGGGCTAATATTTTTTTCTCTTTATTTGTTTCACCCAACTTTAGGGTACACTAAATCAATCACTTTTTAATGTTCTGTGCCTTCCTCGTAGCCCAGTATTGCTTCATTCGTTGTGATCTTGCTTTTCTTTCTTCTTCAGAGATTTGGATCGTTCGCTTTGATTTGACTTTGCCTTGGAACCGTTGCTTCTTGTCCTTGATTATTGCTTCTTGTCCTTGGTTATTGTTTTGGCTATTCTGTCCATGAGCATAGTGTCAGTGATCTGCAGTTCTGTTATGTCTTTCTCTGTTTCTCTAAACCAAAGTGGTTTGGCTCTTTTATTGCGAAAGTAGTCAAATATTTTTTTGGTTAGTCTATTTTTGTCCATTAGGAGGATGTACCCATAAAAATCAATTCTCCTTTTTCTTATTGTATCTGATAGTGTTTCAGTTTTTTAGTAAAGAGTTTCATTCGTGATGTGGAGTACTTGGTTGTTACGGAATTTGGGGCCTAAGATTTTTCGTAATATCTTTCTTCCTTTGATCTCCAGCCTTTCAAGTGGGCCCTAGGTTGTGAGAGATAATGTTTCAGCTGCATATAAGGCTTCTAGTTTAATTACCATATGATAATGCCTTATCTTTGCATTCCAGGAGAGGGACTTCTTGTTGTATGTGTCTTTGGTAAGTTGGAAGGCTAATTCAACTTTATTTCTCCTAGATTCCATAGCTTTTTTCTCTAGGGCGTTCCACCTGATCAATTCCCCAAGGTATTTGAATTCTTTGACTATCTCAATGTAAATATTTTCTTATATGAGGGAAAAAATTGAGTTTTGCGATTGAATAATGTGTAAAAAAGTGTCAGGCTTGCTGTTAACGCATTATAAGTATTTTTGAAGTTAATACTAATTTTACCAGAGATCTGTCACAGTCACATTCACATAGCTCATTGCTATGATTTTTGCTTATGAAATCTGTGAGTTTCATGTTTTTTGACATGAGTTCAAAACCAGTTCGATTAATTTAATTTTACATTTAATAGTAATTTGTTTAAAATTATATGTCTAAATAAGGTCAATAATTTTAACTTATACTTAATACTAATAAACTTATGTAGCTGACCCATCTAGCATAGAGTGTAATGACACAGTTATATTTACAAAACAATTAAATATGTCTTGCACACTGTATAAATACGTTCATTAAAAAATATTTAATTAATCAATGTCTTTATACTCCATACGTATCTCAGCTATCATGATTATTAGAGCATTAACAGTGGGATATATTATACTAGACTGATGTATTGTATGCATTTTTGTATATGATGTAGATAAATATTCATTTTCTTTAATATCAGTTGTGTATAATTTCAATTCCACCGTAAGATCAGTAATTTAATTGAACCAATACAAACCAAGAATCAACACTGATTAATTAATTTTTTTTTAAGTTTTCATCTCTGTCAGCCAGTCTCTCGACTGCTGCATTTTTTCTGTTTGTGAAAGCTAAAAACACTAAATACGTTGGCCTACATTACATAATATCTCCAGTTCCTTCCATGCTGTAGGTAAAATTAATGACAAAATTGTAATAAGTAAGTAACATATTTAAAAATTGTAGTACATAAATAACAGATTCAATCTGGCCATATTTTATTTATAACATATTTTACTTTTTTAAACAAAAAATGCATTTCTTCCTATAGCCAGTTTCAAGATCTAGGTTACACAAAGTTATGACCAATTAAGGCCATGCCCAACTTGGTCCGTCTGGCCGTGGCCCTGAGGCCAATTATACAGAAGTTTAACTATTTAAACATAGTTTAGATTTAAAGTTTTATTATTATTATTTTTTTTTAATTGTATACAGCTATCTACGGACTACAATTACACAACTTTCTTCCTTGTTAATCCCTGTTTCCTCCTATGCCAGTACTCCTTCATTCTCTGGCTCATGCAATGATGTACCACCTCCGAAACCACTCGCCTCCTTCCTCTTGGATTCTCTTCAGAGATGACTTTCAACTCAGCAGCAGATACCTTCCTCCCACACGTGTCCCTATTTTGTACCTTCAGCGATCATTCCACATCTTGTCAGATCCTGATGGACTTCCTTGAACCATAGAATTTGTGTTTTCCTGTATTGTGTATTATAAATGTATTAATTTTTTTTGTCAGGTGCATTATGATAGATATAATAAACGTTATGGATGCGATGGAATTCATGAACCACTGGAGTGGTCAACATATGAAAAAGAAATAGAAGATTTTAAGAGAAAGCATATATTACCTACAATTGTAGAGGCAGAGAAAAATGAAAAATCGTATCCTTTTTTATTACTATATGTTTATACGGTATTAAAGATATTTTTATAACCATTAATGTTATAAAAAGCAAAGGTATTTTCTGTTTCATTATATCTTCTGACATGCTGATATTATATTGTAGTTATTTGTATGAGGGTCATTCAAAAAGTAAACAAATATGTCAAATTGACACTGCACAAGCTCACCGTCATTGTCACCATCCTGTCAATGATCTGCCCTTATAAGTACTACAGCCTTGAGTCCCAACAATACTACTGTAGATATTTTGCTTGTAACCAATGTTTCTTTAAAATGTGTGATGAAATCAGAGATGCTTTGTGATTCAATTTTTGAATGCAAAAAGATGTTCTGTGAAAATTTTTAAGCAGATTAAAGACGTTTATGAATTACAGGAATGTATGGATTACTGAAGTGTATAATATTATTATGTTTGGAGCTTCTGTTTCTAAATGGTGCATGTGTAATGGTATATAATCAATTGTTCATGATGAAGAACAATCAGTTAAGCATTTTTTGTCACTAAAAAACTCAAGAAAAAGATTTAAAAAACATGTAAGAGTATAAACATATTAAGATTGACAGTTTACACCCTTTCCTTCTACAATTTCAAAACCTCTTCTTGAATTTCTCAAAGCTAACTAATAGCGTTATTGGATGCTAGAAGTAAGTGTCTTCCAGTAACGCATCAAACGATACACAATGAAAGCAATGGATGCAGCAACAAATCAGAACAAAGATTAACAGTAATTGATCAAATATTAATTTAATTACTTTTTTGTTTGATGCATAGGGAAATTGGTGGTTAGTGTAAACTTGTTTTAGGAGTTGCAAATTTCTCATTTTTAAAAGATGGGTGAAATAGATGTTTTGCAATATCTTGGTAACCAAACAGAATTTGTAAAAAAGTGTATATAAGTTAAACTTATCTGATACAATGATGTATACAGAATAAAGTGCATTGCTGCAGGATAACATGAAATAATAGTGATCATGACCTCTGGAACCCATTTTGAGAGAATTAAAAATTTTGTGTATATAATTTGTGTGCATGTGTGTGTGTGTGTGTGGTGTGTGCACGTGCATATATATATATATATATATATGCTATATATATATAGCATCAATAGTGTGTTCACGCACACAGTGAATAAGATCTTATTCAGTCTTAAATAAGATTGAACTTCTTTAAAAATAACGTTATACTTTATATTATTGACTAAGTAATTCCTTAACTAACTATTTTAGTATGATATCATGGTTAGAGACTTTACATCATCATAGTTTTGACATCAGAAAAAAACATCTTTCATTTGAAGCAGATGAGCTAGATGATATGGATGACAACAAAATGGATTCAGCAATAGAAAACAGTGTGCCAGTTTTAGACGGTGCAGTTAATTTAAATGAAATTTCTAGCAAATTAAAGGAAGAAAGTGACTTATCAAATACTAACAAAGTATGTAACGTACAAGAAGAAAATAAAAATAAAATTTAGAATTTATAAAATTGTTTTTTTTGTTAAATAACTTCTGTCATCCAAAATGTTTAAAAATCTGTATATAAAGAAAACGTAAACCTTAGTTCATACTTTCAAATCAGTTTGAGTTGGTATGAAATAATAAATTACAAGAGTCTTCTCCACAGGCAATCTGCGTATACAAAATTGTAAACGCGCAGATATAAAGGAGTTGTATGTGCTGCATTCCAATGTAAAGCTAATGAACTTTCTTTGTTCATGAACATATGTATGTTTAGTAATCATCTGATCAAATAAATTTTTCTCCATAAGATATACAGTGAAACTTTGATTAACTGGCAAGAGGTCCAGGACATGAAGTTAATTAAACATAGATAACAGAAAAATCCCCTCCCCCATTCAGTATATGAATAACGGATTTAAAAAAATCAAGTTTATAAACTTTTTTTAGAGCTTATCTTAGTTTATAAAAAATTGTATCTAGGATAAACATGAGTTACTTCGTTAGATTTTTTTTAATTTAATGAAAAAATAGTAAATTTTAGTAAAATTTTTAAAACGATGCAAAATGTGTGTATTATAATATATATATATTATTATTATTTGCGTATAGACCCTGTTGGATCATGCAAAGCACTCCGACTCATGTCTTGTTCCTTTTAATCCTCCACACCTCCCTCATCCTGTCCCTATGGATCCTCTTCCACCCCTCCGTCCATTTTACCCCTGCTCTCTTTGGGATTTCATTCTCTGGGACCTTTCAAGCAAGCATCTTTCTCCTGTATGTGTGCCTGTCTTCAACGTCTGTTAAGTCTATTACTGCATCATGTAGGTCTATTCTGACTTGTGCGATCCACGACATTGTTGATTTGACTCCTTGTATATACTTAAGGATTCTGTTGGCAAGTCTCGTTGTTGGGAGTCTACTGATGTGTCCATAGAACCGAAGCTTCCTTCTTCTGGTATCTGCTGCCAGGCTCGATATCTTCTCTGTGGTCTTCAGGGAGTGCAACTTGTATCCATCTTCTGTTAATCTCGGGCCAAGGATCTTCCTCAAGATTTTGCGTTCTTCCTTCAAAATACCCTCCATGTGTGGAGTGCTAGCGTCTCGCTTGCATATAATACCTCCGGTTTTATGACTGTGTTGTAGTGTCTGATTTTTGTGTGCATCGACATACATCTCTTATTGTGGATATCACGCGTTATATCAAGAGCCCTCTTCATTCTCAGTAGCCGAACCTTTTGCGCAGCCTTCTTGCCACCTGTGGGTTCAAGAATTTCTCCCAGATATTTGAAGTGCTTGACTCTGTTTATCTTACCATATTTTGTGTTTAGTTCTTGAATATATAGTTTTGTACAGAAGAATTCGTTTTTTTTAAACGAGATCTGTAGACTGACCCTCTCTGCACATTCCTTTAGGACTTCTATCTGTTTAATCGCTGTTGTTTCATTATCTGTGAGTATGGCCAGGTCATCTGCAAAAGCTAGGTACGCGATTTCTGTGTTGTCCTTAGGTCTTCAAAGTCGAACTGGTTTCCAGTGCCCTTCAATTTTTAATTCTTTCTCCCATTCCCTGATAACTTTGTCCAACACCAAATTGAAAGGAGTATATATATATATATATATATATATATATATATATATATATATATATATATATATATATATATAGTAACAATTCATAATTCAAACAACAAGATAGATTATAAACACTGCACTAACCCAAGCCAAGCTAAGAAACGTAAACAGTTGTGATGACGTCATAGCGTCAAGCCTAGTTCAAACATATTTCATTTTATTAAATCATCACTTATTCGACGAGCATCACTAAACCAAAACTTTAAGAACAAAAACCATATTTTCATCGGCAGTAAATGTCAAAATCAAAAATATAACAGAAATATGCTATAACTCAATAGACAAGGAAAACATATTGGGACACCATAATTGTCGCCCGAAGAAAACTCGAGCGTCATGCGGAACTGCGTTAATCAACGTTGGCGTGATGCGAGAATGAGGTTAGGGAACGCTTTTCGATGAAATTTCAAATTGAGTAAAATAAATGGAAAATAAATTAGTCAAAAATCGTTATGCAACTAAAGGAACCAGTCTTGATGAAATTATATGCAAAGTTAATGTAATAACGATATTTCCGCTAAAATACGAACCTCAAAATTCGGGTAAATCGAGTTAATCAGACCTCGTAAATCATGATCGAGTTTGTCAGAACTCTTAGAGAAAAGATAGCGTCATAACGCTTTGTAGAGAGTATAAATAGGCAGTCATCAGTGCGGATAGAAGGGTGAAGGATCTGACAACCACAGCCGTTCATCGAGATCATTGTGCGAAATAGTGATCATTAATGAAGTTAGTGATAATAGAAATAAATATTAGCAATGAAATATATATATATATATATATATATATATATATATATATATATAAATATCCAAATCTCTGACGAAGAAAGAAAAGCAAGATCACAACGAATGAAGCAATACTGGGCTACGAGGAAGGCACAGAACATTAAAAAGTGATTGATTTAGTGTACCCCAAAGTTGGGTGAAACAAACAAAGAGAGAACGTCAATATTTTTAATTGATGTAATTATTTTTATTACCAATAAAGAAGTATAACTGTGTATGTAATCATTGCTTTTATGATAGAGATGTTAAACAAAAACAATATTTTTATTTCCTTTAAATTTAACAAAGAATGGTATTATTATTAACAATAAATATTAAATGTAGGTATGTATAACAGTTTCAGCTTTGAATTTCTTATAGTTAAATTAGTAATATAGATTTGTATGAAGTCATAGAACAGAATATATTTGTTTCTAACATTTGAATAATAAATTCTTATACAAAAATATATTAACAATGAGCATTAGTTCGGTAATAATAATAATGATTTAGAGGGATATGGAAAAGGATTTACTGTACTTTCTGAAAATAAAATAACTTACCATACTATATGTTTTATAAACACAAACAGCTAACACTTCTAAATAAATACATAGTTAAATATGTATTTACACATATTTATGCATACATACTATGTTCCTATTAATGTATACATAAATATTATATATAATGTTTATCATTTTAATTTTGTATTTCAAGCACTACAATTTTTTAACCAACAAAAAATATATGTGGAAAAGGAAAAGAAAGAAATATAATTAATTACTAATTGACACTGGTGTTTTTTTTCTGATTTATTAATCAGTTTTAATTATAATGGGACATTAATGGCTAAATAAACATTAACTTATTTTATATAAGAGTTATATAATGAAAATTTAAAACTGGAAGGTAGTGTAATAACTTTGAAACAACTTCTAAGGTGTATAGTAAGACGCTGGTAAGTTAAATATGCATTAAATTACAAGCAAACAAAATATTATCAGTCCTGTTACAAAAAATAACATTTCCTTTGGCAAATAAAAAAAAATCTGTTATAACAACAAAATAATCTAAGATTAATTATTTTGAGTATCTGAGCCATTTGAAGAATATCCATCATCTGATAAATCCAACTTCCTTTTTAATTTGTTTGGGCCGTTTAATCTGCTTCTACGAGGAACAAATAAATTATTTTTAATTAGTAAAGTTAAATGTTTATATTTTACAATGTTTACAGTTCATGTTAATATCAAGTATAATTTTACTTTTATAAAAACTATACTAGTAGTTCAAAGAACAGTTGACCTTGAAGTATATTTTTAATTATTATACAGAGCGTTCCACAAGCTTTTCTGCCAATTTAACCAGTAACCATAAGATATAAAAAATGTTACCAGACCAACTTTATTGCAGATTTTTGCATGAAGCAGTCAAAATTATGATAGGTCTTGCCATTCAGCCAGTATTACAGGAAATAACCAGCAGCTGCACTCTCAACGTTAAATCACAGCCCGCCATCTTGAAGAATAGGTCAATGCTTTTGGAAAAAAAACTATGTACACTCATCATCAGTAAATCATAGGCTGCCATATTTAAACGGAAGTATATAGCAAACAAAAACATTTTCACTTACTTAATTTGGACTTTACGAAAGATATCGTTGTATCAAATTTCAAAACAATCTGTTAATAAAATCTCACTCACCAATTCTGTTAAATTTGTCCAATCTGTTAAATTTCAATTGGACCATCAACTTGGAGAATACTAGGCGGGTTTCCGGAAAAGGATATCCTGTTCGGAACAAATCCTTAACCTCAAACACGTCATGAACTACCGAAAGTCAAGGGCTAAATCGTATGTTATCACTTTTATTGACTTTCAAAAAGCATACGACTCTATAGATAGGGAATCCTTATTCTCGGTTCTGAAAGAACTAGACCTTGATAACAAAACCACAAATCTTATCAGGGAAAAATTGACTAATACATTCTCCAAAGTTCAATTCATGGGAGAACTCTCCACTCCTTTTGAGATTAAAACAGGAGTCCAACAAGGAGATGGACTCTCTCCATTGTTATTTAATTGTGCTCTAGAAAAAGTAGTTAGAGAGTGGAATGTGAATACGCATAGTGCAATCAGACTAGGAACTAAGAACAAAGGCATTAAGTTAATTGTTTGGCTTTTGCGGATGACATGGCCTTACTAGCTGAGACATTGAAAGAAGCTAAGGGCTCTTGAACTCCAGAAGCAAGCGTTAAAAATGGGTCTCAAAGTTTCATTTGAAAAGACTAAAATATTGACAAACATACAAAAACCACCAAAAAAGCTTCAAGTGGGAGAACAATACATTGAGATAGTCAAAGAATTCAAATATCTTAGGGAATGGATCAGCTGGAACGCCCTAGAGAAAAAATCTATGGAATCTAGGAGAAATAAAGTTGAATTAGCCTTCCAACTTACCAAGGACACATACAACAAGAAGTCCCTCTCCTGGAATACAAAGATAAGGCATTATCATACGGTAATTAAACCAGAAGCCTTATATGCAGCTGAAACATTCTCTCACAACCCAGGGCTCACTTGAAAGGCTGGAGATCAAAGAAAGAAAGATATTACGAAAAATCTTAGGCCCCAAATTCCGTAACAACCAATTACTCCACATCAGTAATGAAACTCTTTACCAAAAAATTGAAACATTATCAGACACAATAAGAAAAAGGAGAATTGATTTTTATGGGCACATCCTCCGAATGGACAAAAATAGAGTAACCAAAAAAATATCTGACTACTTTCGCAATAAAAGAGCCAAACCATTTTGGTTTAGAGAAACGGAGAAAGACATAACAGAACTGCAGATCACTGACACTATGCTCATGGACAGAGCAGCCAAAACAATAACCAAGGACAAGAAGCAACGGTTCCAAGGCAAAGTCAAATCCAAGTGAACTATCCAAATCTTTGACGAAGGAAGAAAAGCAAGATCACAACGAATGAAGCAATACTGGGCTATGAGGAAGGCACAGAACATTAAGAAGTGATTGATTTAGTGTACCCCAAAGTTGGGTGAAACAAATAAAGAGAATAATATCAATAATCTTGGAAAATATGATACCTACCTTTGCAAGAATGTTTCAGATTGAACTGAATGAAGTATTTAATAAATGAAAAATGTATTTATGTTTAAAGAGTTCCATTTTCCTAAAGCATAAAACTTTGGATGGTTTGTTGCAAACATAAGACTTATAGTTCTAGCCAACTAATTAGGTCTTTTTTAGGATATTAAAAATTATTTTCTTAACAATTTATCGGACAATATGAAACATTTTCTAGAAAGAACAACAATTTCCTTTTTAATTCTATTCTAGCTCTCTGAAGGTTTTACTGAATAACCACTTTTTAATAATGCTTTTTAGTAATAACTTAAAAGCATATTAATATAGCCAAACCACTTTAGTTTAGAGAAACAGAGAAGGACATAACAGAACTACAAATCACTGACACTATGCTCATGGACAGAACAGCTAAAACAATAACCAAGGACAAGAAGCAACGGTTCCAAGGCAAAGTCAAAGCCAAGCGAATGATCCAAATCTCTGATGAAGAAAAAAAAGCAAGATAACAACGAATGAAGCAATACTGGGCTACGAGGAAGGCACAGAACATTAAAAAGTGATTGATTTAGTGTACCCCAATATTGGGTGAAAGAAATAAAGAATAACTTAATAGCACTTTTAAAATAATGCTACAGAAAGAACTCTTGGGCTGTATTGTCCAGTTAACCTTACCCAAAAAAATGAGTATTAAATGCTTTGCAAAACACCCACTTTTATCCTAGCTGTAAAGAAGGTAGAACCATTCATTCCTAGCAGTATAGGAGTTTGATTCTTCAGTTCATTTTTACAAATTTAGCTATCATGTTCAGTTATGAACACATATAGGGGGGATGCATTACATTGCCATCTTTAAAGAATATTGGTCTCAATACCTATCTTAAATAACACTAAATACATGTCAACTATTACTGAGGAGAGCGGATATGCTATTCATAAAATTGTAGTAGCAGTAATTTTCATAGTTTATATCCCCTTATATAAGTAAACATATTCTTTGGTCAATAAATATTTCACTGTTTTTGCAATTCAAAGCAATATTTACAAAAATGACAGTTGTTATTTATCATTACTGCTCAGTTCTTTTGTTGTAAAAGTTGCACTGATCTACGTACGGTGAGTGCAACATTCACAAAACTGAAGGAACAAATTGAAAGAAAAAAACATCATAAACTCCGCTCAAAACACACACAAATTTAATATTTTCTGCTCTGTTTACAGTGCAAGTAAGACCAGGGGTTCTTAATATTTGTTAATTACTTGTGTACTAACTAATCCCAAAACCATCTAATTTAAATGTCAGATATCAGCTTGAAGCCGTAGAACTAATATTTTTTATTAATTTGGTGGTTAATATATGTTTAATGAATAACACTTACAAGGATAAATTATAAAGATTATGTAGTAATTTAGAAATCACATAATTTAGACACCACAGCAAAACAGAGATTTGTCACAAAGTGACTGATTGGAGTTAATATTACCTCTTGTTGTTAGAGTAAATCTTTCTCATTTAATTAAGTGTTTGCTTAAAAACTCTTACCCGCTAATAATTATGTTACAACAGTCTTCCAAACTATCCTCTTCATAACCAGTGTGAGCTATTAAGCTTTTTGACCATGATGGCTGTAAGTGCAGAGTCCGTCGAGTGGCCAAAATACAAGAAGCAGCAACCTTTGAAGGAGGGTACTTCAGCAAGGACATTTCTGAAGCATCAGTTTTGTAATTTAATATCAAGAATAATTATATATATATATATATATATATATATATATATATACATATATATTATTTATTTTAAGTCGAAAAGCACATTTAGGCTATTATCACTTCCCTAAATGTAAGTATAAATGTAAAATACCCATTTAAATATACATATTTGTAGAAAGAGAGAGAGAGAGAGAGAGAGAGAGAGAGAGAGAGAGAGAGAGAGAGAGACAGACAGACAGACAGACATGCAACCCTATTTTTTAATTTGCATATAAGAAAACCCAGATATATTTTTTAAAGTATAAGTTATATTTGTTAAGAATATCTTCTTTACCATTTAGTTTTAAGTGCATTTGTTTTAAGAAAAGTGTGAAACTAAACCACTGTAGAAAACAATTGGTGTAAAATGACCTACCAACATTAGTATTAAAAGTTTTACTAAATAAAAAAAAATAGTTTATTTCATTGGAATGTAAGTACATTTTGTAAAACAACTTCTATATGAGTAAAACAAAATTTATACATTCTATTGTTTTTACTTGGTCAGTTTATTCCAAGAGCAGGACTGGATTTGTTACTAGGCAGATTAGGCCTGACCACACTAATAAAATGAAACACACTGGGGTTGCAGCTTTTTGACATGAAAACATTTAAAAATCAATATCAGGTTTGGGTAAGGTATTAATACCCAAATAACAAGACTTTTATAGTACTGTAATTTCAAATTTAATTACTTGAGTTTTATTACAAATAATAAACAAATATAGTTTTTATATTGTTTTAAAAGAAAGAGTTTTAAAACAAATAATAATCTTGTTTTAAAGATGATGGATTTAAGTTTGTGACAGTTCTGCTTTATGTTAATTGAAATCTGGAGTCACAGACTGCTCTGTGTAAAAATATAATATGATTTTTGACTTCTTGGGAGGCGTGAACTCTGATACCTCCAGACTTCAGTGAGCAAGAACTCTGATGCTCCAGTGAAAATATCTCAAATCACTTTGGAAACCTTGGAAGTGCGATACCCGTCAGACTCTTGGATCCATGTATATACTGATGGCTCTAGAATGGAAGGAGAAACAAGAACTGGAATATATTGTGATCACTTCTCGCACTACATTGCTTTAAGCAGCAACTCTACAGTGTTTGAGCGGAATTGATAGCTGTAAATGAGGCTCTCGAACAGCTGATTGTGAGACCATGGCTGAACACAAACATACTGGTCTTAGTGGACTCCAAATCGGCTCTGCAGGCAATAGCCAATAATGATAATCCAAAAAGCAAAGTAATACAAAATATCAGACAGAATTACAAGATTGTAAGAAATAATGTTGGCAATATCGCAATGCAGTGGGTCCCTGCACACGTGGGATTGATGGGAAATGAAGCTGCGGATAATTTGGCGAAGAGAGGAACAAAAATTATTCAAAAGCCAGCAGGCTTCCTGTCATTACAAGCAGTTATAAGAAAACTAAAAACAGACTCACAGCAAAAATTTGTTAGTGAAATGAAGAAAAACCTACAAGACAAAGCTTATGATCCATTTAATCATTTTAAGGACAATAAGATGTTTCCACGCAAAATAGCTGTAGTAAATTTCCGCCTGGAAACTGGTCACGATTGTCTTGCCAAGTATCTCCATATGATGAGACTAATAACCTCTGACAAGTGCAAGATTTGTTCAAAAGATGTGTATGTTATGAACAAGGATCACTTACTGATCTGCGAGGGCCTGGATAGAGAGAAGCAGGGATGAAGGGACTTTCCTGGATTGTATTGGGAGGCAAGATCCAAAATGATGTGAACCAAAAGGAGCCATTGGAAGAAGAAGAAGAAGAAGTTTTTGACTTTCCAAATTAGACAGATGTTCATAAGTGCGAACATATCTCAGAGAAGAATCCTGGCATAAGATATAGATATTAAGAAAACAAATCTCAGAGAAGATTAAAAAGAATTGTTTTTTTTAAATTTATTAAATTTTATTTCATATTTATTTGTGTATTAAAGTAATATACTATACTTAATTAATTAGTATTTTCACAAAAATAACTGCAGCAATGTCACAGTTTTTAATTGCAATGAGAATGAGGAAGGCACCGTGATGATCAGTGCCTAATCATTTTCAGGAAGTAAATCCAGACCTGACAAGAGATTTTTTTATAAATATAATGCATTAATGAGCTTTTACTTGCTAATAATTGATATAGCAATCCACTTTGCTTTCATGTATAAACCTTCCTGAAGTAACAACCAGCATAATTGATTTACTTTGCCTGGCTTATCCTCTCCTTAATAATCTTACATAATACTCTTGTACACCTTCACATGCATTTTTATTTTGCACTACTTTTAATCAAATCATATATCAACATACCAAGTAGTGACGCATCTAAGAAGTCACACAGTATATTATAAGCTGTGGTATAGAGATATTTGTAGGAAGTGATTGGATTCAAATCATCAACGGAAACAACTTTCATAACGTAATACTCAGCAAAGTGTGCGATCGTTGGCTGACACAGAGACCATTTGAAGAATCGAAAAATCATAAACTCTAACAGTATGAAATCAGTTTTCGGGTAGCGATGTCCATCATATAAGTTCATTTCTGAGATCTTTGGAATTCTTACATCCAACTCTTCGAATTTAGCTGAAAAGAAACTTCAAATCTTTTTATTTAAAATTTATTTTGTAATTAGTTTATATATCTCTTTTATATACTATAGAAAGCATGCTAATAAAATTGATTTCGAAATCTAATCAGTATCTTTATATAATGTATATCTCCATAACAATGTGACAGTTTGAAGCTAAGTGCTGGTATTACCACACCTAGCTTTGACATTCCAAATCTTGTTAATGCTTTTCATGTAGATGTCACTTATCTAACGGCATCAGATCTGAAGTCGGTAGGACCAATTATAACTGTATTAACATACTCCAATGTTTGTTAATAATTTTAAAGATGGAGATTTACTCAAAATGCATCAATAACATTTCAAGTGAAAAAGTAGGCAGAACAAAACTCATATTAATCGTAGCATGTAATAAATATTATAAATAATTAATTGTAAATTAATATATGTAGCCTATTTATTGAATTAATGCTCTAGAGCAACCGAAATAATAGATATAACAGAACTATGACCAACAATTTTATCAAATTTTCACTGAAAGCACCATCATGCATGTTAAGACAGTTTATGAAATGAGCACTGCTCATAATTCCTAACTTGAGAGGGTCATTGAAATTTGTATATATATTTTGGTCAGATTTGATTCAAATTTATACAATAATTGATTTCAGTATTAACATTATGGTAACAAATTTGACACCCAGAAAAATCTGAACAGTATATTTGATGAAATGACATAAATTATGTAAAATCAAAATTTTTTATCATAGTGTTAATTTTTGTGATGTTATTAATTTTTCTGGGGTATGCAGACTACCGTTGTACTTGTCAGTGTCTTTCTTCTTTTGTTTGTAATTGTATTATGTTTTAATTTCTTTTGACTATATTTAACAGTCAAGAAAATGGATTCCGTAGGTGGCGTATTTCAACAGGAAATTTGAGGATATGATAATGGAATACAAAATTATAAGAATCATTTTATTGACTATTGAAAACAAGACTGTGAAGTCAGAGAATATAACCTATAAATTATTACTAATTTTTATGAATATTTTTTTAACACACACACACACATACACATATGTATATATATAATTATTATTATTTGCGCATAGACCCTGTTGGATCACGCAAAGCACTCCGACTCATGTCTTGTTCCTTCTAATCCTCCACACCTCCCTCATCCTGTCCCCATGGATCCTCTTCCGCTCCTCCGTCCATTTTACCCCTGCTCTCTTTGGGATTTCATTCTCTGGGACCTTCCAACCGAGCATCTTTCTCCTGTATGCGCGCCTGTCTTCAACATCTGTTGAGTCTATTCCTGCGTCATGTAGGTCTATTCTGACTTGTACGATCCACGACGTTGTTGATTTGACACCTTGTATATACTTAAGGATTCTGTTGGCAAGTCTCGTTGGGAGTCTACTGATGTGTCCATAGAACCGAAGCCTCCTTCTTCTGATATCTGCTGCCAGGTTCGATATCTTCTCTGTGGTCTTCCGGGAGTGCAATCTGTATCCATCTTCTGTTAATCTCGGGCCAAGGATCTTCCTCAAGATTTTGCGTTCTTCCTTCAAAATACCCTCCATGGTAGCTTTTGTGTGGAGTGTTAGCGTCTCGCTTGCATATAATACCTCCGGTTTTATGACTGTGTTGTAGTGTCTGATTTTTGTGTGCGTCGACATACATCTCTTATTGTAGATATCACGCGTTATACCAAGAGCCCTCTTCATTCTCAGTAGCCGAACCTTTTGCGCAGCCTTCTCGCTTGAACACCTGTGGGTTCAAGAATTTCTCCCAGATATTTGAAGTGCTTGACTCTGTTTACCTTACCATATTTTGTGTTTAGTTCTTGAATATTTAATTTTGTACTGAAGAATTCGGTTTTTTTAAACGAGATCTGTAGACTGACCCTCTCTGCACATTCCTTCAGGACTGCACATTCGATCGGTCAACAAAATTTTATCATGCCACCTTAATTGTAATCACATTTTGGCCAATGATAACAAGGTAAAATCAAGTCTCCTAGGTTTATTAGTATCTTTAAGTCAGAACTTCATTTCGATTTTGTAAAGGTGCAATCTCAATTGCCTTATAAGAATAAGCCAATCAATTGTGTCACTCAGCTCAATTTTTTCGGCAATTTTCTTAACACTGCTTACACCCTATTACTAATTTCATTCTTTATATGCAAGACTTCTGCAACTACAATAACGTCTTTAACTATTAAAAGTTTCCTTGATTTTTGTTTATCGTTTTTAGAACCAGAGATCTCAAATTCTGTACAAATTTTCTGTAGTTTGTAAATCCACACTGGCTCATCTCTTAGGCTGTTATGGGTACCGAAATGATATAATGCTGCCATATATTTTCTGTCACATTCTTAAGAGCTCTTGAGTTGAGACTATAAAATTAAAAACTAGAGGTTAAAGGATTTTCTAACCCCTGGCATGCAATCAAAAGACCTACTGTGCAAACAATAGCTCTGAATTAGTACAATAAATTTGGTAATGACTTGGTAAGCAAGCAACAATTAAAAGCAAGTTTAAATTTTGTGGAAATTTCAAGTAACTCTTTAAACTAATATAAAAAGTAAACAGTTACTTTAAACAATAAACAAATACATTTTCCTAGACACAATGCAACACATATACAAAAAAAAAAAAAAAAAAAAAAAAAAAGAAAACAGCTGATTATTACATTTTGCATGTCCCTACATGTAGCAATGAATCTTAATATAATAATGAACTAAAATTAGTTGAGCTATATTAATTTAAAATTTTCACTTATTTATAAATGATCTGGCATTTGAATACAAAAACTGGAAATTATGTAGATACAATAGAAATTTGTATAGCATAACCATCAAAATTCTGAAAAGATAAAATCTGCATATTTAGTTGTTTTTTAGATATTTTTATTTGTTTTAATATCACTTAAAAATAATATTGTTTTGTCAATTGTTATTATTGAAGCAGACTGAGGGTACCAACAAAGTCAATTAATATTATCCATATATTATGGTTATTGTACATAGACCACTCTTAAAGCTAATATGAAAGGGGTCTGGTCTCAATAAATTTGGGTTATCAACTTTACTGTATTAAAATTAATTCTTCAATATTTATTAACATTTAAGAGAATTTTATCTTTTAATATTATTAAAATGGATCATTATTTATGGGATTAATTAAGTAATAAATGTTAGTTAAATGCCTGAGCTTTGTTACGGACTGAATTTTGTTAACAGAAGTTTATTAAATGGAGTAAAAACATTACACAATCTTTCTTGCAGTCATTTATTTGCAGACATATAGACATTGATGCAAATTTTGTAAGGGCTATTGGATTTACCATTTACACTAAAAATGTGTATAACTTTAACTGAATCTAAAGATAAAGACTGTTAATATTATTGAAGATGTTGAGTATTGCGTTAAATTATTTCAATGAAAATACAGTACAGTACCATATAAACAATTAAACATAAGTTACCTGCTAACATAAGGCAGACTAGAGCAACTACTCCAAGTCTGTCTATTGGGATGGAATGATTATCCATCATAAAGTCTAACATATAAACTGCCAAATGTAGAGTAATGTTGGAAAGGCTTAACTTGCGTGATACATTTTTCAGCCATGATATTAGATCAGGTCTTAATTTTAACTGCAAAAAAAACAAATAAAATAAATTAATTATATATTTTCTTATAAAATATATATCGTAGCCATATGTATCCAGAATGTAGCTTTATGTTAAGTTAGTTTTACTATAATTTTTATGCCTGTTATACTTTTTGCTAATTTTTCAAGCCTATTATGTTGTTAAAAAAATAGGTATTTTGAGAAAAGTATTTTTTCTTACTTCTCAAGGGATTTTTTGACAAAAAAATGCATAGAAACTATTTTTGTTTAAATTAAAGATATTCAATATATTCAATAAGATGACAATATTTGGTCAAATGTCATACGCACGCCAAATTTTATAAAAATCTATCAATTAATTTAATTTTTAGTGTGTGCAAAAACCCATATGTATTATTGGATAATAAAATCTAAACTAAAGTAACATTTGTTATAATAATTTTTGTAAACAATACTAAATATTTCAGCTTTTTTATAACGCTAACAAATAGATAAATCTAATAGGTATATTAAAATAAGGAAATATTAATTCAATTTATCCAGCAGTAGAAAAGCATTATTTTAATACTGTATTTATAAAATTATACATTAAAAATGTTATACTGGTAACTGTTTTACAATAAATTATTTTTTTAAAGTTTTTTGTTAACCTCTTGAATATGTACGAATATATATATATATATATATATATATATATATATATATATTACAAAACTTTTAAACCACTTCAGTGGTTACTTAAACTTTTAAATCGAGTTCAGAACTTTAAGATGAGAAGTTGATTGTCTTTATATTTCTAATATTTAGTTCCTGAAATAAATATTAAGCGGTTTCCACAATTTTGTAACATTCTGTACATTATATGGTGCGTAATTTACTGTCCTAAGCAGTGGCATGCACAGGACTTTGAATTTGTGGGTGACAACACCAAAAATTTGCACCTTTTTTGTTTCCCAGATAACCCTTCATCCAAGTCCCACAAAATGTTTTTGAAAATTCAGTTCTATCACCAAAAAATAGTAGGTATTTTTTATTAATTTTTTTCTCTTTTCACGGCGAGCTAGTTTTTTCTTTTTCCTCCATTTTTTCTGGCATTTTGCAGCCCCTTTTGGGGCATTTGGGGGTGCCATGGCACCCACGCTGCGCACACCACTAGTTCTAAATCTTCAAAAAAGTTTAATCCAGGGCTTATGAAAAAAATATAGTTAAAATGAAAAAGAGATATGATTGGAAAAGAGATAAAAATGGGTTATTTTTCAAAACCAGAACTGTAGCTTGGAATATTATCATTTTAATAACTGTTTTACATACTTGTGGTGATTTACAGGTATGCCTCATTCTATATTGCTCTTTAATTTTCCAATATTTTTCAATTTCAGCTGAATATGCAGGATACAGGTGAATGTGAAACTTCTTATACCTTGTCAATGACATCTGTTGAACAATTAAAGTTATTTTAGAAACTTTAATATTGTCAAATTCAAAGGAATATGAAGTCATGATACCTTTTCTTATAAAACAGTCTATGAAATAAAATGTGCATATATATTAGTCTATGGAATATGGTTATAATTTTTGAAAGTATATATTATTTTAATAATAAATGTTGTTATTATTCAGTAGGCCCTAATTACTAAAAAATATTATTTTACATAATACGTTTTTTTACAAAACTATTACTAAAACACTTTTAAAAAATAGTTGGTAACACTGCTGCAAACCACCTTTTATATAGGCTATTGGCATGACAATTAATAATCAAATTTGGACATACAATAATAAATAATCTTGATGAGAGTGAAAAAAAATGGCAAATTATTAACAAAGCTACCTGGTTATTGAAATTATTTAGCTTAATATGATAAGAAAAAATTAGAAATTTGATAAGTAGGCCATATATAAATTTGTACGGTGTTAGTATTACCTCAGTAAAATCACATATAGGTTAACCCCATTTCGTTTTTCTATTTGTCTCATTTTTTACATATAACATGTAGTCATGAATAATTGTATATAAATAATTGTAAATAATTGTATATACGTTACTCATAAATTTTTGAAGCAAAATGGTAGTTAAATTTACTATTAAGTTTTGTATTTCATATTGCTTCAGCAAAGATAGCTAGTTGTCACGTGAACAAGTGTTTTTGTTCCCTTATGGAAAATTCTTTATGAAAGATTATTTCAGTCAAGAACACCTTCCCAAATCATTCTGCGACTTACACATAAGAATTGAAAAATGAATTAAAATAAAATTGTACATACGAAAAGAAAAATATACATATTTGAACAATGTGTTTACTATTTTTTTAAAATAATAAAATATAGTTATTTAATGTTTTTAAAGACATTATATTACAATTTTGCACAATAAAATTTTATAATTTTTAATTTTTTTAACATGGTTTTGTAAACATCTAGTTTTTTTTTATTTAGTTTTTGTGTACAACTATGTCAAATGAAAAGATGAAGAATTAGTGATGAAGGAATTTGTAAATGACTTAATAACCAAGAGCTTTTATATTTATAAATGAAAATAAAAAAAACAACTGGGGAAATAAAATTTGTTAGCTTAATAATGTTTACTCTTGCATATGTAAACTGTAAGAATTATAGTTCAGTTACTACTGTACTACTGGCAATTTGCTGTGCACAGTATTTCTTTGATTTTTAAAATGCTGTGGTTTACAAACTCATAGTTTTTAGTTTATTTATTAATTCTGTAGCAAAAAACACTTCACAATTCATACTTGTTAAGAGAATCAATAGACATGGCCATGTTTACGAGTCTGCAAATCAGCTCACAAAAGCGATATAAGTTGGAAGTGGTAATAAATATAGTGGGAGAGATGTGCTATTGTCTAGTTCACAGCTCTGCCTCCTAATGATTGACAGGACACTTCATAATAAAATTTGAAGATTGAAAAAATAGCCCAGGCAATGAATAGATTAATTTTGATCACATTTGATGGCAAAAATAACTTTATATAATTTAATTATAAAATAAAATTAGTTTTAAACTAAAATTTTCTTAAAACTCTTATCCTATTATTTTTAAATTTTTAAATGCTATGAGTAGTAAAATGCTGTAATCAAAGTGTGTAGTAAAAAAAAATGTTTACTCTAGACTGAGTAACTAATACTACACATAACAGTGTACATTCAATATTTTGTTACTTTCATTGTGTGATGTTTAGAAAAATATAAAAAATGATAACATACCATTACCACCTATGGACATTTTTAACATAGGTTAAAATGTTTTGTTATTTAACAAAACATAGGTTAACAGGATTTGTTAAAGTTAGTATTTTTGTCACACATGCAAGATTAATGAGCAGTACATGTTTAACGAAATTAAACTAGTACAGGGCTATTTAAAACTCATGGTTTCTAACAGTATTACCCAACAAAATCTGTTAAACTGTTTCAAAATGGTGGCCATCATAAAAAAAAATCATAAGTTTCTCTCTTACATTATTTTATCTAATTTCATCATCATTAACTACATAAACTAGCATTTAAAAATTTTTAAATTACATTCAACGTTTAAGATGCTAACTTATGTAGATTTTTTATAGTGATTATAATAATTAAATCATATTTTCAAACAAATTAAAGATTAAAATTTATATAAATTTTATAAGTCAAATATACAACAGTTTTTTTTTTTGTAAAATGGAAAGTATTGGCATATTTAAAAATATATGTATTGGAACATAATACTTCGTTGGTAGAAAAATATGAACTGTGTTTAAAACTAGTGAAGGTAGTCTCTATATACATTCCTCGAAATTATTTCTAGGAGAAACATTGTTCTGACATTTCACCAAAATGTAATCTGGGATCTTCAAAAGTGGTTCCAAATCTGTAGATGAAATAAAATAAAGATTTCAAATTCATATTTAGAGTGAGAATGGGTAAGAATACAAAATATGATTTATAAAAATAAGAAAAAATATTATTTTCTTTATTATTTTAGCCTCAAAATATATAATAAATTGTTATTTAATAATTACTAATTACTCACGGTATACTATTGTTTTGCTTGGTATTGCTTTGGTTAATAATAGTAATGATACTGATTCATAAATTTACATAAATTTTCCTTTTGAAATTGGAAATGAAATTGGTCCCATACTTTATTACTACTTCTAAAATGATGATGTCACTTGAAGTAATTTGAAAACCAATTCTGTAACTTAACCAACTGTTTAGGCAACTTTTGTATTGAATTAAAAGGCTAAATTACAGTAATAATGGTAATTTCTTAGTTATATGTAAGTAATTGTAGTGTAATATTTCAAAAAACCAAATAATTGTCACTTTGTGCACTGCAATAATAACAACAATATTTTCAAAGTTAATCATTAAGTACAACAATAAAACTGAGTTTTTCAGAAGGTTATGCCTTGGAAAAATCAAACACCAGAGATTAAATTAATTTAAAAATACAATTAATATCACTTGAAATATTATACCTTAATATTTTTTATCTAAATGAAAATTCTTAAATACAGTATTTCTAAATACTATTTTATACACCTAAGTACCATTTAGAATTAATTAGGCTATAATGTTTTTTATTCTACTACATAGGACGGAATGTATTTAATTTTTCAAGTTCAAACAGTTCTAGGTATATTTACAGAACATATCAAATAATATGTTTAACATGTTTAAAGATGTCATGTCTGTTCCATTTTGGTTTCTGTTAATTGAAAAAAAGTTTTATGTTCCTAAAAAAATAAATCATATTTTTCTAGTTTATTAAAAATATAAATATTTTTGTAAATAAAATTGTGAAATCTATGTAAAAATGTTCACAATTTTTATAACATTTTTCGTTTTTAATGTTTTATTATTGCTATGATATAATAAAAGATGATGTAAATTAAACCATTTATTTTAATTAGCCATTTTTCATAAGCCATTTATTTAAAAATTATTGCCTTAAAACTTTTTATTTGAAATTATTCTTTTATTTTATAATAAATTTATAAAATAAAATTAATGAAATGTTATAGTATTTAATAAATGGTGAAATAATTATATCACCAAGTTTCGAATCGTTATTACTCATATGAATCTTTGGTATAATATGACATTATATGACATATAACACGAAAAAGTGTTAATGTGCTTGTAATAATTATATAGAGAACCTCGAACATAAATAGTTAAGTAGTTTATCTATGGTTAAAACTAATATTATATTTGGTATAGTGTAATTACGGTGTAATTGTTTAAGGTACAATTTATTTGCTAAAAATGAATTTTTGCATTAAACAAGTCTTTAAATTTGATTAAAAAATTATAAATCATTTATCAGTTTGAGCTATTATTATCATATTCGGAATTTTACATTAGTACGTAGTATATAATAATTTTGATAAACATGAGACTAAATTATTGAACTGAATATGTTCTCATACGGTACAGCTGTTTCCTAAAATTAAATCAGCTGTTTACAATAATTTTATCTTCACAGTGTACTATCTAATCTACAGGAAAAGAAATTCTACTCCTCTCCAAATAAGGGAACTGCATGAACTACGAAGGAACTGTGACTTTGGTTTGGTCACTGATGTGTCAAATTTGTACTTTTCAGTTTCTTTCTGTAGTCCTGTAAAGAGAACAATATTTTTGAAGAGTGGGCGTATCAACAAAACTATAAAGTTTAATTTATAATGTCTTATTCTAATAGTGGGTATCGTAGTTTATAATATTATAAGATACATGCTATTTTTAAGATTAATATCTTTACATCCGTTGTCTTTAACATATTTTATGTACAAGCGTTTTTCAAGAGCCTAACCATAAACCGGCAAAATTGTGAGTAATGAATGGTTTTCTTACCATATATGGTAAATTTGTGATCTTTCATTCGTAAACCCAACGGTTATTTAAAACTTAATTTCAGCTTCAAGAAAATAATAAAAATAAATCCTCTTGGCTTATGTATTATAAGCATTTAATTACGAAAAAATAATATATATTTGATATTTCCGAAGTTTAATAACCAATGACATCAATTTAAAAGGAATTTGCCTACCTGCTCCAGACATTAATAAAATATGGTTAAAAATTGCAGGATTGATTTATCCACTTGTTAAATATAGATATTTATGCTGTTTTACTTGTCTAAATTAAATTAATGATTAACAAAATTCTCTTATTACATACTTTATTATTCAATTAAGTGATATTCACCTGCTGACTTTCTGAAGATAAGTTAGGATTTGAGAATTTTTTATTGGAACTGGTGTTTGTGACTTTTGTCATTTTTACTAGTTATGATATATATATATATATATATATATATATATATATATATAAAGTTACGATTTTAAGTCATTTTTAATGGAACTATATTGTAATGTTATTGCTGTTGCTGTTTACTTTGCATTGATCATGGTAGATTTTGCCCATGTGTGTTACTAGTTATATAGAACAAATAATAAACGCACAATATTTTATTTATTTATTAATTATTATTATTTTTTTTTTTTGGTTCTAAGGTGAAAAGCACATTGAGGCTATTATCACCTGTCACACAGTATAAATGCTCTGATGCACAACTGTGTCATTTAGGTTTTTTCACCCAACAACTGTGTCAGGTTTTTTGCTCAACAGTTTTATCAGGTTTTTCAGCCAGCAACTTTTTTTAGGTTTTGAAATCTTTTTTTTTTTAAAAAAAAAGATTGTTTTTGCAAAGAAAAACATGTTACTTATTTTTGCATGCTAGTCATTATCAGGTTATATTTGTCACTTTTGTTTTAATTTTTTTTCTAACTGTTGTTTTCGCATTTTCATGTTTTCTATTGTTAATATTGGGTATATAATAAGCGTTTTTGATAGAAAATTATAGATATTGACAAAAGTACATTCTTACCACTGTGCTATATTATGACATCATTGCTGTTTACTACTTTTTACGGAGCATATTAAATGTACTATGCCAAGTTTGACATCGTTGTTGTTTGTCACCCAGTTGTGTTCATGCGTGTTTGTGTGCATTATCACAATCTCATAATCAACATTTTGATAGTTCTTTGATATAATAATCATTTAATTATATGTTGGTAGAATAAAGTAATTGGTATTTTTTTAAAGTATAGCAGAGTATATATTCCAAATTTATCATAATTTATCTAATTTAATTATATTAAATTGAGGAAAAGGTCCAACAGGTTGGTAGGCATTTATATAATTGTGAAAGTATTCATATATCTAAAACTTTTATTATACAAGCTATTAGAATTTGTCATTGAATGCTGATAAATGGCTTATTCTCCAATCTGTGTTATATCAAATGTACATTAAAAAATCAGTTATTTTAGAGGCCATCATGGTAAAACTTAGATCCAAGATGCTGATTTATAGATTAATTTTTGAAGAATTGTTAATATTTTTAAAAGTGTTTATATAAATAGGCTATGAATGCTTGCTTATTGGCATTTTTAATGTCTCTTTTAACTCCCAACCAATAATATTACTTTTCAGTTATAACACCTTCAAATTATCAATTAAAATGTCATTTTTTCAATATAAATCATCACTCTGAAGTTGATGAAACCTGAAAAGATGTATTTTGGTAATAATTTATACAAATTTGTTACCTGGCAAAAACTGTTCAACAGTTTTAAATTGGCTGCCATTCAAATCTTACAAAAAATTTTTTTTAATCTTATAAACACTTTTTTGAAAATCTGATTTCACCATTGTAAACAGTGTTAAAATCTGTATAAATTAGAATTTTTAATTTTCAAATTCTATTGAAACTACAAACATGAAAATTTTAATAGTGATTCATATTTTCAGTGATTCATAATTTTAATATTTTCAGATTTTAATAGTGATTCAGATAATAGTGGTAGAATCAGATTTTTAAAAAATGTAAAAAAATGTTTTTGGAAATTTGCTTCCATCATATTAGCTAGCTATCCTCAGGCTGTGTACAACAATTAGCTTTCAAAGTAGCTTTCATTTTGTGGTAAAGGTTTTTACTTATTGTACTTGTGAATCATGCCACTGTGTTCCCTGCATATCTTGTTAAAATTCATTTTTTGTTTGGGGTTGTCTCATAAAACTTGATTTTGGGTGTGTTTTATTGCTGAACGTTATGGTACAAATCAAACTGTTTTTAACATTTAATGTTTGTTCTTAATATATCAGTAGTTTTTTTATATTAATATTGATATATAGCTTAAAAACTATTACTCAGTTTGCAACATTGCGTTATACATTGTAAAACATCAAATTGTTTTGTATTCAACAAAATACAGTGATACACCAGCTAACAGTCGACCTGGACAGTGGTAATATTGGGCAACAGTCTAATTCACGGAATGAAAAATGACCCGCTGTTTAGGTTTTGGATAAAGGGCTGAACATATTATAAGAGTGTTTTCATTTTGTTAAATTATTACTAAGCAGATGTGTTAATATAAAGATAACATTGTGCTGATTTAACACAAAGACGCCTTTGATTGGTGGGTGTTTGGTTTTTTGTATGTCAATAATTTACACCATATTTATTAGTTATCTGTTCTCAGAATGCCCACTCCTATTGGGAAGGTGTAATAGCTTAGAGATATATTAACTTAGAGATTCGTTTTTTTTCGACAGTATCGTGTTGTAAGTTAGAGATCGACCTGTGTAATAAGATAGAGATTCTGTACTGTGTATTAACTTAGAGACTACAGTTCCGTCAAGTGTGTTGCACTGTGTGTATATGTTGCCGACGCCGCTGCTTGCAGGTGCTTCAAGTATTTTTTTTTTTACAAGTAGAATTCGCTTAGTTAAAGAAAGATATATTATTTAAATATAAAGTTCATTTGGATAGGTTTTGTTCTTAAAGGCTTATGTGCAAAGCTGTAAATGTATACTAATTTATATATGTAGTAGTAATAGTAATAATAATATAAAAATATTGTTTGAAGGCTGCTTTATTCAAACCATATCCGAATTGAATTAATAAAACAGCCCTAAATTAAAGAATTAATTATAAATTGATAAATTCATATAAACTTACATTGTTTTTTTTTTTTTTGATAAAACATATTTCTATTTTCTATACAGATAATTGTCAAAAATAAACACTTAGATATGTTGTTGACCATAATACTGACAATATATTCAACTATAAACTCTAAAACAAAATAAGTGATGATTAGGCTGGTATACTTGTTAGATAAAAGATACTGAAGCGCCTGCAAGCAGCAACGTCGGCAACATATACACACGGTGCAACACACTTGACGGAACTGTAGTCTCTAAGTTAATACACAGTACAAAATCTCTTATTACACAGGTCAATCTCTAACTTATAACACGGCATCGTCTTAGGAAAAACGATTCTCTAAGTTAATAAATCTCTAAGCTATTACACATCCCCCTCCTATTCCCTTTTCTGTCGTACCTAATTTTACTTAGTGTGTCATCAACTCTTTTACTGTGTGTTTACTTTGTTAGCCTGTTAAAAAAATTTAAACATTTATAATACTATTGTGTTACATACTGTTGATTTTTAAATTTAACAGAACGTAAAGTGTTTTTGTGTACGAGTTTTAAATTATTTAAATCCTGTTTACAATTTTTCTTCATGTGAATATTAATTAAATGGGTTCTAAAAGAAGTGCTTGTGGTAATGGAAGTAAAAGACAAACTTTGACTACTGAACTAAAAAAAAGCTATAGTATGAACTAAAAAAACATACAGTATTGAATTGTCATGAATTTAGATAAAATAAAGTGTTACTTTTGCGAATTTTCTGCATTCTTCATTTTTGATGTATTAATGGTGTGTACTCAATTATTTTTGTCTATGTAACAAATTAAAAGGTTTTCCATAAAACTCTATTGTAAACTCTGACTCTCACAGCAGTCTTACATTATAAAGTGTGTACCCCACATGATTAAAGTGGGGTATCACTTTAATGTATCCACATTTACTTATAAAAAAAACTGAGCGCTTAGTTCAAAGAGAGACCTATCTAAGATAGTAGCTTAAAATAACATTTTTTTTCAAAATTAGGTATTATTATTATTAGTATCCAGTAATCAGTGAGAGTTCGGTAGCGATGATATCTGAATAAATATATACAAAAGTAGGAAAGAGGTGTAGGTTTAAGTTTATTCTTTCACACAGTACGAACCTGTTATTGGGCTCCAATTAACATTTGTATTAATGGGTAGGTTACTTCTTACAAATATTAGATGAAAGGAAGCAGAGAAGAGGAGACCTCCCTGGCCTCTACTGGGAAGCAAGATCAAAAATGGCGTGAGCCAGCAGAAGCCATTGGAAAACAACAACAACAACAACTTCTTAAAAATACATTTATTTTTATAACAGAAACATTTGTGTTCCTGGAATTTGTAAAAATGAGTTAATAATGGACTTTTAACTTCTTAATAACATACCTACTAAAAAATGGCCATGTTAACTAAGTTTATAGTTCAGCTGCAGGTTAATACTTCTGAATAATATGCAAAGATACAGATCCTTTTAAATAAATGCATTTCCGTCCCACAATATGAAGTGCTATCCAAAAATTTGGGGAGTTTTCCTATAAAAATAAAATTGTTTATTATAATTCCTACTTTCCACTGTCTCCTTCAAAATACTCCCATTGGGCATGGATACAGCGATCTCAGCACCTTTTCCATGATTTGCTGGAATTTTGCTAGTGTAAGTGTAAAGAACACCTTGCGATTTTGCTTGGATCTCGTCAATTGTGTCAAAATGACGGCCTTTCAATTTCAACTTTTTTTTTTTTATTACCAGGTCATCGGTGAGATCAGCTTTTTTTTGACATACGGCTAGATCAGGTGCTAGATGGGTGGAAAATCATTACACTGTTTTTGGAAACTAAAACTTCTGAAAATTAGCGATGTGTGCCCAGAACTCTTACTCTCCCATTGTTCTGAATGTTTGCGCCTAATGCTCACTTATCTGCTTCAAAACTGTGAATATGTCAAACAGAAGCAGAACTTCCTGTTGACAGTTAGTCCGGGGGAGGACAAATTCCTTGTGTGTAATGCCTTTGAAGTCAAAAAAACAATCAACTTGGACTTTAGTTGCTGTGAACTTGATGTGCTTTTTTTGGTTGTGGTGAAAATGTCAACGTCTACTGCACGACTGTTGCTTAGTTTCAGGATTTTAACGTAAAGTCATGTCTCATCACCAATTATGATACTGAAGGTGAAGTTTCATACCAATTGCAACAAGTTTCATACTTTGTTGCAATTTTCAGTTTAGTGCAGACAGCTATGTGGTGATCATTTTATTCGCTGTTCAGCAGTGTAAAAATTTGGTATAAATTTTTCAGCAAAGCGTCTCATGCCCAAATTGTCTTACAGAATACATTACACAAACCCTACAAAATTCCTACGATTGCACAAACAACATGGATTGTTCATGCAACAATAGCCTCTCACACTTTTGCTATATTTTCTATTGTTGTACTTTTCGATTTTTGTCCTAAATACTCATTGTATTAGTCCATCCTTTGGCGTTTGTACCATAAAAAAGTTTCCACAAAAATTTAAATGTTTCCACAAAAATGCAATGGGCTTCTGCAGCAGATATTTTAGCTTGAAGGAAAATTTGATGTTGGTTCTTTGCTCCTTAATGTGTGTCATTTGCACAAGTAAAAAATCGCTGCAGTACTAAGACATAACATTATACAAATGCACAAAACTGAATAACGTGGTCTCTCACCATCACAGCTAATGGTAAATGTTATAAGTGGAAGTAAGTTATACTACCAACTGTTTGCTTGCAGGATTCTGATTCCTCAAATTTTTTGGTAGCGCCTCATATGTACTGGTGTCATGTGAGTGGTAGTGCTTTATGCCTATTATTGGATTATTCAATGAAAAATGATTTTTCAGTGTTGCATTACATAGAGCTAATTCTAGGAACTGTTGAAAATTGGAATTCTTATATTAGTAGGATGACTTTACACCAATATGTCAATTTATTTGTTCTTTGTTTTAGAGTATATTTACGCCACTCTTCCAAGAACTCAGCGTGGACAGCCAATTGTTTTAGGAGGTGATCCTAAAGGAAAGAATTTTCTCTATACAAATGGAAATAGTGTCATTATTAGAAATATTGAAGTAAGTTTTAAAACTTTTAGTTCAGGGGATTGCAAGTTTCACTTCTACTTAAACCACAGTAGCCTGTGAATGTAATCATAAGCTATGATAATGATGAAACTGATATTTACAATTATTTCATATCCTATTTAAAGTAAAAATAATGTACTCATAAATATATATTAGGTTTGTAAATTTTATTAAACTTTGTAAAGTATTTTTGTTAAAAGAAGTTTCAACTGTGTCAGCTAGTTTTTAATGTCAAATTTGCACTGGCAGCAATGTTGTCCAGTAAGTAGGCTACCTTGAATAAGGTGATAAACATAAACATATGATTCGAAAATGGCGGACAAGTGCTGATATCATGGCAAATGGCCTAAGAATGCCTAAGAATTCATTTAGATTAAATATTGTAACCCTTGAAAAATGGGAAAAAAGCTTGCAAATCTCATTGAGATTACATATCTTAATAATGCAAACACAATTTATATACACATTAGTTATCAGGAAGTAAATTAGGGTAAAACAATATGTCAGTTAAATGTATGACGAAGCTCATGTTTTGTTTTTTTAAGCAAACCAAGTGTCAACAGATGGGTGGAGCCTATACAAATATCATAACTGTTAGATTAGATTAGATTATATTCTAGAGGAAGGGATTTGTTCAACCCCAGGCACTGCGATCAACTGACCTATTGTGCAACTTACCTCTTAAAATACCTAGTTCAGCAGATTGGTGCCCCTAAGTTCCAACAACCCACTGACTAGCTCACACTGCTGAAGATCCCTAGGGTCTTGGAAACCAAAAACCCCTAGCCTCCTACTAGCAAGAGCCTCACAATCATAAATTATGTGACCTGCAGTTTAATCCTCCTTCCTGCACAATATACACACGGTTTCTCCGTGGTACACACCTATCCTGTTCATGTGCACCCTCAGACCACAGTGCCCTGTTATGAGCCCCATGATCCTCCTGAGTTGTGCTCTGCCCAGGACATCTGCTGCCCCTTTGATTCCTCCAGAAGGAACTTTGCTTAAGAGACGTTTACTATGGGAATGCCCTTGAAGGTTGTACCATCTTACCTGGTGTTGACTTGTAATCCACCCATTAATAGCGGACCTGGCCAACGATAGAGAAATCCCTAAAGCCGGCTCAGGTCTGATAAACTCAGATGCAGATCCAAGTCCAGCCAGTCGGTCTGCCTCCTCATTACCCTCAACTCCCCTATGCCTCGGAACCCAATGAAGAGTTACCCGGTTTTCCCGGGATAGAATGTCAAGGTTCTTCCTACACTCCCAGACTAACTTGGACTGTATTATAGGACCCGCAAGTGCTTTTATTGCTGTCTGACTATCGGTATGAATACGAATACGTGCCTTTTTGAAGCCCCGATCCAAGTTCTCCCGAACACAGTCATTAATGGCCATCACTTCAGCCTGAAATACTGTTGTATGCTGTCCCAGGGTAATTACTTTCTTTAACCCCGGTCTCAGACCGTACACCCCAGTACCAGTGCCTGGCTTTGTCTTGGAGCCATCTGTATACCATACTATGTCTCCAGGTTTTTCCAACACACGATCTCTCCCCTCAAAGGCCAAGTTGACATCAAAGGGTCTAAGTACTATGTGCCGTTTGACCATCTGATCAGTATCATAACTGTTACCTAGCATCCACATTGGTGCGATACGAGAGGAAGTGATGTAATTAATTTGCATAGCAACAGGAAATAAATAAAGAAAAAGAATTTATTCTAATAAGATTAAAATTTAATAAATAAAATCAGTTTTACAATAAAATTTTATGTATAAATTCACTTGAAATTAATTCACAAGAATAAAAGCTGTAAAAATCTATCGAAAGCAATGCCCAATGTCTGGTAAAGAAAGGTACAAAGGCAGTGGAATTTGAAGAAAGACGGGGGGGGGGAGAAAGCGTCAATTTGAGGAGACGCTTCCAAGGCACCCACCTATGCAGGTGCAAGCATCAGAGCTCTTGCGTCGTAAGTTTATATTTTGTGATTTAGTATTGCATAATAATGAAATTGAAAATGTTGATTTCAACGAATTTAACTAGTTACAAGCCGCCATTGTGTATAAAATTTGACAATATTTGGGTGACACAAAGCCATGTCTTTAATTAATAAAAGTAAATTTTGCATACCTTAATAATTTTTAAATCATATTAAATTATAAATAAATACTTATTAATTTTGGATAACATAATAAAACAAATAGTCAAAATATCCAGTTTGCCGAAGTCTATAACTATATTTGGATTTCTCAAAATTCAAGTGAATTAAGAGCTATAATTTTGATTGTTTTATGTTGTCTATCTGAATGGAAACCTCTTAATAAAATCTTGAATGTTCGAACCATCCTGCCCCGATAGTAGACTTAATAAGTGATTATGTTAGTGTTCCATGAACCTTAACGATAAAACTATTAGTAATTAAGTAAAGATTTTCTTTATTTTACATGTTGATCAACAGTAGTATCCCAAACCAAATTGTTTTATTTGAATTAAGGAATCTTGTTTGTGAATTAGTAGTTAAGTTTAATTTCATTATTGTATCATAGCCACCGGACCACATATTCAAATGATTAGGATTATGACCTATTCTTCCCGTCAGTGATCTATCAACTCACCTCATAAAGACTACCGTGGTTTCGAAACTATAGTTTCATTTTCAGGCCATACAAAATGTTAAATCCCTCTGTCGAGGTTGTCACAAAGTCAAACAAAACATTAAAACATACATCACAAACACTAAGCACAATTATACATTTAAAATATTCATCATGAAATTCGGCTTGGCCAAGCTACACACGCGACATGTTTGTCGTTACATTCCAGACTACTTTGTGACAATTTCGACAGAGGGATTTAATATTTTGTATGGCCTGAAGATGAAATTATAGTTTCGAAACCGCGGTAGCCTTTATGAGGTGAGTTGATAGACCACTGATGGGAAGAATAGGTCATAATCCTAATTAATTAAGTTTAATTTAACATATGAGTCGAGATCTTTGATAAATAATTAATTAAATTGTGTTTTCCTTTTTAAATTAAATTTCAATGTCTTACCTTTTCTTAAATCTAAGAAATAATTGCCCTAAGCCTGTTATTTATGTTATTATTATTACATTATTATTATTATTATTACATTTGTATGAGATTTACTAATTACTACATTACTTTACTAATTTACTAATTAATTTAGTAATTACTAAATTAATTAATTTACTAATTAATTACTTTACTAATTAATTACTTTACTAATTTATTATTAACGGAATTTCAGAATCCAGCCATATCAGATGTTTACACTGAACACTCATGTGCAGTTAATGTTGCCAAATATTCGCCCAGTGGATTTTATATTGCATCAGGAGGTATTATTGCAGACATACATTTTTTTAAGAAGAGTAAATAGTTATAGTTTTTGACAAACAGTATACAACTATTGAGCTAAGCTAGTTTGCTATGCTTGTAACTATAAATTTGTCCAACTGTGCAACACTTAAACAATAACATACTCGTAAGGACAAAACAGCTTTTGTAAATAAGTTGTTACAGCAAATTTTTCTAAACTCTGCCATTTATATATTTTATTAGCTTACATTTTTATTCCCGGCAGCTCACAGTCTTCACTGAGTCTTTTTCTCAAAATACATGACTGTATCTTTCTGCAGTTTAGAACTACGAGGGCAGTCTGAAAAGTTTCCGACCTAACAAAGATACAAGAAATTTTATTTTCAGAAATTTTTGTTTATTTTTCAACATAGTCTCCTTGTACCTCTACACACTTCTCCCAGCAATGCGCCCATCTCTGTAACCCATCCAAATAGTACTCGGCGTTTTTCTCTAAAAAATAATTGTTCACGAAGGTGATTGCATCTTCATTTGATGAAAATCTCTGTCCTCCGAGTTCAATTTTTAGATGAGGGAACAAAAAGAAGTCACTTGGGGCTACATCTGGTGAGTAAGGCGGATGGTCAAGCAGTTCAAACCGTAATTCATGAATTTTCGCCGTGGCAACCGCTGAGGTGTGAGATGGTGCGTTGTCTTGGTGAAACAGGATTTTCTTTTTCTGCAAATGTGGCCATTTTTCCGCAAGTTCTGAGTTCAGCTTGTCAAGTAATGATGCATAGTATGCTCCTGTAATGGTTTTTCCTTTTTGAAGATAGTCGATTAAAATAACTCCATGTAAATTCCCACTTACATAATAAATAAATTATGTACATAATGAATAAGAGTATAAATTATTAATATTCCTACAAATTTTATGGGAATTACATGAACAATCTGTTGGAATTGTGTAAGTTAACTTATTTCCAATAATAACAATAATAATAATAAAGTCTTTTGGGGTAATTTTAGGCTTTGTCAGATAGAAAATCAAACCAAAATTTTGGGCTTTAAATTTGACACAAACTCTTTCTATTTTTTCATCTAGTTTGTGAAATCAATAAACCACTGAGCCAAAAATGTGTCTTCATTCACCGGGATAGCACTCTCTACTGTTGTAATATATTTTAGGATGTTTCAAGGATAAAACAAATTTTTTTCCCCACGTCTGTAGGGAAATTTAGCTCTTATTTTGAGCAATAGAAGCACATTTCTTAAAACTTTACAATATAACATCTTGCACAAAATTTATACAGTTGATTTAGTTGTTTGTTGTGTATCTAACAATAGTCAAAGATAATGCCTTTAAAAATCTTGCAGTAAAAATTATTCCTTTTGATTGAAGAAAAATCACTTTGTGAAAAGAAAAATTAGCCAACCAATGGTTATTTTATCCTTATAAATAAATACTTTTTAATACATAATAAATAATTATGTCATTGATGTTTTCCCAACATCTTAAATGTTAAGATTTTTTATAAATCTTAAAACATCATGTCAGACTTCATTTTCAACATGTCAAAAAAAAAATTAAGTGAAACATTTGGGAAAAAAATTGAATCAGGAATTTTGAGTTGTTTTTGGTCGATATATAAATGTCTATAATTTAAATTTGTATTTAAAGTTGTTACTTATGATGGAAATGTCCGAATTAATATAAATAATGGCATATGTTGAAATAAAAAATGATTATAGCCTAAATGTTGTTGTTCGTTGTTAATTTTTTATTGAGTGCTTGGTGGTCGATGTGATAAAGCACCAATTAGTCTGCTGAACTGTGCACTTCAAGGTTTTTAGTTTGTGCCGCAGTTACTCCTGTTGTTTCATCCTTACCGCTATCAATTGATCCCTCGCCCTTATTAGTCTAACTGGCAGGTTAAACAAAGTATGCATGTCCTTAACTCTAATTATGGACGTTAAAGGAAAAATATTTCTTTGTTACAAGTACCCCAGGTAGTAAAAGTAAACAGAAATAGAGTGAGTACAGTAGAGGAAAAGTTCCTTTTGGAAATGATGGACGTAGCATGGGTGAGCAGTCAGGTTGGGGCAAAACGATTCAAGTATGTCACTGAATTAAGGATAAAATTCATAAGGTTTTTTATCTTTAAAAGTGTTTTATAAAACACCAGAGACCGTAGTAGCAGTGTAGGCTACAGTTCTAAGTGGTAGAAGTCTAGCTTTATTACAAAATATTAATTTTCGTTCAGCATCTATTTCTGGACAAACTGTACATCTTAGGAAAAATTTTTAATGTGGAACATTTAGAACAAAATAAGTAAAATTTTAAAAAATTTACTCCTACTGTTTGAGGTGGTTTGTGAGTGGTTTTTAAGTCTTACTGTAATGTCTGGCTTCACTTGGTATGTTGGTTTATGTATGTAATCACAATAGGGAATAAATACGTATATTATTTTGTGGGAAATATTATGTGGACAATAATCAGTAGTTTTTTATCCTTTTGTTTGTTTCTTTCCATTTCATTAAAAAAATTCTGAACGTTAAATCAATATTATAAATAAGGATATAATAGAAACATTTAGCTCTTAGAATTTTTTTAATATACAGTTTGACACTAATTTGAATGTGAAAACTACAGTGATGTTCTTTAATAATATTAAACATTTATTTCTTAATAGATATCTCCGGTAAGGTCCGGATATGGGATACGGTAAATAAGGAACATATTTTAAAGAATGAATTCCAGCCTATTGGAGGTCCTATCAAAGATATCTCTTGGTCTATGGATAACCAAAGAATGGTCGTAGTTGGAGAAGGAAGAGAACGGTAAGCCGCCTTCATAATCAGCATTGGGGAATATTATTACTCTCAGCATATTCGTGTAATTTGATCAGTTATAAAGTTTAAAACAAATTAATTACAAAAATAACCTTAAATAATCTTTAAAAAAACTAATATTTAAATAATCTTAAAAAAACTAATATTTAAATAATCTTATATAATAATAATCTTAAATATGCTTAAAATGAATTAGATATGCTACAGCTTTTTCTTTTTCTTTTTTCTTTTTGCTTTGTCTCCTAAGTTATACAGTATAATTAATTTTGAATTGGTGGTTTTCAAATGTACCAATCCTGCGATCTTAAAATAAGATTAAGGTTATCTGTCGCTCATGACATAAGTTGTTCTAGTAACTTGTCATAATTTGTTGCATAACTTAGTAATTATGATAATCATATAATTTGCTATCACTTACTAATTTACTAAGTAACACTGTCAGCATTCCAGTTTTCGTTCTGTAATAAGATTTATATAACTAATTTTTTTTTAATTTACTAATACTTCACTGTTGATTACCACATCTTCTATAGCTGCCCTGTGTGAAACGTTCCATATTTTTCTTCATTGTCATCTTTCACTAAGAGTGAGAACGTTTACGATCCAAAGTTGCTGAGAAAAATATTTTATTAGATTATGTTTTTGTGTAGTAAAAACAATTGCTAATGCTGAAGTTATTTATTTGTTGGTATTTTAATCACATTATTATGGACGGGGTATTAAGTTGGCTTCAACGCATATCACATTTTGAAAGTATGCTAAAATGTTTTGCTGTTAGTCATATTTTACTCATATTTTGCGTAAACTGCATTAAAAATATGTAATACCATTTTATTAACAATACTTCGAAAGAAAGCCAACTACAGTATTGTATACCTAAAAGGTAGTTTTTTTTATACACAAGTATCCATCGTTTAGCACTCATAATTGATTTCCAAAGATATACGAATGCTAAGCAAAACCATGCTAGCGAACTGTGCAATATATGGGAAATTAGAAAAATGTGCGTATATTTTTTATGTGGATAATATACATTAAAATTTGTAAAAAAGCAGTAAACTACTGTACATATATTTAACAGTAGGCTAATAGTGTAGTATTGTATCACTAAAATAAGTTAAAATTCGAAATTGATTATAAACTTCAATGTAAGAAAGGATAAAATTTAAAATTTTATGTTATAATAAAAAAAAATATTAAGCCTTCTGCACTTTCTTAAATATATATATATATATATATATATATATATATATATATATATATATATATATATAATAAAACTTCAAGATTTGCAAGACAGGAATTGAACAATAATGATAAACTTTGAACATTAAATGTTTGATCATTGCTGTGACTGCCTGATGGACTGGATGGATCTGTGATCAGTCCTAGTCTGGTCTACAAAGGACCACATAGTACTGATCTGCCAATGTCAATAAGATTGACAAACACACCAAAACAGTGTATCTTTGAGGGAAGGTTACAATTGTTTTAAGAGTTTATTTTCGAATCAGTGTGTATCAAACGGTGTAATTCTGAGATTCCATTGTAGATAAACTCGTTTTGTACGTTCCAAAAAATTTTTTATGCTAGTTCCATAAAAAGTGTGAAATCAAGTTATCACTGTGCATAACTTTCATTTAGGTTTGGACATGTGTTTATGTCAGAAACTGGAACTTCAGTGGGAGAAATTTCAGGCCAATCAAAACCGATCAACTCCTGCGATTTCCGCCCAGCTAGACCGTTTCGAATTGTTACTGGCAGTGAAGATAACACAATTGGTATTTTTGAAGGTCCACCATTCAAATTCAAAATGACAAAACAGGTAAGCATAGAGTAAAAAAGTAAGCAAAAGTTGGATTAAAAAGGCGCATGGTAAATACTATAAACATTTTAGTTCTCCATAGAAAAAAAGGTTGCAGACTAAATCTACCAACAAAGAAAGGGATGGTGTTCTTTGCAGCAGTACTCTAGTAAGTAAACAACAAGAAAAGTTTACATTATTTTTACTGAATAATCATACAAAATTGTTTTATTCCTACCTAAAAAGTTTTCATAAAACAATAAGTTATTGTTGTAGAGTCATTAGTTTAAATTACAGTCTAGTGCGAAAAATATGCTTTCTGCAAACAGTTTTTTTATTTGTAAATTGCAATATTCAATACCTCAGGTTCATTTGGTCTTGTGGGCTCCTAAACCACCTAGTCCAGGTGCTAAAGTGCTAAGTGAAGGGGAAGGTGTAATAGCTTAGAGATATATTAACTTAGAGATTCGTTTTTCCTTCCACAGTATCGTGTTATAAGTTAGAGATCGACCTGTGTAATAAGATAGAGGTTCAGTACTGTGTATTAACTTAGAGACTACAGTTACGTCAAGTGTGTTGCACTGTGTGTATATGTTGCCGACACCGCTGCTTGCAGGCGCTTCAGTATCTTTTATCTAACAAGTAGAATTTGCTTAGTTAAAGAAAGATATATTATTAAAATATAAAGTTCATTTGGATAGGTTTTGTTCTTAAAGGCTTATGTGCAATGCTGTAAATGTATACTAATTTACATATGTAGTAGTAATAGTAATAATAATATAAAAATATTGTTTGAAGGCTGCTTTATTCAAACCATATCCGAATTGATTTAAGAAAACATCCCTAAATTAATGAATTAATTATGAATTAATGAATTCATATAAACGTTGTTGTTTTTTCGATAAAAACACCAATATTTCTGTTTTTCTATACAGATAATTGTCAGAAATAAACATTTAGATATGTTGTTGACTATAGTACTGACAATATATTCAACCGTAAGCTAAAACAAAATAGTGATGATTAGGCTGGTGTATTTGTTAGATAAAAGGTACTGAAGCGCCTGTAAGCAGCGGCGTCGGCAAAATATACACACGGTGCAACACACTTGACGGAACTGTAGTCTCTATGTTAATACACAGTATGGAACCTCTATCTTATTACACAGGTCGATCTGTAAGCTATTACACATCCCCAAGTGAAGGATATATTTACAATCTATATTTACAATAGATTGAAATGTTAATGAAAATAAAGTATTGGATAGAATAGCAGAATAAACTGCAGAAACTATTCCTATTACAACAAATTTTTGAACTCATGTTCAGGTTTGAAGTGATAGTTTGTTGGAGAAAAGTTGAAATTAACCATTCTCTTTTTCATAAAAAGAACCAGCAATACTGTCAGTACTGATAGTTTGGCTTTAGTTAGTTGATGTTATTGGCCACTTCAATTGAAGGAAACCATGATATGCTAGATGTGGAGTTATGAAAGAATCATCTGCAAAACTGCGGAACTTATGTTAATTGGGCAGAGGGACAGTCTTCTTTTTATTCCAACAGAAAAAAGGTTTTGGGCTTTGGAAGCTTTTACCTGTTAAAATTTATCAAATTTACGTAACACTGGAAGCCCGTTCAAGAAAGTAAAATAAAATCTTCAATATTTTGTTTAATGTTTTAGGAACATTCAAGATTTGTCCAAGCAGTCAGGTATTCTCCCAATGGAAGTCATTTTGCTTCAGCTGGATTCGATGGCAAAGTTTTCATTTACGATGGTGCTACTGCAGACTTAGTTGGTGAAGTTGGTAGCCCTGCCCATAAAGGAGGTGTATATGGCGTGAGTATTAAGCCATTTTTTAATATTATTAATTTTGTATTATCAACCAAGTTCTATAGAAAATATGAAATTATGATTTCCACATTGCTAAAGAAATGTCATCCAAGTTCAACTAAATAAAAGAAATACAGTAGAAAAAAATTCTCTAGAAAAAATGGGTAAACAAAACACTGAAAGATAATCTATATAAAATAATTAGTACATAGGTAAAGAAAATGGATAAAATTTAGTGAGACTAGAAAGTCATTAAAATATTGAAAATTTATTCATATTTCTTCAGTCTGCTGTGTTATAACTTTCATAGCTTAATAATCAGGTAATTATTATTAAAGAAAAATTGCATTACCGGTATATAAACATTTATATTCTAACTAAATTTAAGAGTTTAATTGTAGGATACCTAAATTCATTAAGTTAGCTCGCCAAAGGTTGTAATTTTTCGTTGTGAATTGGTACACATTTTCATCAGGAAATCTTGTGAAAAAAGTTTCTAGTTTATATTAACTTTTTTACTTTGCATCTGTTTTTGTGTCGTTACTTGTGTTTTGCACATTTTGACGAAAAAATGTTTCATCTAGAAGTGCGAAAATTTCAGATAATATTTTTGAAAGGTTAAGGTTACTGTATTAAGCACTAAAAAAAACATTAAAAAAACTATTTAAAATCTCTTATTTTTTTTCTCGAATAGCCCATTTAGAGGGCACACTTAATCAACTTCTTAGCCCATGCTTCCTTCATTTTCCTTGAGTGGTTTTCTCTGTCCTTTTGCGTCCACTCTCTTCCTCTCCTGCACGTGGGTCTTTTATTCTCCCGCAACTCAAGTTGCCGTATTGTACTTCTGAATATTGCTCTGTCTCCTATAATTTCTGAGTCTATTGCGTTGTTTGCCAGGTCCTTGTCTATCTCTGTGAACCAGGGTATCTTGTTCCTGTGTGTGTTTAATTGATATTCCTGTGCCTAATTCTAAATCCCTTATTTAGTGCTTCAGGATGCTCTGACACACCCACCTTCGCACATTGTTGCAGGCCCCCAGAATCCGAATGCCTGCTTTTCCCTGGGGTAATGTCTCTTACAGTGTGCATGTTCATAATTGTTGATTTCTTGTTATGAAATGTTAGAGGGACAAGCCCTCTAAGAATACACTCAAGGTTGTTAGCCATGAGGTTGGATTTACAGCAGCGCCTCTGGTGAACAGATGCTGACCACCAAGCCGCTTGATACAAGACAGACGCTGGTGGATTTTCTATTGAATCATTTTGGTCCGCGGGTGGTATTTTATTTCCCACTTACCCTGTATATCTACAGAGCTTTCCCCTATCCGCCACCTGGGGACGCGCCAGGTTGGAGTTGATTCAAACTCCAGGTTGGAAAATCTCTTATATATATATATTTTTTTTGTTTAATGTCCGACTAAAAAAACCACTACTCCAGTATAATAGAAACTCTGTTTTGTATAGTTTCAAAACATGTTAAGTAAACTACATAAATGCCTTTATATTTGCCTACTTGCACCAGTGTCTTCAAAAGAAAAAAAGGTTCAAACTTTCTGGGATGTTGTAAGTTACATCCATGCACTATAAAGCAAACAAATCACCTACATGTTGGAAAATTGACTCGAAAAGAATCTTTGAAAACACTGTAATGGACTTTGATATTTATCAAATTTCATAAAGTTTTTGTCTGTAAAAGGCGGTAAGTTATACGTGTATATATATATATATATATATATATATATATATATGTATGTATATTTATGTATGTTTTTCCGCTTGGCAAGACATTGTGTACTTATTTCCAAACATCAAATATTTCTGACTGTGAATTATTAGAACTCCCATCAGCCCTATCTCATCTTCATATATTTCTGTCTTATTTCCGTTAATCGTCTACAGTTGAATTATCAAATTGTCTACGATTTTAAATATCTTCTGTTCCATTATCAAAAAAGAATTGACATGTTCATGGCCTAGTATTTAGAATTACATAAATAAAATAATAAATTACTAATGGCATGTTATAAACATAGGTTATGTCAAAAAGAAAATTTATGGTACAGTTCTTAACACAATTATAACTAATTATAACTAATTATACAGTTATTTACACAATTATAACTAAATAAAAAAGTGTATTATTTACTACGACTACCTACAGTAAAAATTGCTTTATCTTGAAAGAATGGTTACGGCAATTAATTTATTGCACAACCAATATTCAGTAGTAGAAAGCTTTTTGTTATATTGAAAGAAATGTTCTTACAGTACACTATGAGTTACTTGCTAATTTATATAAGCATGTTTCATGATTATATTTCAGCGTTGTGTTATAAATTGGAGTGGAACGAGGTCTTACCTACTTTGTTTCACTTGATATTTCGTTTGGCAAACTCCAGCGATTCTTTTGGTGGCTGTTAACGGTGTGGGAACTTGACATGGGGACTTGTAGCTAGGAAACTTACTGTATGTGGACGTAAGGTCCGTAGGCATCTAGTTTCAGTCAGTTGATAGTGGACTGTCATTTACATCGGTATGGATTCTATTTGAAACCAAGAGGGTAGTACAATTAAATGGCTTGATCAATCTTTGTCTGAATATATGTGTTTATAAGGGATAATAGCAATGACGAACAAATGGACATAAATATAATCCTTTACTTCTGACTTGTAGGCCAATTGTATAAATAAAACTGTTTTCTAGCAGATTTTATAGGACCTTTATATACGCATAGAACGGTAGTATATGCTTAATAGGTTTTATATACAAAACAAAACTTTCATATTGCAGCTATTAAAAAAATATTTAACATAAAAACATATTTTCTTATATTATTCAACTCAAAAGAAATTATTTTAATACTTTTTCAAGAAAAATAATGATCACCCTAATTACTAAACAAAGCTAATCGTAAGTAAATTTGCAATGACCCGGGAAGGGTTTATTTTAATAAGGTTGAGACAGTGTGACCCAGACTGCACACTTCAATGTCATGGGTTTGAGACTCTTTACACTTCATGTTAACACCGACCACTTGTCCTTATTAATCTTGAGTACACTAAGTGGCATAAATTGTGACATTAGAAAAAAAAATCTTTTTAGTGTCATCCACTTATGATAATTTTTGAAATCCTCATTTCATTTTAATTAGCCTAAATTATAATAAACTACAACAAAATTTTAAAAATATTAAAAAAAGGTAAGTATACTGAAAATTAAACATGTTCAACTTACCGTAGTTAACCTATTTTTCAGAAATTGACGGAAGATTTAAATAATATTTTTGAGAAAAATTATTTTTATATTTATTATTTTGAACAATTCAGATTCAATATGTGAATGAAAACATAAAGATTTAAATTATTAAGGAATCAAGTTAAGTATAAAATTTCAAAGCTCTTTTAAAATTTATTTTTAACAGTTTCACTTTTTAAAATTGAACCAATAATTTTTGAAATATTGTGCTCTAACTGTTCTTATATTTACAACACATTTACTTAACAAAAATTAAACCTTTCAATTTTATTTTTTAAATAGTAGAATCCTGATAACAAGTTAAAAGGTTCTTATCGCTAAAAGATTATGACAACCTAACTGTTTGCACAGTAGTTTGTGACTTAAACAAACAATACTTTTCACAAAAAAATATTTTGTTACAAAATACGCTTACGAATTCTCAATAAAATCACTATTATTAAAACTAGGATCTTTCAAAATGTTGGTTAACCATCATCTTATAGAGGTAGATTTTTAATTCTGCATCGACTATTTCAATAACAAAAGTATTGTTTCAGTTTTGTTAGTTTAGTTATTGTAATAAATATTTTATATTCAGAGTATAATTTTTCTAGAAGTAAAATACTGAAACTTTGTTGAAAAGAAATTTTAGTGAGGTTTTAGGTGTTATTATTTAATGCTTTTCTCTTTTACCATTTAAAATTATAAAGGTTTACGAGGTACGTCCAGAAAGTGAGTTCCGTTTCAATTTCTCTACGCTGCAGCGCTGCGATTGTAGTTCCGCAAATGCGCAGTAGACACTCTGTATCAAGGACAAGAAACGTGCGCCATTTTGAGATCGCTGTCAGCCACGTATGCTTTGTTGTGCTTGTTTACAATGTTGGTGTTGATTGAAAATCCCGCCGCTTGTGAAATCAGATCTGTGATTCGTTTTCTGAATGCTAGGAAAGTGAAACCAATTGAAATTTATCGGCAAATTTGCGAAGTTTAAGGACAAAATGCGATGAGTGATTCAATGGTGAGAAGATGGGTCCGACAGTTCAGTGAAGGACGTACTGAAGTGCACGATGAAGAACGAAGTGGGCGTCCATCTTTGGTTACAAAAGAACTGGTTCACGCGATTGATGACAAGATCCAGGAAAACCGCAAGTTTACAATTAGTGCTCTCGCTATAGAATTTCCCCAAATCTCACGATCACTAATTCATGAAATTGTTACCGAAAAACTGAAATTTCGTAAACTTTGCTCGCGTTGGGTACCAAAGATTCTTACGGAGCAACACTAAACAAACCGGATGGGTTTGTTTAGTACCAAGTGTGCACTTCAGTTTTTGACCCGTTATGATGAAGGCAGCGACGAATTTCTGACACAGATAGTCACAGGAGATGAAACTTACGACACCCCTGAAAGTAAGCAGCAATCAATGGAATGGTGGCACACTTCATCCCCAGCAAAGGTTAAGCCGAAACAAATCTTGACACCTCGAAAAATGATGTGCACAGTGTTCTGGGACTGGAAAGGCATCTTTCTCATTGATTTCTTACCGCGTGGTCAAACAATCAAAGCAGATATTTATTGCAAGACACTTAGGAAATTGCGCCGTGCAATACAGAATAAGCGCCGAGGATTGCTGTCAAAAGGTGTTGTTTTTCTTCACGACAACGCACGACCACACACTGCAAATGTGACGAAAAACCTCCAACAGGTATTTGGCTGGGACGTGTTTGACCATCCTCCGTACAGCCCTGACCTTGCTCCTAGCGACTTTCATCTGTTCTTACATCTCAAGTCTTTCCTTGGCGGTCAACACTTCAACAATGACGAAGAGCTGAAAGAAAATGTTTCCAACTGGTTGAAGACAGAGGCGGCAAACTTCTATGAAGAAGGTATACAAAAACTTGTGCCACGCTATGACAGATGCCTGCAAAATTTCAACAGTTATGTGGAAAAGTAGTTTAAGAGTTGTAGAATTTTGTGCAATAAATAATTTTTCTGTATCTGTACACAATTTAATTTTATTACCAAACGGAACTTACTTTCTGGATGTACGTCATATATCACTTCTGTGTAGTTGTATAGTTGTAAGATATGGTGTTGAAAGTGGAAAATATAATGATTCCACTTTAAGAAAAAAAATGTGAATCTAAGTTATTACAGTTACAAAAAAAACTAAGTTATTAGTTTACATACTTACTACAAATATGCCATGCACTTCTTTTATTTAAGCGATGAATTTAAATTGTGTTGTTCAGGTTGCATGGAAGCCGGATGGAAAACAGTTACTTACTGCTTCTGGTGATAAAACATGTAAACTTTGGGATGTTGAAACACGTTCAGTTGTCTCAGAGTTTGTAATGGGCTCACAAGTTGAAGACCAACAGGTTTGTATCACAGTTAATGACAGAGAAATATGTCATATCGTTGGATAGTCTCCATTATTTTAAAATAGATTAGACAAAAGTGATCCTAAAAGATTTCCCTGACGAAAAGAAAATGGCTGTATTTAGACACTGCCTAAATTACAACCTCAGTAATTCCTATTTTTAGACAATAATGTGCACAATACGCATACATATTTTCATTACAAAAATAAGTAAGTAATAGACAAATATGAACAGAAACAATCTAATTATCATCAAAGGCCAAGTGTCTAACCACTTATAGTCATATTATATTAGTATTACTTGGACTAAGCCAACTGTTGTCCTGTCAGTAAGCGCTGTACTATCAATCGGTTTGTTGTGATACTATTGAGAAGGGAGTAAAAAATACAGTCAAACCACATCAAATTAGCAACATCTACAGTAGGTTGCACTATTAACAGATTGGACACCGTTTGGATAGATCTATTATAAATGTAATGAATGTGATTATACCCCAAATAGACTGAGGTTGTTTACAAAATATAGTTTCTATTCCTTGTCTGGTTTAGTAAACACTTCTCGTTATCAATAAATATGTGAATGTGATGAACAATTTACTACGTAACTCAATACTCACTCAGCTGAGAAAATCTTCAGCATTTTTTGTTCAGAATGGTGTTCCGTGGTTATATTGTATCATCAAATGAAAATACTCAAATGATAAGGATTATATACCTATTCTTCCCGCCAGTGGTCTATCAACTCACCTCATAAAGACTACCGGGGTTTCGAAACTATAGTTTCATCTTCAGGCCATACAAAATGTTAAATCCCTCTGTCGAGGTCGTCACAGAGTCAAACAAAACATTAAAACATATATCACAAATACTGAGCACAATTACAAATTTAAAATATTCATCATGAAATTCGGCTTGGCCAAGCTACACACGCGACTCGTATGTCGTTACATTCTGGACTGCGGAGTCTTCATCATTAGTAGCAACTTTAACTTACACCGACTATTGATGGTCAAAAGGTTGATATGAAATGAAGAAAACTTTAATTAGGATTGTTTTTTAACTCTGGCCTACCTAGAAATGTGATGAGTTCATTTAAATGTTTGGCCTAACCCAACCCGAAAAGTCTGGGCGCCGGAAAAAAACCCAACCCGGCCCTACTCGAACTCTAAAAATTCAGCTCACAGACCCCTAAATTCCTATAAATAAAAATATGGAGATGATATCTGTTACTTAAAATTTAATGTTAAATTTTTTTCAAGCTCAAAATTTTTGACCAAATTTGATCCTAATTTCATGATTTTGAAATTGCGGCTAAAATGTTTGAAATTACAGTTTTTTTTAAAAGTGTAGTCATTACATTATTAACAATATACTAGTGATTTGACTGTCCGAACTTGATGTGACCAAAGCTCTTTGGAATTAAAAAACATTTCATAAGCAGGAATACCATAAAAATAAAATTTTTGGTAGGGCCTGAGAAGTTTGTTTTTGGCTTGATACAACACATAAATACAAAGGTAAAATTTATTTAACAAGATTAAATAAAAACAAAGAGAAAGTAAACAGAAGTTATATATTACAAAATCTTTTAACAGAAGTCCATGGTACTGTTCTTAAACTGTCTCTTAAAAAAAAACTTGTTTATAAACTAACCTGATTATGTAAGCAAAAGTCTGGCTGCATTGGTGCCTGACTACCCATTACCACACAGTAGCATCTTTGTTTATTTACTTATCATAAATTTGATACATTGTTAAAACATGTATTCATTATTAGTTACTGGAATATAATTGTAGTGATATCAGTATGTGATGCTTGTTAAAAATTATTCCTTTACTATTTTGAAGTACGAGGACTATCCAGAAAGTTGGTTACGTTTTGCTCTGTAGACGCTAGGGACGGGGATATCGCGGCCATCTTGGTGTCAGAGCATTCGTCTGTTCAGTGGCTATTTAGCCGTGCTAATGAGAGATTACTGTTGCTGCTCGTTCCCGTACAATACTAGTTTGAAATGTGCGCCGCTATTGAAAACCCCACGACCTGTGAAGTGTGGTCGGTGATACGGTTTTTGTTGGCTAAGAACAATAAACCAATTGAGATTTATCGCCAACTCAGTGAAGTTTATGAGAATGATGTGATCAGTGAAAGCTGAGTGCGTCAATGGTGCATTAGGTTTAAAAATGGCTGAACTAATATGCACGACGAAGAACGAAGTGGACGGCCAAGCATTGTGATCGATGAAATTGTCTCTAAAGTCGATGAGAAAATTAAAGAAGACCGTCGGTTCATTATAACAGAGTCATCGCTTAGTTTTCCATAAATTTCAAGAAGTTGCATGAGATTGTTGCTGCGTTTTGATGACGATGCAGAACTGCGATGCAGAACATAGTGACAACCTGGCTGAAGTCTCAGGCGGCAGAATTCTACTACACCGGAATTTAAAAACTGGTTCACCACTATGATAAATGTCTAAATTTATATGCCGACTATGTAGAAAAATAGTATTTTAGTGCCACTTTCAAATGTAAATAATAAATTTTTCTTGTAATTCGTTTTTTTATATATCAAAATGTAACCGACTTTCTGGATAGCCCTCACATTATTGAGTTACAAAGTATATTTTGTCATTTACAAAAGGTCAAGTAATTGGGAATTTTTTACATCAGGCCAATTTTTATCATCATGAAAGTGACAACAAAAATTTGTTTTTCTGATTTAAATTTCTAAAAATCATTTCAAGTAAACACAATCCGTATAATTGCATCCTTAGTGTATATGTATGGTAAAAATAATAGTTTTATTTTTGCAGGTGTCTTGCTTGTGGCAGGGTCAGTACTTGCTCACTGTGTCTCTTAGTGGATTCATCACGTACTTAGATGTAAATAACCCTGATAAACCGATCCGAATAATCAAGGTTAGTCATCAGATCATTATAACATGTATTTTAACAAAATAAAGTATTAGTTGTATATGAACTGTTTCACTTTCCAATCTTGTAAGTTAAATTCAGTATTGAATTTTTTGAATTGCAGAAAGTCGTATAATTTGAAAGTCAGACTATTTTTCCATTTCATTTGCCCTATTTTAACTGATTGTAATTAAAAGTAAATCTCCGAAGTTTGTCAGGTTCAAAAATCGTAATACAAAATTTTCCAAAGCTTGATTTGAACATTGAACTTTGAACCAAAGCTTGTCAGGTTAAGTAATTTAATGTAACCAACTCTTCATACTGCTTTGTCAGTGATTTTTACAGTATTCATAAGTCTATTAATAGATTGAAGGTTTTAATTCCTTCAACATTTAACATGAATCAGCAATATTGGTGTGCTTAATGAATACAGTGGTACTTTGGTAAATGGTCATAATTAATTCCAGAATTAAGACAGTTATCCGAGCTGACTGCTGTGTGAGTCGGTGTTTACAATACAGACTTATGGAAAACATTTTATTCATCAACATAACAAATAATATGTTACATAGAAAAAAATAATTGAGTACACACCATTAATATGTCAAAGATGAAGTATGAAGAAAATTCACAGAACAGAAGTCACACTTTATTTTATGTATATTCATACATGTAATTATGTCACATATGTACACACAGGACAAAACAATACTGTATATTTTACAGATATTGTGTACACTTTTCAGTCTGTGTCGAAGTTTGTCTTTTACTTCCACAAGCACTTTTAGGACCCATTTAATTAATATTCACATGAAGAAAAATTGTAAACAGGATTTAAAAAACAATTTAAAACTCACACACAAAGACACTTTACGTTTTGTTGCATTTAAAAATCAAAAGTATGTAACACAATAGTATTATAAATGTTAACAGGCTAACAAAGTAAACACAGTAAAAGAGTTAATGACACATGAAGTAAAATTAGGTACAATGACAGAAAAGGGAATAGGAGGGGGCATTCTGAGAACAGATAACTAATAAATATTGTGAAAGTTATTGCCCTACAAAAACCAATCATCCATCAATCAATCCCCGCAGGGGGTGCAGACTAGCTGCACCTATTGAGAGAATTTAGACGTCCCTCGCGGTACCCGAGTCTAACACACACTTACACTTACAACACTACACTTACGACTTTAACACTTTACACTCACATTTACATTTAGGGAGGCAATCAAAGGTTTTTTTGTGTTAACTCAGCAACTTCTACTTCCTGCAGCACAATGCTTAGCCCTATATCTGAAACCTAAACTGTTATGGGGGTAATTTTTCATTCCATGAATTAGATCGTTGTCCGATATGACCGTTGTCTAGGTCGACCGTTAGCTGGGGTATCACTGTAATTCGTATCGCTCAGTATGTACAGACAACGTTTCTAAAGTTCTTAACATTAAAAAAATGTTGAGTAGAATAGTTTCAATGATGAAGAAAATCATCAGGTTAGTAAATGTGTGATTGATAATTAAGTCATTGTTATTATCAATTAAGATAATAGGGTACAGTGATACTAGAACACACCTAAAAGTTGTTAGATTAGCAACTAATCTATTTTTCTAATTTTTGTTGTTCTTTGTATTGGGTGGTCCATATTATTTGACATATTAGCCACATGGGCTTATTGTGTAACTGATGATGATGTAATAGACTTACTCTTAAGATCCAATAGTTCTGTAAACTTTATATTAGTAAATATTCAAAACGGCAACCCTTAATCTGAAAGTTGGTGCTAGGGAAATATTTACGACAATCACTGCAACTGACCCGAACCATCCAACAGCCAAACAAACTGAGACCCAACTAGAGGACACATACTGTACATATATTTTCAATATTTTTGTTATATTTTGACTTTTTCAGATAAATTGTACTTTTTATTGCAACCATGTAGAAAACATGTTAACTAAAAAGGAATCCCCCATCTCTATTAATTCTGGTTCAGCAGCGAAATCAGCACTTTAGATTTTCTTCAAATTTTTTTCATATGTGTATAACCCAAGTCAGTTTACAAAATGAAAAGTAAGAAATTTAAGGTTCACTTGAAAATTGTGAAAAAATGAACACCAACTGCTCTGTTATTTTTGTTGTTGTTGTTGTTGTTGTTTTCCAATGGCTTCCGCTGGCTCACGCCATCTTTGATCTTGCTTCCCAATAGAGGCCAGGGAGCAAGATCAAAGATGGCCTCTTCTCTGCTTCTCTTCTCTGCTTCTATTCATCTAATTTTCTGCAGACCAGGTGGTCCTTGTTCATGATGGTGTCTGGGCATTCACACAATGTACAGTTGTCATGAAAATATCTTAATTTTCTTCAGGTGTTCATTCAGACAGTCGTGTCCAGTTGTCAGCCGAAAGACCGCGACAGATGTCCTCCTCTGGAGATCCTCGACCTTCCCATACAAGTCGAATACATTCTCATAAGGCTTGTTCTTTATGTCTTCCTTGACTTTGTTTGTAAATTCAAGATAAGATGTTCGCTTCAGTGCACTAATCCTAGCCTCCAGTGTGAGCATTCTTTTTGGTTTCTGCATTATAAGGGTTCCTTGTTTGGCCAGCTTGTCTGCCCGCTCATTCTCTTGTATGCCTACATGTGACGGGATCCACTGCAGAACCAATTCCTTGGTAATGTGTTTAACTATTTTGTATTTCTTCTGGATCAATTCTATCATAGAGCCTGTAGATGTGTTGTCAGCAATTGCTTGTAATGCCGATTTGGAGTCAACTAATATCACTATGTTATTATTCAACCATGGCCTCGTTATTACTTGCCTCAATGCCTCATCGATTGCAAATAAATCCGCCTCAAAAACAGTGGCGTCCGAGCTTAATGCAAAATAGTGAGAAAAATGCTCACAGAATATTCCCGCCCCTGTTTCACCTCTGATTTTAGATCAGTCAGTGTATATTCGCAACCAGTCGTCTGATGGGTATAGGTTGTTTATAGTCTCCAAACTAATTTGTGCAACTGTGACTGGGTTGTCCTTGGCTTTATTTATAGTTTTCACAAGTTGAGTGCTTATGTTGTACCTGTCGTAGTCCAGAGTCCTACCTTCAGCTGTGTAGGCTCCTCGATCACACACCACTTGATCTCCATTTAAGCATCAGGTGTTTGAAACTTGTTTGTGTTTTTAATGTTTGTTCTGCTGGTGGTTCTAGGATCCATGGGTTATTGTACTTCCTGTGAAGAATCTTCTCATATGTTATCATAGCTTTACACCTTTATCTGTTATTTTTGTATAAGTTGCAGTTCATTTTGCTTAGCTGTGTATTCATATATAAAATATTAAAATTTGTGCGATAATGTATGAATGTGATGGAGTCATATGACCAAAAGATCAAACAACCAAAAGTTCATTCAACCAAATTCTATACTAATATTTTGGCCCAATGAACTTTTGGTCATATGAACCGTGTTTTTAAGAGGCGAGATCATATGACCACAAAATCAAACAACCAAACGTTCATTCAATTAAAAATTATATTTTAATATTTTGGTCGAATGAACTTTTGGTCATATGAACCATGTTTTTATTATTATTTTAAACACCATCATACTACTTATCCAGTCCCACTTAATAATGTTTACATTATTTTAAACGCCATCATACTAGTTACCCAGCCAAACATAATTATTTAGTATTCAAATGTTAATTGTATAACATTAACATTTTTTTCATGTATTATATATTGACAGGTGTGAATAATAAATGTTTAAATTATGTTAAACGCAATCACACTACTTACCCAGTCCGACTTTATTATTTAGTATTCAAGGGTTAATTGCATAATGGCGTGTATTATTAATTTAATTATTTAATATTGAAACTTACCTGTATGTAATAATAAAAAAAGTGAATATATAAAATATTGACAATATATTCAACTGTACGCCTAAATGCTAAAACAATACAGTAATGACTGGTCTGGGTGTGTAGTGTAATGGCGTGTATTATTAATTTAAATATCAGTAATGAGACTGATCTATATGCAATAATAAAAAAACCGTGTTTTACAAAATATCCTCCTTCGAAGGAAATACGAACCTCAATGTTAATAAATCTTTAAGTCAATACACATTTTTGGTCGAATGAACCTTTGGTTGTTTGATTTTTTGGTCATATGAACCACTCTGTTAAAAACATGGTATGTATGACCAAAAGTTCATTCAACCAAAATATTTAAGTATATTTGGTCGAATGAACTTTTGGTTGTTTGATCTTTTGGTCATATGAGCTCTTCCTGTATGAAGTGTTAAAATGTTAAATGTTGATTATTTTCAGGGACACAATAAACCTATCACAGTATTAACACTAAGTCCTGATAGAAGCACTATTTACACGGGCTCACACGATGGCTTTATTACATCATGGAATGCAAAGACAGGTATATGTGTGAACGTTGAAGAAAATTCTTATTTGTCATTATTAATTAATTTTCTCTCATTTTCTTTGTTATAGTAAAACAATCAATAATTACAGTAATACAGTGGTACCCCAGTTAACGGTCTTAATTCATTCCAGAAATAAGACTGTTATCTGAGCATATTACTGTGCGAGTCATAGAAAAACATATATAGAAACATTTTAATTTGTTACAGTGTTATATTAAATTATATTAAATTTGTACAAATGTAATTATGTCATATATATATATATATATATATATATATATATATATATATATATATATATATATATATATATATATATGACAGGATAATACTGTATATCAATACTGTATATTTTTTTAGTTCATATTGTAGCTTTTTTTAGTTCAATAGTCAAAGTTTGTCTTTTATTTTTACTATCACAAGCACTTCTTTTAGGTTCCATTTAATTAATAGTCACAAAAAAATTGAAAACAGGATTTAAACAATTTTTGAAACTCACATGCAAGACACTTAACTCTCTCTCTTTATTTGTCTTACCCAATTTTGGGCTACACTAAATCAATCACTTTTTAATGTTCTGTGCCTTCCTCGTAGCCCAGTATTGCTTCATTCGTTGTGATCTTGCTTTTCTTTCTTCGTCAGAGATTTGGATTGTTTGCTTGGATTTGACTTTGCCTTGGAACTGTTGCTTCTTGTCCTTGGTTATTGTTTTAGCTGTTGTGTCCATGAGCATAGTGTCAGTGATTTGTGGTTCTGTTATGCCTTTCTCTGTTTCTCTAAACCAAAGTGGTTTGGCTCTTCTATTGCGAAAGTAGTTAAATAATTTTTTATTTAGTCTATTTTTGCCCATTCAGAGGATGTGCCCTCCGAAAATCAATTCTCCTTTTTCTTATTGTGTCTGATAGTGTTTCAGTTTTTTGGTAGAGTTTCATTACTGATGTGGAGTGATTGGTTGTTACGGAATTTGGAGCCTAAGATTTTTCGTAATATCTTTCTTTCTTTGATCTCCAGCTTTTCCATTGGGCCCTGGGTTGTGAGAAATAATGTTTCAGCTGCATATAAGGCTTCTGGTTTAATTACCTTATGATAATGCCTTATCTTTGCATTCCAGGAGAGGGACTTCTTGTTGTATGTGTCCTTGGTAAGTTGGAAGGCTAATTCAGCTTTATTTCTCCTAGATTCCATAGCTTTCTATTCTCTAAGGCGTTCTAGCTGATCCATTCCCCAAGATATTTGAATAAAGACACTTACATTTTGTTAAATTAATTTTTTTTTTTTTACTCACTGAATTACATTAAGTGTGAGAGAGAAAGATCGGTTTATTGAACTTTGTTTCCACTTCTGGTTATACAGATATTTTTTGTAAGGTTTCAGTAAACTTTGGATGCAGCTTTTAAGCGTCACTCCTCTTTCCAGTGAAGGATCTAATTCAAGGACATGATCATTAATTTGTTCAGCTTACTTAAAAATTGAATTTCATGTTTTTCTTTATAAATCAGGCTTTTTAGTTTCCACCTCTGACATGAGCTCTTCATTAGGGGAGCTCCTCTAGTCTCAATTATGCTGATAATCTTTTGATAAGATGATTTTTTTTTTTTTGGTGTTTTAACGTCTGACTATTGTGCACACTTGGGCTAATGCGGACAATGGGATGATTTATAGGGTATGAAAATGCCAAGCCCTGATTGGGAATCAAACCCAGGTCCTTAGGGTAAAAGCCCAGTATGCTATCAACTAGGCCACCGAGGCAGCTTTTTCTTCATTGGTTTCGTTTGTTGTATCAAAACCTGCATTTCGTGCTAGATTTACAGTGCTCATATCTATAGTTCTGCCATTTACAACTTCTGACAATAATTTACATTAACAAACACTTATCTATCATAAATAGTATTAGCGTTACATGGCATTAGGCTGTATGTATTTAATTGTAGACATTTAATTAATAAGTACCACACTTTTGGGGGGTATTGAAATTGTGGATAACAAGGTATTAATGTAATATACACCTACTTTTTTTGGGGCAATAACCTTTATACTAATATTTTAATCCTTGAATCCTTTGTACTAATATTGTAACATCTCTGATACCTGGTCTAATCTGGTGGTCGAAAGTCTGGATAAGCTCACACTACATGTCATAATACCCTTCTGTTTCTTGTTGTCGTACAAATGTGCTACTTGGTTTGCTAAATACTGCAGCGTAATCGTTTTGATGTCATAACTCTGTCCCTTAACATGACTAAATGGTAGTCATGAAGCACTAGATCCTTGGCCTAATGGAGCACTGTTTAAGCTATTAGTTTTCTGCAATTTAGTTACCATTTTTAATAACCAGTGTGATAACGTTTTAGGAGGTTGAACCTGCTATGTTTTAATGCTCTAATCCCTTAATTACAATTACATTGCTCAAAGTGTTTTTTATACTGCTAATATGTTTTTTCATTTACTTGTCTTTTCCATTATAAAACAAAATTTATTTTTGTTATTACAGTTTATTCCGACATTTTCCATCAATATATATTATTATTATTATTTGCGCATAGACCCTGTTGAATCACGCAAAGCACTCCGACTCATGTCTTGTTCCTTCTAATCCTCCACACCTCCCTCATCCTGTCCCCATGGATCCTCTTCTGCTCCTCCGTCCATTTAACCCCTGCTCTCTTTGGGATTTCATTCTCTGGGACCTTCCAACCGAGCATCTTTCTCCTGTATGCGTGCCTGTCTTCAACATCTGTTGAGTCTATTCCTGCGTCATGTAGGTCTATTCTGACTTGTGCGATCAACGACGTTGTTGATTTGACACCTTGTATATACTTAAGGATTCTGTTGGCAAGTCTCGTTGTTGGGAGTCTACTAATGTGTCCATAGAACCGAAGCCTCCTTCTTCTGATATCTGCTGCCAGGTTCAATATCTTCTCTGTGGTCTTCCGGGAGTGCAACCTGTATCCATCTTCTGTTAATCTCGGACCAAGGATCTTCCTCAAGATTTTGCGTTCTTCCTTCAAAATACCCTCCATGGTAGCTTTTGTGAGGAGTGCTAGCGTCTCGCTTGCATATAATACCTCCGGTTTTATGACTGTGTTGTAGTGTCTGATTTTTGTATGCATCAACATACATCTCTTATTGTAGATATCACGCGTTATACCAAGAGCCCTCTTCATTCTTAGTAGCCGAACCTTTTGTGCAGCCTTCTCGCCACCGGTGGGTTCAAGAATTTCTCCCAGATATTTGAAGTGCTTGACTCTGTTTATCTTACCATATTTTGTGTTTAGTTCTTGAATATTTAATTTTGTACAGAAGAATTCGGTTTTTTTAAACGAGATCTGTAGACCGACCCTCTCTGCACATTCCTTTAGGACTTCTATCTGTTTAATCGCTGTTGTTTCATTTTCTGTGAGTATGGCCAGGTCATCTGCAAAAGCTAGGCACGCGATTTCTGTGTTGTCCTTATATCTTCCAAGTCGAACTGGTTTCCAGTGCCCTTCAATTTTTAATTCTTTCTCCCATTCCCTGATAACTTTGTCCAACACCAGATTGAAAAGGAGAGGCGAGAGTCCATCTCCTTGGTGAACTCCAGTTGTGATCAGGAAGGGTTTGGAAATTTTCCATATATATATATATATATATATATATATATATATATATATATATATATATATATATATATATATATGTGTGTGTGTGTGTGTGTGTGTGTGTGTATGTGTAAAACAATACATGACTTTTCAAGAGTATGCCACTCTTAAAACCTAACTTAAAACCTAAACATCCATAATTCTGAAACGGTGTGTAGTGTTTTATATACATAAATAATGGCAAACGTTTAAATAAACTGTAATAAAAACATAAATTATTATAGAGGAATATCGCTACTGGATGTAACATTTAAAATCTTTTCTAAGATATTACTCTGGAGGATCCAAGGACAAGTAGATCAAGAATTGGGAGAGTATCAAGGGGATTTAGACCAGGGAGGAGTGGACCAGAGCAGATAATGGCTCTGAAGTGGATCATAGATGGTAATAACAACCTTTTCATAGAAGAAAAGGAATAACAACTTAATAGTAACTTTCATAGACTTTAAGAAGGCGTATGATTGTATCCACAGGGAATCTCTCCTAAACACCCTCAAGGAATGTGGCTTGCACCAGAAACCTTGTGAAACTAACTCTTTAGAACACTATATCAATTTGAGATGAAAACGGGATTACGGCAGGGAGATGGTCTTTCCCCCCTCTTATTTAACTGTGTTTTGGAAAAAGTTATTAGAGAGTGGAACAAGGTTAATGGGCAAATCAAAATTGGAACAAAGATAGGGTTAAATTGTTTAGCTTTTGTGGACGATTTGGCACTATTATCGAACAGCTGGGAAGAAACAACACACTAAATTTAATCACTAAGAGACATCGCAGGAAAAGTCGGCCTCCAAATATCCTTCAGGAAAACAGAGATAATGCCAATAAGAAAGACAGAACAAAAGTTCGTAAAAATCGGTAACGACCGGTTAAAGATTACCGATAAATTTAAGTACTTGGGAGAAACTATTACCAGAGACCTCAGAGAAAAACCAGCAATACTTAACAGAGTAGCTAAATTAAGATCTGCCTTCTATTTGACCCAGAACACCTACAAAAAAAAATCGCTTTCTAAAAAATCTAAACTTAGGCATTATAACATGGTCATAAGGGCAAACATAACTTACGCCTCGGAGACCCTATTTAATCTAAAGAGCCAAAATAGAACGGAGGAGCTCCAGAGAATGGAAAGGAGAGTACTCCGAACAATTATTAATAAGAAACATTTGGTGGGGGGACAGTACAGACTATTGCCGAATGCGGTCTCTTATCGGAACAACGAGCAGTTCACTAACATTTTTAGGAAAAGAAGATTGGCCTTCTTTGGACACCTAACTCGATTACCAGAGAGTAGACTTACGAGGAGATTATTGGACTACCAACTGAAGTGTAAAGTTAAGAACAACTGGTTGAAGGATGTGGAACAGGACTTGCAGGAACTAGGAATAACCAAGGAGCAATTGGCAGGAAGAAGGGAAAAAGCGATCTTAAAAAGTCAGGAAACCCAATTACAGTTTAGGGAAAAACGTCCACGAAATGTAGTATATTTGGAAGAACTCAGACTTCAGAGATCAATAAGATTAAAAAAAATACTGGAAAAAAACAGAAAAATCAAAAGACTTAATTAAATTGACTGTGTGCTCCAATGTGGGCTTAAATTTAAAAAAAACAAATATTTCATTGTTAAGTAATAATTTTAAAAATAGAAAGATTTATTTTGTATCAGTTTAACTGTCATTAAATGATAACTCAGTAATTTTGTTTAAATGTAGACTATTTATATGTTATTTGTTTTAGGTGAAAATGATAGAATCGCAGGAGTTGGTCATGGGAATCAGATTAATGGAATGAAAGCAGAAGGGGATTTCTTGTACACCTGTGGTATAGATGATAGCGTAAAACAAGTAAATACAATTACTAAAGCGTACACTGTCGTAGAAGCTAACTTAGCTTCTCAACCTAGGGGCATGGATATTAAAGATGGAATTATAGTCACTGCATCAGTTAAAGAGGTGATCTGGTTACACAAGTAATTTTTTTAATTGGTCCTAATTTTTAATATGTGAGTTTTAATATATGAGTGTGCAAAGAAAACCTTTGGATTACTGTAACCTCAGAAAATTTAATTCAGCAGATAAAAGAGAAATGAAAATTTAACATAATTTCTCAAAATGGGCTAATCAGAATTTTGCTCAGAAACATATATGATTATACATTATTCAAATCAGTAAAAGAATTAAGTAAATTTGCAGTTGAGGATAAATTAAATAAAACTAAATCCCTGAACAATGTTTGGTTTCGTTGTTCATTATATTTACTTTAATACCATTTTTTTTTATTTTGACCATTATTGAAGCAAAATAATATGAATATAAAAACCCATCATGAAATGGTCTTGTACATATGAACGTCACCGTGATATCAACAACCTTAACAATCCAAGCTAGTATAACAAAGAACAGTTGTTTCTCCCAAAACTTGGGGAAATGAATTCCATCCCATTTTCTACCGCTTCTACAATCCAAGTATAGTTCATTACAAAAATAAAAATTGTTTGCACTTTGTGTAACTAAAGATAAAAAGTATCAGATTGTTTATAGTGATATTTTTTTAGTTTCATTAAAGACAAAATGCATTCTACCTAGCTGTGCTTCACTAATAAAGTCTATTATTATTAAAGTAATTGTATTTTTATGTTTAGATCACAGTCTTACAAAATAACCGCAGAGTATCAAGCATTCCTGTCAGTTATGAACCTTCATGTGTATCTATCTGTAGTGGGGAACCGTACGTGGCTATAGGTGGCGTTCTTGACTTCAAGGTAAATATTTAGATTTCTTGGTTTTCGTTGTATATTCCACAAGTTTACTTTGTTAGGATTTAGGAAAATATTAATTTTTAGTTACTAGTCCTAAATATTATAATGAGGTCACAGCCAAAGAATGAACACTATTGACAAAGACCATAGGCAAAATTACGAAACTGCTGACATATTGTCTGTTGCAATAAGCAACAAGGTATGTAGAACAGCAGTTGAAATAAAAGCTTGGGGAAGAAGTAGGGCAGAAAACAGTCGATTACGAAGGTGCTGGAACGTCAGTATATTCTGGGTGACGGTCGTTTCTGTGAAGACCCGAAGACTTTGCGTCGACATGATCTATGGAAGAGCATTCTATCCGGGTGGTGCTGAGAAGTGGCAAATCGGCGGTAAAAGTAAGTAGAAAAAAGTTGGCATACACTTCTTCCCCTTTTACTTTTGGTTTGAAAACATTAATATATATATATATTTTGGGGAACATTTTGTGAAAAATAAGACAGTAGTGTTCATTCTAGGGGTTGTCATCAACCATAGTTGTAACTGTTACAATATAAATGTAATGTAATACATCTCAATATATTAAAGGTATTTTTTTGATGAACCACCGATAGTTAATTGTTTGGAGGACCCCCGAACCCCTAACAAATTTTTGCAGTAAACAAAACTAGTTACAGAAGGCCGTGTCGCGTAGGTCTTTCTAGATAAAATTCGTAATTTTCAATGACAAAGCAAGACTAAGCTGTTTATTATCTGTTTCCTTATCTCTTTATCCCTCTTCAGAGAAACACCAAGAAAACAAAAAGTGTGTATTTGAAATGCAACCGAAACTCATGTTTAGTACACATTTATGTACTCGATGATAGAACTAGAATTTGTGAAATATGTCATGTTGTATTTATAAAAATAAGATTTTATTTTTTTAATATTCATAATGTTGTTTAAAAAAGTAATTATTCTGGATATTTGCATTAATATATTACTGCCAACCTAGAATAATTGATATTTTATGAAATAATGTTACTCAGATAGTAAGAGGCTGGTCTGTTGTTAACCACCTTGTTGTTAGCATCTTAAGGTAATTTTTTCTTTTTGGTCTTCACGTCAGGACTTCATGTTGTATTCGCAAACTATACTAAACAACTATTTCCACAGTTAGAATAACAGAGGATTAATTCTGATACAAAACAAGAGGATGATGATGGTTGCATGATTAAAATACTACAATGAAATGCCAGAGGATTGACTAGCTGAGAATTACAAGTACTCAGGAATTGAATATTAAAATTACATGAATCCAATAGACCTGATTTGGGGAGGATCTAGGAAGGGGATGTGTAATAGCTTAGAGATTTATTAACTTAGAGAATCGTTTTTCTTTTGACGGTACCGTGTTATAAGTTAGAGATCGACCTGTGTAATAGGATAGAGGTTCCGTACTGTGTATTAATAGAGAGACTACAGTTCCGTCAAATGTGTTGTACCGTGTGTATATGTTGCTGATGCCGCTGCTTGCAGGCGCTTCAGTATCTTTACAGTTTACAGTTGAATATATTGTCAATACTATGGTCAACAACATATCTAAATGTTTATTTTTGACAATTATCTGTATAGAAAAATAGAAATATTAGTGTTTATCAAAAAAAAAAAAAAAAAAAAAAAAAAAAAAAAAAAAAAAAAAAAACGTAAGTTTATAAGAATTTACTAATTCATAATTAATTCATTAATTTAGGGATGTTTTCTTAAATCAATTCGGATATGGTTTGAATAAAGTAGCCTTCAAACAATATTTTTATATTATTATTACTATTGCTACTACATATGTAAATTAGTATACATTAGCCGCCTCGGTGGTCTAGTGGATAGCGTACTAGGCTTTCACCCCGAGGACCCGGGTTCGATTCCCGGCGAGGGCTTGGCATTTTCATACGCTATAAATCATCCCACCGTCTGCATTAGCCCAAGTGTGCACAATAGTCGGACGTTAAAAAAAAAAAAAAAAAAAAAAAAAAAAAAAAAAAAAAAAAAAATTAGTATACATTTACAGCATTGCACATAAGCCTTTAAGAACAAAACCTATCCAAATGATTTTATATTTTAATAATATATTTTTCTTTAACTAAGCGAATTCTACTTGTTCAGTATAAAAGATACTGAAGCGCCTGCAACATATACACACGGTGCAACACATTTGACGGAACTGTGGTCTCTACGTTAATACACAGTACAGAACCTCTATCTTATTACACAGGTCGATCTCTAACTTGTAACACAATACTGTGAAAAGAAAAATGAATCTCTAAGTTAATATATCTTTAAGCTATTACACCTTCCCATGTAGGAAGACACCCAAAATTCAGAGACTACATGCAATACACAATCAGACTTGTAAACTTTGAGGTCTGGGTGCACAATTCTAATTTTGTTAGTGAGAGGGAAAATAAATCCAGCTGTTGTATAAAATTTATATAGTGGGTAAAGTCCAACTATAGAACAGATGAAGAGGGAGGTGTACAGCATGCAAAACAAATTCGGAAGAGGTGTAGAGCAGAATACAATAAACCTAATGCTATTGTTGAATACTAAATGAATCATTTTGCAAATAAAAAGGAAGGACTGAAACAATTTGTTAGCATAACACCAGCTTCAGTATGAAAACACTTTAGAGTCATTGAAGGGTATTATAAAATATTCTGACTGTATTCTAAAATATATTAAGAATATTAATTTAAGGGTAGGATCTTAATCGGAGCATTTTGACAATTAATTGCCAAAGAAAATTCTGAAAAATCATCTCATTCCCAATAAGCAGTTTAACAAAAGAAGAGCAATATCTTTATTGCTACCTCTCATGTATTTGTCCATCTGAATAATGCATTTTACAAATAAAATTGGATGAATTGTTCGAAGTAGCTCAGTTTAGATCATGCTATTATTTTTGTCTTGTTTAGTTCTGTAATAGAAAAATGTCAAGTGGCCACTACGAGAGTGGTCTGAAAAGTTTCCGACCTAACAAAGATACAAGACATTTTTTCAGAAAATTGTTGTTTACAGTTTCTCAAATTAGACTAAAACCAAAATATTTAACATCAATGGATTTTATCATATGCATTAAAAGTATTAGAATGCACAAATATTTTCATTGTTATTGTTCCAGGTCCACATATACAAACTGGCAGGAATTGGTATAAATGGAGTAAAAGATTGTGAACATCTAGGTCCTGTTACAGACTGTGCCTTCTCTCCAAATGGAGAATATTTAGTTGCCTGTGACACCAACAGAAAGGTTATCCTTTATAAAGTACCAGAATTTGAGGTTGGTTCTGTTCAATATTATTGTATTGTGACTTTTTCTTAATGATGCTTAAAAATTCTCTAATTAGGGGATAAAGTATTGACATACTTGAAAGGGTACTTAATTTTTTGACCGTCCATGCCCTATCTGAAAAATTGCATCGAATACTGCCATGGCTATTTCCGTGAGACATTGCCTCGGACGCCAAGCTATCGTTGCATGGCACTACTAAAACCGCAAAGGCCATGGCTGTTTTGACATAAGTACACTTAAACAAACATAACTTTGGTAATGTTTCAGATTGAATAAGGATTTTGATTTAGTTTTCTTCAGAAATAAATGGACTTCAAATTATGTCTACAAACCTCGATTTATTTAGTTTGTATTATTTTATTTTTTTTTTTATGATTTCAAGGTTCTTAGAGTAAGAAAACTTGGTTTTATATTACTGGTTTTTGTTTGATAAGGTTATTTTTTTTAAACACAGCTACTGCAGAGATTTCAGTTAAAAGTTTGCTTTTCCACTTGCAGATAAACAAGCTTTACTGTTTAAAAATCTAATAAAAATATTACCAACAAAAATATTCCAGAAAATAGAAGTATTACAGGTATCTTGAAATATTAAATAATTTACAACAACAATATGATTTTTCTTATTCATTTGTTTCACCCAACTTTGGAGTACACTAAATCAATCACTTTTTAATGTTCTGTGCCTTCCTCGTAGTCCAGTATTGCTTCATTCATTGTGATCTTGCTTTTCTTTCTTTGTCAGAGATTTGGATCGTTCGCTTAGATTCGACTTTGCCTTGGAACCGTTGCTTCTTGTCCTTGGTTATTGTTTTGGCTGTTTTGTCCATGAGGATAATGTCAGTGATTTGAATATTATTTTTATTAATCAAAATAATAATTTTTGACTTATGCACTTGAAAACAAGAAATTATTCACACTTTCAAAACATATTTTTTAATATTTACCAAAATAATGTTCGAATAAAAAATAATAACATGAATATTAAATCTTTATTTAACTCAATTTCAATTTGAAAAAAAAAGAATTCAGCTAGTGTCATCGAAGCTGTCCAGGACAGAACATTCCAATGTCAATAATATTTTGAGAACAGAAAGTTTTCATAAACAAGCCATGCAGAATAAAGTATATCTTAACATAACGTAATATTTATAATAAATTATAGGTTTGTTAATAATATTATATAAATAAATTTCAAAACCAGGAATTCTTGTTAAAATCTTTACAAAAATAAAAGTTGATAAATTTGTGCAGCTTCTTAAATGTTAGTTCTAAATAGTGTGTTCAGCATAAGATTAGCCCTAAAGAAAATTAACCCTGTGGAAATACACAGGTATTCTAAATACCTGTATATTCTATACACCTGTATATTCTATAAATATAAGTATAATCTAAAATTTGATTTTAGCACACCTAACTAATAAAACAATTAATTATCCTTGAATTTTAGGGCCCCATCCAACCTTAGTAGTTTGTACCAAAACATTTACTTAAGTAGCTTGTTATAAAAAAATTTAGATGTATTGTACAATTTTTGTATAATGTTTGATAATGTTCTTGCTTTCATTTCTGGATTGGTAGACTGTAAGTATAAAATTTGGCATTAATAGTAGATCGTATATACAGTAGTATAGAAAACCCTGTTGCACATAGTGACTATATCAACAGGATTGAAGTAGCCGCCTCGAGTGGCCTAGTGGATAGCGTACTGGGCTTTCACCCCAGGACCCAGGTTCGATTCCTGGCCAGGACTTGGCATTTTCATACGCTATAAATCATCCCATCTCTGCATTAGCCCAAGTGTGCACAAAAGTCGGACGTTAAAAACCAAAAAAAAAATTATAATAATAAAAGAAAAACAATATTCAAAAACCACTATTTATAAAAAAACAAGCTACACTACATAAATACCATTTTTTTTTACTACAGCAACAATTTCAAGTTAACTGATGTGTATTTTTGTTACTGTATACTGTATAGACAACCGTTCGATTTCCGGTGAGGGCTTGGCATTTTCATATGCTATAAATCATCCCATTGTCTGCATTAGCCCAAGTGTGCATAAATAGTTGGAAAAAAAAAAAAAAAAAAAAAAAAAAAATTAAAACAGGGTCAGTTGGATCACACAAAATTTGGATATCAATGTACCATTGAATACCCCTGAATATATATAAAAACTTTATAATACTTCTTGTTATGAACTTGTAACAGCAGGTAATGCCAGTAGCGGCAAGAGGCCAGTTTTTTAACTTGTTAATGTAAAACTAACAAATCCCAAGTTAAAAAGTGGGCTAAAATTTTTCAAAAAAGACAAAGCTTGATTACATTCAAAAGGTATACCTGTTTCCACAAATGCATGAATAGTATTTGCTCATGAATTACTAGTGCAAAACCCACTTTTTTTATTTGCAACTTTTCTTTGAAAAAAATAAACCTACCAGCCCAGATACTCGTACAGTGTTTGTTTTATTTTTGAAGAATGTAAAGAAAATCCTACTGCCTGACAAGTTATTAGGGGCTGATAGTTTGTTCTTGCATGTTTTTTGTGTAACATTTTTTTCAGTTTACTTTCGACTGAAGTTATATTTTCAGATAGTTCAATCAGAAGAGATTTTTGTAATAATCAACAATAATAGTTTTATTTTGTTTTAGTTGATAAATGAACGTCAGTGTTGACAAGCAACCCATGATATTAATTAAAGTTTTAGCACATTATTGCTACACGCATATATTTCAAAAAGTCCACATCTATATACGAGGGTGGTCTGAAAAGTTTCTGACCTAACAAAGATATAATTTTCATATAATTTCAGAATTTTCATATAAAATATAATTTCAGAATTTTTTTTTATTTTTCAACATAGTCTCCTTGTACCTCTATACACTTCTCCCAGCGATGCTGAAATCTCTGTAACCCGTCCAAATAGTAGTCGGCGTTTTTCTCTACAAAGTAATTGTTCACGAAGGTGATTTTCTCGTCATTTGATGGTCAAGCAGTTCAAACCGTATAATAATCTACACACTTCTGTCCTCCCATCTCTGTAACACGTCCAAATAGTACTCGGCGTTTTTCTCTGCAAAATAATGAGGTGAACAAAAATCTGTCCTCCGAGCGCAATTTTTAGATGAGGAACAAAAATAAGTCGCTTGGGGCTCGATCTGGTGAGTAAGGCGGATGGTCAAGCAGTTCAAACCGTAATTCGTGGATTTTCGCCATGGCAACCGCTGAGGTGTGAGATGGTGCGTTGTCTTAGTGAAACATAATTTTCTTTTTCTGCAAATGTGGCCTTTTTTTCCGCAAGTTCTGACTTCAGCTTGTCAAGTAATGATGCATAGTATGCTCCTGTAATGGTTTTTCCTTTTTGAAGATAGTCAATTAAAGTAACTCCATGATTATCCCAAAAAACAGTCACCATCACTTTCCCAGCCGAAAAAACAGTTTTTGCTTTTTTTGGAGCCAGCTCCCTCTTTGCAGTCCACTGTTTGGACTGTATTTTTGTTTCGGGCATATAATGGTGTATCCAAGTTTCATCTACAGTAATTAATCGGCGTCAAAACTGGGATTTTTTGCGCCTAAACTGCGCCAACAGAGCATTGGAAATGTTCATTCGAACACGTTTTTGGCCTAACGTGAGCAAACGCGGCACCCAACGTGTGGACAGCTTTATCATGTCTAAATGTTGATTTAATATGTGACAAACATGTTCTTTTGACATGTTCATAATGTCTGCTATCTCTCTCACTTTAATTCGGCGGTCATCTAGCACTATTTGGTGAACTTTGGCGATGTTTTCTTCGGTAGTTACAGTTTTTGGACGTCCCGAACGTTCATCGTCTTCCAAGCTCTTACGACCACGTTTAAATTCAGCTGCCCAAAATTTCACTGTGGTAAATGATGGTGCAGAGTCCCCATACACAGAATCCAACTCATCTTTGAGCGTTGGTGTATTGCTTTTCAAAAACAAATATTTAATGACAGCTCGATACTCAATTTTGTCCATTTTCATAAAAATACTCACATCAACTCACTCAAACGACTGTTATATAACAACTATGCGTCCAAAATGGCTGAAACTTTGGTGAGTAACTGTCAACAGATGAACAACGAAATTCGAGTGCTGCTATCTTTATGTTGAGGTTGGAAACTTATCAGACTCCTCTCGTAAAAATGATTGTCTCAAAAAATCAGCATTTAACTAAACAAGTCTCTAAGAAAGAAAATAGTAAAATAGCTATTTACTTCCCACTTATTATTTGTATATTTATTTAGTCATGTTTCAAAATGTTATAAAGTAGGTTTATTATGTACTTGGCCACAGACTAGCATTGTTAAATGTGACTCAGTTTGCATGCAATATACCAGGTGATTCTAACTTATTGACAAAAAAAAACATTCTTAATTATGTAATGTACTCACTTGTTAAATTTTTTTTTAGTTTAACAAGTATCATGTTTTAGGGCTGGTTTTTATCTTGGAGTTTGGACGTGTGATTCGAGGAACACGTTTATATTGATATATGATCATATATTTTGCACATTGTGAGTCTCATATTATATTAATTATAATTAAAAATTTCTGTGTTTCCATCGGAATCGAATCTTGCATGTGTAAGGCTTATGCAATAACCACTTCACTACGGAAGCTATAAAAAAATTTAACCAATTTAAGTATATGAAATGATTTGTTAATTTAATTTTGGTAGTTATACTACAAGATCAGCTGATTTCATTGAACAGCTGGTAGGCTACAATAAATTTCAAGTTATGTTGTTAAAAACTAGCTATGTTAATTTGTTGTGTTTTCGAACAAGTTATTGTAATTAAAATAAAAAAGGAAGAGAAAACATGATACATGTTTTTATTTTAATAACATAATGATGAATAACATGATTTTTAGTTCAATAAGACATTTTTTCCCTGGAACTATAAATTTCTTACTTTTAACAAAATTATTGTAACTTATTGACAAAACATTCAATTTTATTTCCCTGCAAGCAAATAGTTTCTTTGACATTTTCTGAATGTAAATAACATTTTAGAATAAATTCTGCATTCGCTGTTTCAGTTGGCACATAACAAGGAATGGGGCTTCCATAATGCTCGTGTGAACTGTGTTGCTTGGTCACCTGATTCTAAGCAAGTTGCGAGTGGGAGTTTGGATACGACTATAATAATTTGGAGTGTAGCTTTTCCTGCCAAACATACTATAATCAAAAGTAAGTAAAAACAAAAAGCACCAAGGTGAAATTAACATTTCAGAGATTGAAAAATCTGCAAACAACACATTGAGAAGTTTGTTTGTGATTTAATATCTGTTTGCACCGCTACTGAACATGTGGGATAAAAATTTAGTTTTAATCTACCTTGATATATATTTTGAAAACTTAGTTACTACCTTCAGAGGGTTAAATCAAGGGTTACGAGGGTGGTCTGAAAAGTTTCTGACCTCAACATGAAGATAGCAGCACTCGTCGGTGGCAGCACTCGAATTTCATTGTTCATCTGTTGACAGTTACTCACCAAAGTTTCAGCCATTTTTGATGCGCAGTTGTTATGTAACAGTCGTTTTAGTGAGTTGATGTGAGTATTTTTATGAAAATGGACAAAATCGAGTATCGAGCTGTCATTAAATATTTGTTTTTGAAAGGCAATACGCCTAGACAAATCAAAGATGAGTTGGATTCTGTGTATGGGGACTCTGCACCATCATTTACCACAGTGAAATTTTGGGCAGCTGAATTTAAACGTAGCAGTAAGAGCTTGGAAGACGATGAACGTTTCGGGACGTCCAAAAACTGTAATTACCGACGAAAACATCGCCAAAGTTCACCAAATAGTGCTAGATGACCGCCGAATTAAAGTGAGAGAGATAGCAGACGTTATGAACATGTCAAAAGAACGTGTTTGTTACATATTAAATCAACATTTAGATATGAGAAAACTGTCCGCACGTTGGGTGCCGGGGGGGGGAGATTTCGGCATTGCTGGCAGAAGTGTATAGAGGTACAAGGAGACTATGTTGAAAAATAAAAAAAAATTCTGAAAAAATGTCGTGTATCTTTGTTAGGTCGGAAACTTTTCAGACCACCCTCGTACATATAGTGTGGAGCATGGGAACAAGCATTTTCCATTTTCCAACACTAAATGATAAAACTAATTTGGTAATGCTGCAATGATATAGTAATGTGTAAACTGAAACTCCATTTTAGGTTTAGTTCAGTGTGCATAGTGCATAAGTAGTAAAAGTGTATTAGACACAGCTCTCTAATCATTACTTATGTTTTGGTGATTACTTTATAATACAAAAAATGTAGTATTACTAATTTTAGATTAAATGGCTTTGGAACACAATCTGTAACAGTGTTAGTATATAAGAAGTATTTAATTGTAATGTTATTAGTAATAACTGTCACTACTAAAAATAACATCAAGTAATTTTGATCCGAATCTATTGGATATTTAAACACTTTACTGATCATATTGAAAATGTTAAATTCAGAAATTTTAAATCTGTGTTAAACTTATTGCATTTAAACTGCTTAAATGCTGATTTTAACAGAAAATATATTTAAGAATTTAAAGTATGTTTACCATTTTTTAAAAATATATTGTGTCTCATTCATGTAGATTGTATTAATGTAAAGAAAATGACATTTCGCTATTGAAAGAAAGTGACATTTAAATTACATAAATTTAAACTAAAAGTCTAATATCTAAAAAATAATTTAAATTTTATTTCTTCGCAATTAGGCCTATGTTAATCTAGTGTGATTTTGCATTAACAACTGATCCAGTGTGTATAAACTATTTTATTTGTATTGAGTGGACCTTCACTTGGACAACAGGGTTGTGTATCTTCCTAGTTTGTGCTTTTAAGTATCAAGTGTTTGAGTTATAATTATAAAGATGAATTTTAAACTTATTGTTTGGTTCAGCCTCTACGATGGTTAGTTTAACTTTATGTATTGCCTTATGTTACATTACTATCGATAAAATCCTTAAAAAATAGGGCTGGTGGTCAGTGTGGCTGCGTCTCTGAACTGTGCACTTCAATGTTGGGGGTTCGAGATGCAGTTACTCCTGTCGATATAGACACGAAGCGAAAAATCCTTAGTCTCTTTGGACATTCGTGCTACTACATGACAAGCATCCATCATGGACTAATACTCAATATTAGAATGTCCCGATGTGATAATATGGCTGTCGAAACTGGTAATCAAACCTAGCACCTAGGATGAATTTTGATTCTATCTTCACATGCATAATTATTATTGATATCACATGTGATTAGAATATGGAATTACCAAAAACTGTGGTAGTTGTGGAATTAAAAAAAAAAGTGGATTGAATGACAAACTGGTAACTTTGTACCTGCACTCGTATTTGTAAAAGCATTTTTGAAGTATTACTATAAATTAGGGGTTAGGTAAGTAAATGATGCGAAAATAAAAAGAGAAAGAGTGAGAGAGAGGGTGAAACTGTTTTTTGGATTTATGCACTTGAAAATGAAAATATTCAGCAATATTTCAAAATAATTTTCAATGATCTAATAATACAGATGAATTACACCTGTAAACTCAAGATTGTATTTTACAACCATCCTACTTTTTATTATATTTCGTATATCAGACATGTTTAGGACCACACAAACAAGTTGGTGCCCATATATTTTTGTAGTTTTGAAAACAGCTGTAATTTCCTGAGTAATTGTATAAAATATGTTTAGATGCTCATCCTCAGAGTCAAATCACACGACTGACATGGCTTGATGATGAAACTCTGATTTCTGTCGGTCAAGATTGCAATACAAAAATATGGTCCATAACTCCAATTCAGTAATTACTTAAACTCCTGAAGTTCAGTATAGGTAAGTAATAACATTATTAGGTCTACATTAAAATAATAATAATTGCAACAGATTTGTCAAGTGACAATGTTTGGGTATGGCTCCTTGCTGTAGTCCTGGATAGTCCCCATTCTCTCTGGTCACTTGGGAGCAGTAATCTGCTCCAAGGATGCTGTGAATTTTTCTCAGGTTTCCGTCAACAACCAACTTTTCAGTTTTGTACATGGCACGATCCTCGTGTAAGTTCACCAGAAATATCAGTTCAGTAATTTCAACTTTTGTGGTATTAAAAAAAATTACGATTTAAAATTTTTTTAACATGTTTCTGCACTGTTTAATATTTCAGTTTTGCGCACTTTTAGTTTTTCTTAAACTGATAAAATTAAAATGCTATACCTGAGTAATTATTATTATAAAAATTATAATTATTTATATATATATAACACAGTTTGGATGCTTAGTCAATTTTTCACTTCAACTCAACTTTAACTCAATTTTTTTTGAAAAATTCAGTATTTAGAATAACATGTCTTCTTTTACTTGAAATCAAGTGAAGTCGGTCTTTGCAAGCTAACTTTTTCAGGCTAGTGTTCCCTCTCCACTTCATGATCTACCAATTTTAAAAAGAAATACCCCTGTGGCATTTTCTTTTTAAATGAAATTTTCTCTTTAAGATGTCTTCCTATTGGTCCTGTTGTGGGCCACATCTTCTCTTTGGTGCTTCACAGATTATTTCGTATCCTTATTTCATTTTATTTTTAATTAATTCAAACTTCCTGGTTGTATGAAACTGTGTTGACTAACCTGGGTGGGAAGAACTGACTTGTCTGATAGTGGCTGGTCCCAATAATTGATTTTATTTTTTGTACTCTTTTCTACTGATTATATATATATATATATATATATATATATATATATATATATATATACATATATATATATATATATATATATATATATATATAAAGCATAGACCCTGTTGGATCACGCAAAGCACTCCGACTCATGTCTTGTTCCTTCTAATCCTCCACACCTCCCTCATCCTGTCCCCATGGATCCTCTTCCGCTCCTCTGTCCATTTTACCCTGCTCTCTTTTGGGATTTCATTCTCTGGGACCTTCCAACCAAGCATCTTTCTCCTGTATGCGTGCCTATCTTCAACATATGTTGAGTCTATTCCTGCGTCATGTAGGTCTATTATGACTTGTGCGATCCACGACGTTGTTGATTTGACACCTTGTATATACTTAAGGATTCTGTTGGCAAGTCGTTGTTGGGAGTCTACTGATGTGTCCATAGAACCGAAGCCTCCTTCTTCTGATATCTGCTGCCAGGTTCGATATCTTCTCTGTGGTCTTCCGGGAGTGCAACCTGTATCCATCTTCTGTTAATCTCGGACCAAGGATCTTCCTCAAGTATATATATATATATATATATATATATATATATATCGTTTTGTACAACTACTTATATTAACTGCCTAAAGATATTATCAGTTATTTATTTATGATATTCACATCTTTATCTCAGTGTACTATTGTATTGTCTCTATTGTACTATTGTACAATCTCAGTGTATTGTACTATTGTACTCAGTGTACTATATTAGACACGGAAATTTCTTCCCATCTCAGTATATACTCAAACATTTAATTCTGACCAATTTAATTTAAATTTGGTATAAAAATTAACTTGGCAGTAAAATCCGTTAACATTTTGAAGCATATAAACGTATCTTAACGGGTAATAAACTTGTCTAAGGTTTAAACTAAAATAATGTTTTGGGTGAAATTTGAATTTCTTACGTCAGAATGTTTAATGTGATGGTATTCTACTGTATGTTGTTAGTATTCATATCCATCTCGAAGGCAGCTGTATTCTACGATTACTGGTATTTATTATAGTTATTTTTCCCTTAATATAACATTTTGTCATGACTTTGTATCCTCTCCATAATTTCTAAATTAATAAACCAATAATAAAACCCCATAATCCACACAAAACTTCCCCCTCCCCTAATGAAAATATCCATTTCCTGACAACATTAATTTTATGTACTGTTGTTGCCTTAATAAAGAAATATAATAATACATAAGTAGTTGCGGTCTATTTCAGTAAATAAACATTTTAATTTTTGTAAACCTACTTTTCAGGTTAATGACAACAAACTACAGCTTTTTGGGTGAAGTTAAAACCAACATATTGGGCGCTTTGTATTCAGGAAATATTCTGCCTCGGCTTTGGGTCATTATGTGTGGAGATGTCTTATTTATATCAACATACTGTATGTCAATTTTATATTTTCAAAATTGCAAAATCCATGCTAATAATATCGTTAATAGTCTACTGTTTAAAAATTTTTATATGTAAAAATTTATATTAAGTACATAAATATTTATCATAAAATATTGTGTTATCTACAAAGTAGTTAGAGTGTATGTACCTATCGCTACTTATGTTATCTTATTTTTACCACCAATGGTGTATTTCTGTCAAAAATTTCATTTTTATATAATGTGTACAGTTCTTGTAATGTATTTAGCTTATGTGTTAAAGAATTATATATTTAATTTCATAAATTAAATAATAGAATTTAAGAAAGATAACAATATTTGAGATATAATTATTAATAGGCTTTATTTTTATTTATTGTATATAAAAAAACAGTTTCATTAGGCACTTATATATGGTATAGGTCCCTAATGTATTTAAACAGTATTGAACAATAATTTTGGTGATTAACAAAAAATATAATTTTTTTCAAGTGCTATGTTCACTTTGTTACTTTACTGATTTATTGGTTGTTTGGACAGCTTTTCTGTTTGAGAATACATAACATTAGTTGTGACTGTACTCTATATTGTTGACCAAATCAGGATAAAATATAAATACTTTATTGAAGTATTAGTAAGAAACATTTATGTTAATAATTTTTTATCTTAAAAAATTAAATGAAGAATATTATGTATTTGTTATATTAGCTTTCATTTGTATTTAATTTCAAATTAATTTGTATTACAAGAAATGTGTCATTTTTGCATGACAATTACAGCATGAACTCGTGTAAGAAATTCATGGAAAGGAGAGTAGTCAAAGTTTATAACAGCTTAAGAATAATTTACCTCTTATACCTATTGAATATTGTTCCTTTTAATTTATAAATTGAAACACTTTTTATTAAAAGAATCATTTAGACACTCTATCCTATATTTTGTTTTTTGCATTTGTTACGTTTATTACTATTATTTCTAGTAATTTATACTTTTATATATATAAACAGCATTTATTATTTATTATTTTTTTGTTGTGATATTTAACTTAAGCAGTTTACGGATTTACTATAACCTCATTTTTTAAGTAAAATATTTTAAAAATGTGTGCTAACAAAATGTGTGTTTTCAATTGCCACTAGTGATTTATTTCAAAATGTTTTGTAGAAAATTATAACAGTGCAATAATGATTTTTTGGATGTGTTATTTAAATTTATTTAACAGCGAAATAATTAATTTAATATAGATTAAGAAGTACATTAAAATGAAATTTAAAATTTGCAAGAAGCTTTAAGCATTAAGTATGCTATTGAATTATCCATCCCTCGTGGCTATGGTATTGAAAAATTTTAAGTACCGTACCGTTTTTGTAAGTATTTTTGGAAGGTTTTATTCCTTCTTTCTTGTATAAAATATGAATGGCATTGTTCTAAATATTTTTGTATAAACGAATCACCAGATTTTGCAGTTTCACAGTATATATTTTTATTAAAATTTATAAAAATACAACTTGTAAAATCTGATGACATTAAAAACATTTCTTAATTTGAAAAATATTTAATCCAATTTTGATTGTAAACTGAGTGATTTAATATTATTGATGGTTAAATAAAATTAATTAATCTTTTGTGAATGTGTTATTTCTTATTGCATGCGATGATTTAAATTCAAACAATTTTTTAAATGTTTTTTTTATATTTACTTAACCCATATATGATGGGACAATAATGGATGTAAGGCATACAATTGTAGAAGATATAAGAACAAAACAACTGGTCTGGTACGGGCATGTACAAAGAATGCCGGACAAGCGAATTCCCAAAAAAATTCATGCAATGGCGAACACCTGGAAGAAGAAAACGAGGAAGGCCGAGACTGAGCTGGAGAGAGGGAGTCGAAAAGGAAATAAAAAAAAGGGATCTACCAGAAGACCTGTGGTGGGACCACGATCGGTGGAGGTTGGAGATCGGAAGACGGCTTAGACCGAATTATAGACAGATGATGGGACAGTGCCAACCTACACAATGTAAAATGTTTCAGTGTTCGTTTACATGTTTAGTGTATTGTGAACTGAGTACAAAAGGATTATCTATCAAGCTGATATTGCGACCTGAAAGGCAATAAACAGGACTAAGTCCAGCATTATGAATGGACAATGCCACTACATAGTGTGGCAACTATTTATGAAGCATAGGCTTAGGAGCAAAATTATTTCCAATGTATCCCAATATGTTGTAGTCTGTGGTAGAAATAAAAGTTAGGGCGATTACCAGGTCGGCAGTGGGTTGGAGAGGCACTCTTCCAGTTCGGAATGGTAAAGTGAAACTAAGAAGTCCATTTGTTTGTAGTTGGCTGGATGCCTCCTGTTTCCACCCAAGCAAATTGTGGTATCTTTGCTCTTGGCCCGGTATTAGTAAGCTGCTGTGTACTTGTGTAGTGGGCCGTCCTCCTCGATGTTCTCCTGAACAATTTTCGACCTGTATTTATTCTCGAAATTTTGGCGGGCACCATATTTCTCAGAATTTTTAAAACGAGAAAGAACGCACCAATCAGAATGAAACTTTTTGTGTACGGGAGATGTGATATGATGCTCCAGCAGAAGTGTTTTAGTCTATCGCAGTACAGACCCGAGATATAAGTACACTGCAAACCAATCGGAAGTGAGTTTTGGTTGATGGCAGTGAATTAGGTTTTGCAAGCTAAGGCTCTGTTCGAGTCAGGAGAGAAGTTTGGAGATATTTAGTGTGGTTGTTTTGGTGTTAGTAAGCGAAACTAGGTTGTGACTCAGTTCCTATATTGTTTAGGCGATGAAAATGTATAGATTACATGCAAATACTTTTATTCTTTTAATTCGATTTCATTCATTCATTCTATCTATAACTATATATTACATAAAAGTGAAACTCACTCGTTAAATGACTGATCACTCTATCCCAAAAACAACAAATATAAAGTTGAAAATATAGTAAGTAGTTTAGACTTTAGAAAACACATGGAAATGAATTTAAGATAGGATTTCCGATTAAATTTTATTTAACAATTTCTATAATCACAAACATAACAACTACCTGGCAGTTAACAATAACATACTACTACAAACCCTAACAAATCCCAACATGTTTTATTGCTAATTATTATAATCAATGTGTAAACTAATTTGGATCTCACACTGAGTTGTTAATATTAACACATTTGTTAAAACATTAGTAATAAGGAACTCTGAAAATAGTTGTTTACTAAAATACAACTGATAGTTTAATACTGAAAGTAAACAATAAGCACCCTTTAATCAGGTTTCATAATATTTTTTTTTTTTTTTTTTTTTGGTTAATGTCTGACTGTTGTGCACACTTGGGCTAATGCAGACGATGGGATGATATATAGTGTATGAAAATGCCAAGCCCTCGCCGGGAATTGAACCCGGGTCCTCGGGGTGAAAGCCTAGTACGCTACCAACTAAGCCACCGAGGCGGCTGTTCACAATAATAATCTTAGAAGAAGGGAAAAAGAGCAATTATTAGTATTGTTAAGATTTAAAATATATCCAATTTCCTTTATATTATATAACCGAATAAGTCAGTTTCATTTAGAGATAAAAGTAGCTGCTGATATGACCAAATTTGCCTGATGAAACATTAACATCAATTTTTGTATTTATTCTTACTGGCCACAAATGATCTGTTTAATTTTAAAAAATAAAATCATAATAAATTCAAATGGAGTTGTTATGTTTGCTTAAGCAATTAATACGGTATTAAAATATTGCATACAGTACTCTCAGTATAATTTCATAAAATACTTTATACTATTTTTTTAAATATTGCAGTTTATTTGATAATAAACATTTTGTCATACATTTAAGAAATATAGTACCGAGTTATGCGGGCAACTATTTAATACCTTATGTCTAGTGAAAGGAGAGAGGTAGCAAAAAATTTAGACATGTTAAAAATAAAAACATGCCATTTTCTTTCTAAAAAGTCATTTCTTAAACACAGCATCTGTAAGGTAGCCTCTGTTATAGTTAATGCATTCTTGCAGACGCTTCATAAAATCTTTGAACACTTGTTGCAGTTGGTTGCAACTTCCTAAATGATGGCTTCTTTTAGATGCTGCAGATTGAAGACATTTGGTCTTACAACTTTTTTTTTCAAATATCCCCGCAATAAGAAATCAGGAACATGAGTTGAAGGGTCTGAACGCACCTTTGATGAAAGCCGTTTCGTATATATGGTGGCCCCATATATTGGAAGTAAACAGCCTTTGGATCAATCCAAAGCCTTTTCTCTTCACCAATTACAAAATTTTGTAATATGTTAAAGATCTTAATCATAATGTGAATACCAAAGATCATAATTTTTGGTATTCACATTATGAGGTACTGCACAGCCTCGAAGCTCACCAAAATTATCTGTTCTCGATTTCTTTTTGTGATATTTTCAAAGAAAGTATACAAAAGATACTTAAGGAACCTGCAGGAGCTTATAGAAACCATCATTCAGGAAATTGCAACCATAAACAGAAACACAATTTTGTTAGGAACCTGCAACTATGCATTAATTACAATGGAGGCAACTTGACAAAAGTTGTGTTAAAAAAAAATAATTGTGTAACTTTCAGGTAATAAAGGACACATTTTTCTCTTTTAATACATGGTTTAGATTTTTTTTTTGCTATATCTCTTCTGTCACTAGATACAATAAAATTAGATCACGCCGCCTCGTTGGCCTAGTTGATAACGTACTGGGCTTTCACCCCGAGGACCCGGGTTCGATTCCCGGCAAGAGCTTGGCATTTTCATATGCTATAAATCATCCCATCGTCTGCATTAGCCCAAGTGTACACAATAGTCGGACGTTAAACACAAAAAAAAAAAAAAAAAACATAAGACAATAAAATTACCGTCAGCCCAGTACCACTTCATATTAGGAAATTCAAACCAAAACTTTCAAATATTCAATAAATATTTTACTCCATATAATAATCCAAATTTATTGTGTGATTAGTAATAACTACTGTTTATAGTCCTTAACTATTCATATATAAACACACCTTATGATACTAAAAGGGTTTTTAAAGTAATTTTGTGAAACCTGCAGGTAATATTAAATTGTTAAACAAAATTTTTTGAAATTAATAATTGTCAATCCATGATTAGATTAGGGTACAATATTTTATTTTACATTTCAAGTAAAACAAAATGTCTTTAAACACCTAAACAAATTAACTTATAATGAACTTTTGTCATATAAATAGATTTTAAGAGTTAAATTGAATATTTTTTGCATTGGTGAAAAGCACATTTAGGCTTTGTATTTTAACATTACTAACATTTAGAATTAATTTTTGAAATCCAGGTAATTTAAATATAAAAAATAATTATAACCAAATTTTTAAATTATGAAACATCTTCCACACAAAAAACTTCTGGCATGTAGAATGATTTAATACTTAAATGTGTTAATAATGACAACTCAAAAGGCAAAAAGAAGTTCTTAATCACATTTCAGATAATTTCTTTTAAAATTCTTTTGATTAAAAAAACTTTATACATTTTTATAAAAAATGATAATTTTAAAAAAATTATCTACATAATAGAAAAATATATATATGTTTTATTTTACAACAACAATATCACTAAAAACCACTATTCTGAGTTAGTGGTAGGAAAATATTGGTAAATATATCTTCTACTTAAATACATAAATAACGATTCAAAAATTGTGACTACTATATTTTAAAACATTCAAACAATAATTTTATTATTATAACATTCCATTTGGATAAAATATACCTTTCTAAAACAATCTTGCAAATCTTAAGTATACAATTATGTAAATTGAGCAATTTTTGATAATACAACAGCCTTTGCATATATACACATAATAATGTACACTTTCATTTTACGTTTTACATCACCTGGCTAAAACAGAATTTGTAAAATTCAAATTAATACACAACAGACCATTAATACTCTAAAACGAAGATTTTTGAGAAGGCAGGTTAAAACACTAGGTGCTTGTGTTACGAAAAAAACTGTTGTAATTAATCAGTAAGAAACATAAATTTTAGATCTTTCCAATGAAATTTTTCTACTCTGCGATTTGACCTTATGAAAAATATTAATGAATGAATAAAATGTTTTGTTTCTTCTTTTAATATAAATTACAGAACCCAGGCGTTTAGCGCTGATGGATTACAATTATGTCTCGAAAAGTCAGCTGTTAGAGCAACATAAAAAGTTGCACAATAATTTCACATATTTTGTAGCTTTGAGATGAAACTTAACCTTATTACATTTCAGTTTCAGACTTTCATATATACAGTATAACCTCGACAACTTGTTCCTCTTTAGGTCATCATCTTGTATAATTTATCAGACTGCACACACTTCCACATTATCCTTTATGTACAGATAACCTTTTATTCGGCGAAAAAAAAAAGGTTGGAAGTGTATGCAGTCTGATAAATTATACAAGATGATGTCCTTTTATCTGGTGGACACTTAGCCACCTCGGTGGCCTAGTGGATAGTGTACTAGGCTTTCACCCCGAGGACCCAGGTTCGATTTACTTGTCTGAGAATTTACCTATTCCAAATGATAAGGCTCTTCTACTGACTTATAAATCGAACAGGGCTCCATATTTTAAAGCATGTTAGTTGAATAAATTTAAAGCAAGGAATTGTCCTTTTTACTACGAATCAAATGCTCGTAGTGACATTTTGTCTCCATATTGAGAAAAACTGGAAAACAAAATTATTCGTCTTAAACTATCACTTCTTAACCAAGTGTTTAACCTCTGTTAGACATTGAAAAATACAAACATTCAAAGGCACTTAAGAACATGAATTTTAATTCTGTATTAGTCAATTATAATTCGCAAAAATATAGTTGGCTAACAAAAGTTCTTTGTAAATAATTTCGTGTTCCAAGTAAAAAAAATCTCACAAACTGAAATTTGCCACAACAGATGTTGTGTGTTACGGGTAATGCACTATACGAGGTGTGGCTATTAAATAACGAGACTGACGCTGCGGCGGAACAAGTGCGCATGCACCAATCGCCATTGACCGACAGCTGTTTAGCGTAAAGCTTTCTTTCAGAATGCAGTTAGTCTCGTTTGTGTAACCAACACCGTTTAATCATAATCTTCATTTCCGTTAGTGTTATTTTGTTTTGCTAGAAAAAATGGTTAGTGTAATAATAAAGCAACTAATTGTTGTTAAATTTCACTTCAAAATTGGAAAAACCGCTACTGAAACTTATAATTTACTGAAAGAAGTGTATGGCAGTGAATGTTTATCGCGGGCACGTGTTTTTGAATGGTTTAAGCGTTTTCAAGATGGCCGACAAGACGTTGAAGATGATTCGCGGTCAGGTCGTCCTTCAACGTCAAAAACGGATGGCAATGTCGAAAAAGTTGCTAATTTCATTTGGTCTGACCGTCGATTAAGTATTCGTGCAATTGGTGAAACTGTAGGCATTGATAAAGAATGTGTATGGCAAATTTTACGTGACAATTTGAACATGCGAAAAGTGTGTGCCAAAAATTCTCACGTTTGAACAACAAACAGCTCGCAAAAATGTCTGTACTGACACTTTGGATGCCATTGAAAATGATCCAAATTTATTGGAAAGGATAATAACATGTGATGAATCGTGGTTTTTTATGTATGATCCGGAAACAAAGCGCCAATCCATGTATTGGAAGGCCCCAACTTCACCCAGAGCCAAAAAGCAAGAATCAGCAAGTCAAAATTTAAAGCAATGATAATTGTTTTTTTTCCCTCGATATTCATGGGATTGTGTACTTTCACTGGGTTCCTGAAGGTCAAATAATCAATATTACTACCTTGAGGTATTTGGTAAACTACGTGAAACAGTAAGGAAAAACGACCGAAATGTGGAAGGACAAATCATGGGTTGTCAACCAAGACAATGCGCTAGCTCATTCCGCGTTATCTGTCAAGAGGTTCCTGGCCAAATACAACATCCCAGTGTTAGAACATCCACCTTACTCACCAGACCTTGCACCATGTGACTTCTATCTCTTCCCTAAGGTGAAATCTGCATTAAAAGGGACGAGATTTGAGTCCGTGGAAGCTGTAAAAGTGAAAGCGGCAAGAGTCCTGAAGGAGTTGACAGAAGATGACTTCCAGCACTGTTTCCAACAATGGAAAATTCGCATGGAGTGTTGTAGGGATAGAGAAGGGGTGTATATTGAAGGTGATAATAAGTAATTATGTATAAAATGAAAATAAAATTTTTTACATCAGTCTTGTTATTTAATAGCCACACCTTGTATGATCTATTTAAAAATTTTCAAGCAGAAGAAAAAAGTACAAAAAACAAATTTTCTTCTTACAAATATTATTAATGTGTCAGGTGACGGATCAAAGTGTAATGAGTATTTGAAATGGCACTACAAAAAACCTCATTTTTTGGTGAAACAACTTCAAATAGAAGATTTCTGAAAAACATATACAATAAAAGGCGTTTATTTAAAAGTGCTGTGAATGTTTTATGTAACAACAGTTAGAATAAATACAAAGGAGAAGAATGTCATGATACTGCTGTTTGTAGAGTGACGAATATAGAAGAAAAGAAATGTTAACAAAGTGCAATGAATGATACGATCTACTTTAGACTGTGATAAATAGCCTCAAAAATTCACATTAAAAAAAATTCTAAAATAATTTCCAGTAACATTTTTTTTACTGTATAAATTTATGCTGTACAAGATGTGTTATATTGTGTAACATTTTTGAATCAAACTAAATATAAATAGTTTAATATCATATATTAAAAAAATATAAAATAAAGTTGTATAAATACAGTACAGTATAAAATTTGATTATTATAATATTCAATGATTTTTAAATATTATAAATCCATAATATATATTTGTTAAAATTAAATTACCTCTCCAAGGGCAATGTATCTCTATTTTTATCCAACCTTTCCTACTTCAAGATGCCATCTAAATCCCTCTCCTGCAATTCGTTCTCAGTCCTAATGACAAATTATCGAGGTTCTACTTTTAAGTAAAATATTTTACCCCCGAAATCCGTTTTATTTTGTTTACAAATTTATAAAAAAAAATACATTTCATTCAGTTTTTTTATAATTATAACAGTTGTAAATTAAATGTTCATGGTTTCTAAACATAAAGGCAACTTTACAAATTAACTATGACTAGAGGAGTGTGACTAGATAACTACACAACCTTAGGTAAAAACTAATATCATGAAGCTTTGTTACACTACGCAGATTGTAGCCAGCACATCATAATTTTTAAGTTTTATTTTAGGCACTTTTCTTAAGCTAGACGTAAATAAACTACAAGACATTATTTGTTAGGCCAAACAGCTCTGGTCATTATTGCCAAACCTTAGCAGTTTCGGACCCACAGAACTAATTTCAATTCAAAAAAATTTCAACCGATCTGAATGCACCAATGCTCTAACAGTATTCAAGTGGAAAGAAATACTTCTTCACCATTATTTGTCCACTGAATGAATCTAATTATCTCATTATTAATAATGCCTCGTTTAATAGGGAACAGTCATAATTTTATTGTATAAATGAAAGAATTTATATGTGTATCCAAAATAAATTGTTTAATAATTTTTCTAATATAATGTGTACAAATAAAATATTCATTCAGTGGTTAATTCTTTGATACTACATTATCACTGTGATGCAGAGTTAGTAGATCACAAGTGGGATATTATGGTATGCGCGTTCATTAACCAACCATTCATGCCATTCGGATAGTTCTAACAATCAAAAAGCTTCAACTATAACTTCTTTCAATCGTACATCGCTACACTATAGCAGTTTACTTTAGGCTTATTAGTAAAAATTTTATAATAGTATCTTTGATTACTTGGCTATATTCCAAAGTTTGTTTTGTAGCTGCCAAACACGATCCATCATGTACATATGTGTGTGTGTGTGTGTGTGTGTGCGCGGCCATGAATATTACTGAATTTGGAAAAGCTATTTTATACTATTATTTAATTCATTATCAAAGTTTACCCATATAAAAAAAATTATTAATTTGTTTTTGAAGATGAGAAGCAAAGTTACTGAAAAAGAACTTTAGGCAATGCTATTTTGACAATTATAACTTTTAAAGTTTTTGTCTAATTTATTTATCTCTAGTACTATGTCTAAAATATACTTATTTTACATGCTACTTAAACTCATTAGATTTTTAACTCAAATTAACTTTTCATAAAGGCCTTTTACAGCTTAAATTTTGTAAAATTACAAAACAAAAATAAGTTCATCATTAGAGTTGCACACAGAAAATCAGGTTTAACTAGCTTCAGTAAGTTTCTGCGCTGTATTAGTTGCCATACACGCTCCATAGTGACCGAGTAACACACTGTCCATTGTTGAAGAACATGTTCGATCAAAATCTATTAAAATGGTTTGTAACAGTAATTACGAAAAGTTCCTAAAATATTATGTTAAGGCAAAATCAATGAGCCATGATTTTGATACACATGGTATCTAATTGGTTCTCTTATTGATTCAAAGAGAAATAATAACCAAACTGTACGAACACCAGAGGTCGTGGCATTAATGGAGAAACAAAACGAATCAACATGATGTCTAACAAGGGTTTGCATTCAGCTCACTTGTCACCTTATGACTACGTCTTGTAAAGATTTCTAGGACAAAAATTTATCATAACAATTCACAAAAACTTAAAAATTGTAATACCAACATACACAATAAAATTGCTGACATACCACAGCACATGTTAAAAAAATTCTAAAACACGCTTTGACATACGCAACTCAGCTTAGATGTATATTCGGAAAACATTTCAACAATTACTTTATGAAAGTTCGCACAGTACAAAGTAATCTAATGTAGTGAACAGTTTACAAGTGTAAGTATATTGAAGAGTAAATGTTATATGGGAAACTAATACAAAAATTATTTGTTGATATTCCTTATGAAAATATGACATCAGGTAAAACTAGTTAAACCAATTACCTTTTATACAGATGGTTTTTTCATCTGCTACTGTAAATAACATTATTGTACGTACCATACGAAATTCACTTTACTAGCTGTTAAAAATGTAAAAGACATTCTAAATAAACATTTTATTTTATTTGCAAATTATTATTAACATTAATTTAATTAGGCTGTTAATTACTCCTGACAATTATATAGTCAACCACGGTAACTAGAATACACAGTAGGGGTCGGCAATGTGTACGATGTCCACTAGAGCCACTGACACTGTTATTAATAATTTTATATATAAAACAGTTGGTATGTAATTATACATGATTTACTTTGTAACAATAAATGAAATTCACAGAATTAACTACATTTACATATTCAATATCTTTGTGTAATTAAATTGTAGGCTACACAAAAAAATAGTATCACCTATTTTATGTATACACACAGGCATATAACAGTAATTAAAAAATTACTTGACAGGTTTTTATAGTAATACTCTTCGAAATGTAAAATTATAATTCTCCCAAAAAATTAAATACAGACAAGAAAGACTTTACACATTAACTGGGGAATTACAAGTAAATATGTATGAACAATAAGGCGTTACTATTCGATGTGGAGCTTGTGGACTCAGCACCTCTGATGCCGCTTCATCTGCTTGCGAACCTTACTGTGTTATTCTAGTTACACGGTGGTTAAACTAACCATTTTCGAATTTTCATGGGACACTTGATTTAGTGTGCAAATAATACGTAATAAAAAATGACTTCAAATTACACAATTCTAAAAATTAGTTAAAAATTACCTTTCATGTGAGCATTTTGTTTGTTGAAATATTATACACTATTAAAAAAATGTACACATACAATGCCTTCTCAATCTAATAGAAAATTGAGACAAGGAAGACTTTATAGTGTCATAGCCCCTGTTGTAGTAATGTAGTGAAAGCCTGTAACCAGTGAGTACAGTCAGTTCACTTCAAGAATGAAGTTAAGGGCTTAATGATTTGCTCTTCTTTTTTCAGAGGTACAATTTTTTGTTATTTGTGACAGTACATTTGTGAATCACAGGGTTTTTTACAAAATGTAGAGTTTATAAAGTTCACCACAACATAAATGTTTACAATACAATTTGCAATGATAGATTATAATTAAAATATTACTTTTTATTGTTAGCTTACCATACTGTGTAAACTGAAAATAAATTAATAAAGCTTTGATTACATTTTGAACTTTGAGTCAGTTTAAACTAATCTTTCGTTGGAGAATAATGTAGATAAAAGCTGGGGCACATAAAACTTAAAATTTCATTACCCTTTTTGTACTTTATAAAGTATGACTACTTTATCTTTGAAATGGTTTGAGATATTTATACAAAGTTTACATCATTGTTTTCCATTTTGAAATTTCGCATTTAACTCTAGTCTTACATGATCTCCTACTTCTAAAAAAATACAGGCCAAATTTAACAACTCATCTGAAAATAGTTTTATAACTGAGTAGGTTATGTACGTGAGTAGGTCACGTGCATTTAAAAAATGTAATTTTCAGACTTTCAAAGTCTGTGTGTGTGTGTGTGTGTGTGTGTGTGTGTGCACGTTAGCAATCTACCATTCACAATTTTTGTATTTTTGAAGTGACATTCACTGAAATATTTTTTTCATATAATCTTTTGAAAACCTGATTCCACCATCATAATTAATAATGTTCAAGTATGATTTTGAAATTAGTAAAGTTTTCAAATTTTAATGAAAATAGGCGTAAGATTCATACATGATCATTTTTTTTACTTTTAAAATATTCACATCCTTTAATTTTTGTTTATGTAGTTATTATTGTTCAATGCTGACTAAATAGTGAAAATCTGCACCACTACATCAATAAGACAATTGTGTGTGACAATTATTTTTACTAAATATGTCAGACCCTGATATGTCTTGGATATTTGGATGCTTGTTAACCTTGAAACAACCTTGTTAGTTAACCTTGATAGTTTGTCATCCTCACTGAACTTGTACAAAATCAAGTATTGTTCTTAAGCCCCTAAAAAGATAAATTACATAACCTACAAGGTAATAATAATAATTATAATATATAAAGTATATTTAGTGTATACTTTGATAAACAATTTCAATTTTCAAAACTAGTAAGTACACTTTATAACCAGGTGAGATAGTTAACTAGACAAATGTGATAACTAGATGTAGCACATCCTGTATATATATTTAGAGTATACTCGTATGTTTGTTTCTCTTATTTAAAAATACAAATAAAAAGAATTTATTCCTACAAATAAAGAAAGTAAACTTTGTACTAACAAAGGCACTGGAGCATTTACAACGCAAAGAAAAAAAATTTTCTCCAATATATTACTGTTGGTTTAAAATGAGATCGCTATTACAAGTAGAATCTTTTATATAGGTATACAATCTAAATTTAACATCCCTTGAGCTAATAAATATATATATGTATATATATAATTGATATATTAACAAATTGAACTAAATATAATAACCATGGTCAAGGATGTGTCAATTTGGTCGTATCTACTGAGTTCTGAGTATGTTTATATGTCGTATCTGTCGAATTTTGAGGATGTCTGTAAGAAACATGCTTACGCAGAGCATCACGTGAACGAGACACATGGTTACAAGCTGGACAAGCGTAATGCGCATTCAAATGTGTTTCCATATGAACACGTAGATTATACTGGTTACTCAACTGTTTTCCACAGACAAAACAGGTTGCATAAAGTTTAGATCCACTAGTTGATGGTATACGTGGTTTATTTTCAATGCCTAAAATTAAATAAAAAAAGTAATACATAAAATATAATTAATAAATCTGCATATTATAACATTACAGAAATATTTTTAATTAAAAAAAAAAAATACAGACTGGACAAAGGTCTTGGTTTTAATCTTTAATATATTATAAAAGAAAGAAGACTGTTCATTATTAGTACAGAGTTTACATAATTAGGTTGTAATTTGTCTAAATTAGGTGTATAATATTGGTTCAAAGCTAGAATCAAAGAGTAAAGAAGGTTCTTTGGAGAAACAGTTCCTTGGTCTATCTCATTACAAGTTAATCAGATTAACAAAGATTAATACAGTGTCTATACAGTCCCGTCTTTTATATAGACCAGCTCAGTTAGGGCGCTGCTGTCTAGGTTTTTAAAATTATCAATAAAAATATTTTTTTTAAATAATCTTAAAATGAATGGAATGAAATGATTCTGAATGCAAATTGCATTTTATTTCCCACCATAAAAAATTTAAATGTCAACGTCATGGTCATAATATTTTTGCTTCCTCAAAGAGGAAGCTATATTCGCAGCGAGACATAGGTTGGAAGGGATAACAGTACCAGTGTCGTTTTAACAAGCATTCTTAGGGGACATGATCACATTTATAAAAGATTTTGTTACTAAAAAAACTAGAAAAGTGAATTTTGAAAGATTTTAAATTAGGGAAAAAACAAGCTGCTACGAGGTACGTCCAGAAAGTAAGTTCCGTTTGGTAATAAAATTAAATTGTGTACAGATACAGAAAAATTATTTATTGCACAAAATTCTACAACTCTTAAACTACTTTTCCACATAACTGCCGAAATTTTGCAGGCATTTGTCATAGCGTGGCACAAGTTTTTGTATACCTTCTTCATAGAAGTTTGCCGCCTCTGTCTTCAACCAGTTGGAAACATTTTCTTGCAGCTCTTCGTCATTGTTGAAGTGTTGACCGCCAAGGAAAGACTTGAGATGTAAAAACAGATGAAATTCGCTAGGAGCGAGGTCAGGGCTGTACGGAGGATGGTCAAACACGTCCCAGCCAAATCCCTGTAGGTTTTTCGTCACATTTGCAGTGTGTGGTCGTGCATTGTCGTGAAGAAAAACAACACCTTTTGACAGCAATCCTCGGCGCTTATTATGTATTGCACGGCGCAATTTCCTTAGTGTCTCGCAATTAACATCTGCTGTGATTATTTGACCACACGGTAAGAAATCAATGAGTAAGATGCCTTTCCAGTCCCAGAACACTGTGCACATCATTTTTCGAGGTGTCAAGATTTGTTTCAGCTTAACCTTTGCTGGGGATGAAATGTGCCGCCATTCCATTGATTGCCGCTTACTTTCAGGGGTGTCGAAAGAAACCCAAGTTTCATCTCCTGTGACTATCTGTGTCAGAAATTCTTCGCCACCTTCATCATAACGGGTCAAAAACTGAAGTGCACTACCCATCCGGTTTGTTTTGTGTTGCTCAGTAAGAATCTTTGGTACCCAACGTGAGCAAAGTTTACGAAACTTCAGTTTTTCTGTAACAATTTCATGAATTAGTGATCGTGAGATTTGGGGAAATTCCATAGCGAGAGCACTAATTGTAAACTTGTGGTTGTTACAGTTTTCCTGGATCTTGTCATCAATCGCGTGAACCAGTTCTTCTGTAACCAAAGATGGACGCCCACTTCGTTCTTCATCGTGCACTTCACTACGTCCTTCACTGAACTGTCGGACCCATCTTCTCACCATTGAATCACTCATCGCATTTTGTCTGTAAATTTCGCAAATTTGCCGATAAATTTCAATTGGTTTCACTTTCCTAGCATTCAGAAAACGAATCACGATCTGATTTCACAAGCGGCGGGATTTTCAATCAACACTGACATTGTAAACAAGTACAACAAAGCGTACGTGGCTGACAGCGATCTCAAAATGGCGCACGTTTCTTCTCCTTGATACAGAGCGTCTACAGCACATGTGCATAACTACGATCGCAGCGCTGCAGCGTAGAGAAATTGAAATGGAACTTACTTTCTGGACGTACCTCGTATTTTGATTTTACAAATAATTCTAATACTATTTGTTAATAATTATATTTAAATAAATGTTATTTTTAACAATAGTAGTTTTGTAGTAAATGATTTTCAAATTTATTTCAAAAGTATATGTGTACCCATTTTTATTAAATATCTTAAAAAAAGCGTCGCTTACGTAGGCGCCACAGTAAATTTTGCCTGACATGTCCAAAAGGCTAAGGCTGGCACTGATAGTGTATCACAAAGAAAGTCTTTGTGCTGTGCAGTTTTGCATGGAATGTGAAGTTACAATTATATGTGTGATTCACAGAATTGTAACATATACAGAAACATTATAATACTTCTAAGTGACAAGAACATACACTGGTGGCACAATCAGTCATTGAATACACACATACCAGAATGACGACCTTTATGAGAGAAATGTGAGCATTCACTGCTAGTAGCATCTTGCGGCATAGTATTCAACTACAATTAAATAGATAATAGTGTGGTATATTTTTTAAAATGTCTCCAACCCTGTCCTTGCAGCTTGCTACATCCGTAGCAGCAGTAATTAGACTATTACTTCAACTTTAGCCGCTAACATTGAACATGCTTTTTATAATGGTGGCTGTACTTCTAGTAAGTTTATATTCAATGACGTCTAAAATGATACAATTTATATATAAAATGAAAGAACAGCCTACATGATTACCATGTATATCTGAAAAAAATGTTGTTTGCATCAAGGATTATTTCTTGTGTATTATTACAAAATCTGTTACGAAGGCCAGCACAAACTAAGAAAATTCAAATGACTGACAAATTTGGTAACTTAACTCAAGAGTCCTATGAACTAACCAGTGATTGGGAAGATATTATCTTAAAAATGCAAGTTTTCATTTTTAATTCAAGTAAAAGACTACTAGCCTATAGTTTTCAATAACATTTTCATAACTAACCTAAAGACATGTAATACGATACAAAAAATAATAATAAAGTATTGTCTACATACAGTACCTTGTGTTAAGTCGGAGTTGGTAACTGTCTGAGAATGTTCTGTAGCCGCATTGTTAGGTTCTGAATCTTGTGGACTGGGTAAATCTGATGTTGTCGTCATCCGTTGGCTCAGGTCTTCTGCCATGTTCTGATCTTGCCCTGCCAAATCCATATTACCGCTACTCCAGCTATCAAAATTTTCAGTTTCTGTTTTGATCTTTACAGGTTTCTGTTTAATTTTATTCATTGAACTATACAATGATTCCTCAGGACTTGCCACCACCGAAGATGCAATTTTTTGTCTCTTAAATTTTAAATTATTTTTTACATCTTTTTTTAAATTCTCATGTGAACCTATATTCCCAGCCTAGAAAACAATAATCTATTATTAAAAAATACATTATACATAATGACGGAAAACGTTGGCGATATGCCACAATTAAATAAGTAATGGTGAATTCTCTACCTTATAAGAAGACACAGGAAAGATGGAAAGGGAAGACGGCACAGGCTATCTCTATAATAGGCTACAGCCCAATGCTAGCTTACCCCAGTGAATTCAGCAAGGCCTCTAATGTGCAATGCATCTGCCATGGTAAGTAAACTAGATAACTGATGCTGGTAAATATTTACTTCTCCGCTATACATGAACGTGACCAAAGCACACAAGTCTGTGAAATCTGCTCCCGGCAGAACGATTACAGGATGCTGCATTGGCTGCATCTCCTGCACACACATACATTTATATGAAACCAAAATTTCCTTTAAGACCTATTATATACTGAACTCTAAGTGAAATATATATATATATATATATATATATATATATATATATATATATATATACATATATTTCACTTAGAGTTCAGTATATAATAGGTCTTACAGGAAATTTTGAAATATTTGAATAATAAATATATATTCTCTGCAATAAAATTGTTTTGAAACCATATCTCTTACGGATTGAGAAAAACTTTCCAGTTATCAGGAAAGGTAACTAAACTACCTGGTAAACAATAAAACACAAGACCTGGTAACATAATGATTATCATTCAACAAAATTTCCAGAAATATTATAAATACATTCTTTGTTTACTGTATTAGGACTACATTCTGTTATATAGCCGCCTCGGTGGCCTAGTTGAAGCGTACTAGGCTTTCACCCTGAGGACCCGGATTCGATTCCTGGCCAGGGCTTTGCATTTTCATTCGCTATAAATCATCCCATCGTCTGCATTAGCCCAAGTGTGCACAACAGTCGGACGTTAAATACCATAAAAAAAAAAAAAAAAGAATTTTTTGAAAGGGAGGGATTGAAAAATTTATAATATCAATAAACCTACTTTTCTACATTCTCGTAAGATTTAATTCTTTTTTATGATTTCATTAAATATTAGAATATAATATGCTGTATTCAAAAATAGCCTGGTATATAGAGCATTAGGTTAGTAATAAGCTAATCTATTACCTGTTAAAAGCTAGGAGTCAGGCACTTATTTCTATTTAAACTTTGACTGTAATCCACAAAATAACCACCATGTATATGCATTGTATTACTTGAAAAATATATAATTGGGTATTAACTTCAAAATCATCACTGTATGTTATTTAATGTCATTATTTAAAAATGACATTAAACACACACAAAAAATACATTTTGTTATAAGTTCCCAATATGTAGCCTTTCGCTTTTACTTACCTTAAACAGTTCCTTGAAGTATTGGCTGCAAGCAGAAAGTACAACTCTGTGAGCTTTCAAATTTCTGCCTGCCGCACACAAAGTCACATCTGTGAGATCATCTCCATCCAGGAACTGAGGCAGAGTTGCGAGTAATGATGTCTGATAGTTATGCCAACGCAGACAAAACTGTTGTTCTTGACATGTGTCTCTCTCGCTACCCATCATCTGAACAAATTAAAAAAAATACAAATAAAAGTACTTGGATTAAGTTTATATATTAATTATATTAAATTATTTATCAAATTTATTGCATAAAACTTTATTATAATACTCGTGCTATCATTAAACACCTTCAACATTTTATATAAAGTTAAGAGCTTTTTGTTTTTAATTCCTTTTACTGTAACCTGCTTTTATATAAAGTTTTATACACTCACTTAAGTTAAACATCTTCAAACGTGATGATGTAATGTCTATATAGCCCAATTTTAGGAACTAGGCAATTTAGATTTACCCAGCAATAATGGAACTTTTACTGTCAGGGTTAGGACCATGATGGTCAAACAAATAATAAAAAATCCTTAAAAAACAAATACCATTTTTTACAAATGAACAAAAGATTTAAAAAATACAAGTTTATGAATTAGATATACGTTTTGCAATAAAATGAAATCTAACTGCTACAAGCACTAATACCAGCAACTACACTTACATTCTGACAGATTGTATGAAATTTAAAACCTGACAAGCTGAGTGTATGGTTATTTGTTCATGCGTTATTAAAAATTTGTAAAATTTTCTAAAAATCTATTCATGTTAGGATTTAGTTGTGTACTTTCAAAACCAGTTAATAAAAAGAAAACTTGGGTTTCTACTCAAAATATTTCATTATTGTAACATAGCCACCAGACCACATATGCAGTCCGGAATGTAACGACGTACGAGTCGCATGTGTAGCTTGGTCAAGCCGAATTTCATGATGAATATTTTAAATGTGTAATTGTGCTTAGTGTTTGTGATGTATGCTTTAATGTTTTGTTTGACTTTGTGACGACCTCAACAGAGGGATTTAACATTTTGTATGGCCTGAAAATGAAACTATAGAGTTTCGAAACCGCGGTAGCCTTTATGAGGCGTGTTGATAAACCACTGACGGGAAGAATAGGTATATATTCCTAATCATCAAAATATTTGTCTAAATAAAAACAAAAGAAAATATATTATGTGGATATATTTGTCTATAGCTTGTTGATATGTCTGTAATTAGATTACTGCCTTCTTTAAAGTTTTATAAACAAATATTATTAATAATTCATTCCAACTACCAATGTCTATCCATTCATTCAATAACATTACTGTGTCTGGAAAATCATAATCATCACCACATTTCTGTTATCTCAACTGCTACCTAACCTTCAACTGAAGGGATTTAGTAAGTTTTGAAAATAAACAACAAAGTCAAGAGGAATGCGAAAAATACAGACCAACATCAAGGATTATTAACTCTGGGTTCTGGGAGACAACATTCACAAATACATTAGCATAGTAGACGGAACGTATACACTGCTAGGTAACATTCTCCAATAAGAAGTCAGAGTAATATCCCCATCATATTTCAAATGTTGGGCTAAAATAAACAGGGTGATTGATATAACAGCTTGCAGCTCTTGTTGAAATATAAAACAAACTATACTGAAATATGATCATAATGATTAATTACCTATTTACAACTTAGAAAGTGTTCAGTACTATATTATTGACTCCAAATTTTAAAACATCTGCAAGTTATCAAATTCTTATTGTTTGGAATTACATGTCATGCTAATTAAAAGTAAACTTTTTCTAACTATTGAGAGTGTATATATATATATATATATACATATATATATATATCGAATATAACACAGGATTTTAAATTGTGTTTTTAAATTATTATCTTAGGTCAGTAAGTTTGTCAATAAGTTTTGTTTTCCATACTTCCTATTTTCTATTACTGCAATCAATTATTTATAAAGGTTAACTTCTAAACTTTCATTTAGGCTATAAAATTTACTTTCCGAGTAAGAATTTTTGTTCTAAATTATCAATTTTCATTAAAAAAATCATGTGTTCCGTGTTTAAACTGCGATCTTTGTCTTTAAATCTGAACGTTAGCTGAACGTGTTTTTGATGTTTTGTTTTAAGTTAGTTGTGGTGTTTTAATTACAAAATTATTGATCTGCAAACTTATTTCCTAACATCGTGTGTTTTGAACTATAGTAATGGTTGTTATTATTATAACTATATAAGCAGCCAACAACTGTGATTCCAAAGAAATGTCACACTAAATTACACTGTGATCTAAAGAAGTTAAAAAAAGACTTTTAAATATATATTTTATGATTAAACAATTTTTTCTTTTGTTAAACAAATGCAAATTAATTTTTTAAAATTTTTTCTTCTAGTTAAAATATCAGTAAAATTGACTTTGATTTACAAATTTAAGCAGATCTATACTCTTTGAAAGCTTTTAATAAAATGTATTTTTGTATGATTGTAAATCTGAAGTATAATTCTAGCTTGTCATTGTATATATGGGTTAGTGGGTGTTGAGGAGAGGTTAATCTACTTTTAAAGTATGATTTTAATGATTATTATTTTATACCCATTGAAGAAATAATAATAAAACTATTTATGTATACTGTGGAACTCCTTTATTAATGAGTACAACCTACAAAAGATATCTTCATAAATCTGTCACAAATACATCTAGTTATACCTATACATTTAAATAAAATATAGAAAGTGGCAGATGTCTTGCTAATGTGGTGGAAAAAATTCCTTTAAAATATTTTAATAAACATTAATCTGACTCGATACAAAAGTTTATTATCATTACATTACAACTTGACTATTTTTACACTAAAATCTATTACAAAATAGCAGTCATTCAAAATCTTTAATGTTAAAATCTACCGAAAATGCCTTAAAATTATATAATAATAAAAATACATTTTTTTTCAATTCATATTTTTGAAATGTGGAATATAAAAGTTACAGCCTATTTCTTAACTTTAGGCTGCCAAAAGTTAAAATTGCAGCCAATTTCAAATTAGATGAATGAATTTTGCTGGGTAATGAACCATTGCAAACCCTAGTGTGCTAGGACATATGTTACTCAAATATATATTTAATTTAAAAAAATTATTTTTCAAACTTGTTGTCGATGTCAGATTGGTATACATTTAATGCCAGTTCCAAAATTTATTATTATCTTTTAATGAAACTGTTTAAATTTCAGGTAAAAATGCACTTTTGGCACTTTGTCAACTTTGGTAATTTCTGCAATAAAATACACTACTATTTGCCAAATATTATCAATGTAAAATATAAGAGTGGAAAAAAACAGAAGTTTGAAAAAAATAAGTGAAAACATAACCTCAAAATTACTAATTTAAGAAAGAAGGTAAAGTATTTTTCTATGCAAAAACAATTAGTTAAATGTGTGTTATTAATCACATATTTCATTATTAATTATTATTTTAAAACTTAAGAAGCTAACTCGACTTGGCTGTTGAGTGTTTACTAAACTTTCAGTTGTTGGGTATGAACATTGTAAATACTTTTAACAGTTCTAGAAGAATATATACAAGGCTAAAAATGGATTTAAATAAATCTAATTTATTTTTATATTTTTTATATTATTGAGATTTTTGTATCACATTATTCTGAACATGATGTTCAGAAATAATACAAAGTTTCTTAAGTATATCAAAAAATGATGTGTAGTGATTTTTTGAAAATCAATATTTCTATCTTATTAATTAGCCTAGATAGTCACAAAGAAACTTTTCTGTATAGTTTTCTACATAAATAAAACAAAAATAACAGGCAACAAAATTCCATTTTATATACATTTGGGTCTCATGTCACTTTCAGTAATTTTTGCACTAAAATGTTTTGTTTTAAGCCCAATATTAATAATTCAAAATATAAAAGTGTGGAAACAATGGGAAGTTAGAAAAAAAATGGAAAATAAAGGAGTGACACATATAACCTCAAAATGATTAGTGAACATGTGATCAGCAGGTAACATGGTTTTCAACATGAAAAGTATTTTTTTTTTTTTTTAAAAAAGGACCCAACATGAGTGTTAGATGCAAACACAGCTATTTGGTGTGTTAACAAGGATGTTGGGTATATAACTAAATTGCGTAAAAGTTTCTACAACAATAATAACTTTTATGCTGTTATTGAAAAAAACTTTACAATATCTAATTAAAAGTGTGGAACTAGCAAGACTTATTATATTCTGACTTATTATAATAATCTTATTATTACTGACATTATAATCTGATAACATGCATAAGTAGTACCTCGTTGGGTTAGGTAGACGTAGTAATACTGCATGGTAAATCTAACATGTTCCATACAAATAAACAACAATGGCATCACATCACAATATAATTCTGTTAAAAAGGGCTTAAAATCATTATGTACAAAATTGAATCTTCTACACATGAATACATGTGTAAAAATCTTGTTGTAAAAATAAAGTACATAATAAAACAAAAACTTTGTTGAAATCACTACTTTATCATGGGGACCAAAAGTGCAGAAATACTCACTTTTGTTAAATAGGCTATTTTTTTCAACTAAACGTTTTGCAAGCCTTTTTTTCTATTTCAAGGTATGTTATCAATTTTGTGATAACAATCTTCTTCCATGAGACATTGTTAAATTCTATCTCATTTAGATTTAAACTACTGCATTTTAAAACAAATGTTTTGACATATTTCCGATATAAGGAAAAATGTTGACCAACCAAACATGACATACTTTTTATGTAGAATGTAAATTGTATATTATTTATGTAGATGAATAGTTAAAACTATGTTTAATAGTAAATAAAAATATTTCATACAAACAAAGCAAGTTGTACCAATATTATACCATACAATAAATGCACTGATTTTCAAAAAATCATTACACACCATTTATTGAAACGCCTCAACAAATTTTTTACTATTACATATTCAGGAAAACAGATATTTTCAATAATGAAGATTTCGCAGAAGCTATTGTTAATCATGCTAACACCCATTAGTACTGAAATAGTAATATCTAATTTATCAAGAAAAGGTAACTATTATACCAACTGAAGGACTTAATATAAAATAAAAAACTTTAAAACCAATAAAACAAGTTAAAAAACATTTTAAATAGTTTAGTAAATGTTAAGAAGCTAATTTTTTTAAACAATAATTACAACTTAGTGAAGTTTACCAAAACGTATTAGTAGGTCCTGCTAAAATTTAAAACACTATAGCAAACATTGTGATTGTAATCTATTACACTACATGATTATTAATAAAGTTTTTAATTCATATTTTATCTATATCATGTCTTGCTAATGTTTGATGTATTTCTTTATTGTGGGTAATTAGCCTATAACATTTTTGTATTAAAATGTTCATTTTTACTAAGGTTAGAATTCTGTTGCAGAATTAGTGATACAGAATGCTATTAAAATTTAAAAAACATGTAACTCCTTAAAATTAAAAAAAAAGTTAGAACTGAATTAGTACAGCTACAAATTTATACTAACTGGTTACAATATAATTGCAAGTAAAATGAATTTAGTCATCTATAAATTTTTAATCATCTCAAATTGATTACTGGGTGAATAATTTATCTTTAGAAAATTACAAGTAATACAGGCCTACTAATGCACTCAATATATTTTTAACGAAGAACTTTTAAATTCATTATTAACACAATGACACATACCTAGATGTTTTGAATTGGATCCAGACAATCTATTATTATCATGGCTCTGGACCTACTGGAAAAAGTGGGGAATTGGTAAGTAGCCAAAGTAACAAAATTGGAACCATAATACGTTTGAATTAAATATACGGTCTATAAAATCAATTCCTAAATTATATTAATAATCATACAAATAAATAATCTTGTAATTAACGGCAATTTATAATATTTTTACATGGTATTAACTCTTATTAACTTACCCAAATATTTTGTGATTATAATCAGTAAGACAGTGTTACGACGACAGACCAGCACATAATGTTCAGCTGATAGAAAAACAGCTGATTCAAAGGAAACGGATGGTAATTTCTTTAACACAGACTAAACAGCTTTTCAAACGTAAATTTAACAACTACAATCACAGATGAATATTTTTCTACATGATTACTATAATAATAAATGGCAAAAATAAACATTACAAAAAAAGAAGTAAAAAAGAATATAAAGTTGTTATTGTAAATTGTTAGGCATAATTTTACTTGAAGTGAAAAATTGCTGCCCTTTTTTAACTACAAAACCTTTTGGTCATATTATTATTGTACTAAACCCTTTAATAAAAGTTTTAAAACAATTAAAATCCTGTTGATACAAAACCAGGAATATCAGAAAATATAACTTCCAGTGTTATAAATACAAGTGCCTCGTCTTTTAAATCTAATTTTAAGCTTTTCATTTATTATAATATCATATTTTATATTTTTATTTTATATTATCGTTGATAGAGCCTAGAATATGTCTGAAAAAAGTACTTACGATTCTTGGAAAGATCTTGAAAAATTGATAATTGAAGATCTGGCTACCGTAAAAGAATTACTGGATACTGTTTTAAAAATGAGATGTAAGTGTTTAATTAAATTTAAATCATTCATTAAATTGCATTACAATATTTTTAAAGATTAAATTCTTTAAGTTTTGCAACTTAATTACCTAATAAGTTCTAAGTTACTGTTATTATAAATTTGCTTTTGATTAGTTGAAAATAAATTAATTAGTTTTTAACCTATTATTATTATATTAAAACTTATCATTGCTATTTACGACTTTTTTAACTTAAATTAGATTTCATTTTTTAAATAAACGATTTATTTATTTTTATTATTTTGTTGCTTATAATATATTATAAATATTCAACAGTATATTCAATAAGCCTGTATGAAATGTTTTTGCCAGTACCTCAATGTTCTTGTCCTTGTTATGTAATTACCTCTGTACAACAAACGTAATTATCCTTATCATAAAACAATTGGCTGTATGACTTAGTAAACGATCATATCCGAAATGAATTTTCTTCAAAATTAACAACAATAAAGAAACAATATTAATTAAGTCATTAATTAATTGATTATTTATAATCAGCTGTTTGTTGGGTATTTCAATTTGCTTAAAAATTCATTTATTTAATATTGATTGATTTTAAAAATGTTTAGTTTCCCCATTTTTTGCTACAGGAAATTTAAAGGGAGTTTGGTTATTATGCAAAATCGATATTAGAAATTTGATGAATCCATCAATTTTCAAATCCCCTGAGTTAAGAAAAATGTTTTTTACTTTGTCTGTGTGTGTGGTTTTTCAAACACTGATAGCCTAAAAAAAAATGTTGAATCCTGTTTTGCCCAAAAATTACATTCAATATGGATATTGAAATGTTCCAATATATCTGGAAAATTAAGGTCAAGAGCGGTTAAATAAAAGAAATTTGGCATATTTTTTTCAAATTGTTACAGCTTTCAATGTGATATTCAGTCATATAGACTAAATATATATGAGAAACTTGAGACAAGTTTTAAATTTAATGTTTTAGGCGATTGTATAGGGTTGGCTGTCATTGAAATTTGGACTGTCATTTTCAGGTTGTGGAAGAAGTCATAGTTTCAACTTGTCCAAGAAGTTGCTGTTATTGTTTCAACAATAAAGAGAAAAAACACATTAACTTACTTTTGTAGAAACATGTTCAAAGTGTGTAAACATATTCTGACATTGTGCCTGTTTGTTCATCACAAAAATAATGGAATGTAGCTCTATCATAAAACACTAATGAATTTAGAGTTTTAATTTTCCATTCGGCCAATTAAGAGCAGAACAGAAAGAATGCTGTTGGCTACTGAGATGGACTTTTGGAGAAGAGCGGCAGGAAGATGAAGAAAAGAGAGAGTGAGAAATGAAAGTATACGGAGGATAATGGACGTAAGGCATACAATTGTAGAAGATATAAGAACAAAACAACTGGTTTGGTACGGGCATGTACAAAGAATGCCGGACGAGCGAATTCCCAAAAAAATCATGCAATGGCGAACACCTGGAAGAAGAAAACGAGGAAGGCCGAGACTGAGCTGGAGAGAGGGAGTAGAAAAGGAAAAAAAAAGGGATCTACCAGAAGACCTGTGGTGGGACCGCGATCGGTGGAAGTTGGAGATTGGAAGACGGCGTAGAACGTTGTAGACCGAATTATAGATAGATAGATTTTCCATTGTCTTCTAAAATCTTACAAAAAGAAAGTCTCAGCACTTTTAATTCTTAAAAAGATGAAATTTGTGTGGGTAAAATGTACACATTTTTGTACATTATTCCAAACAGTTTTCTGTGACATTCTAAGCAATCTGCTACATGTAACGGTTGACTTCTTAGGACTATGTGTAAAACTTTCTTTTACCTACACCACAATTCTAATATTTATTGACAGCATACCAGTTTATTTCTTCTTACAAAAAAACTGGGTATGCTTTCATTTAATTTTGTTCTATAATGATATTGCACTCTTATTACAGTTTGATGAATGTGAAAATCTAATACACAAAATACTTTCTTGTTTTTTTTCAAGGTCAGTAATGATACAGTTTACAATGTTGAATTGACCAAATAGCTGATAATTACAAAATGGCTGATGCTTAATAACTATACTAAACATATATATATATATATATATATATATATATATATATATATATATATATATGTATGTATATATATATAAACAAAACTTAATGAGATTTTTTAAATGTTCTGCTCCACAATAGACATATTAAATCAGTAATAGTCATGTATAAAATCACGAACATCATTTAAACCAGGGGTAATATAACAAGATTTAGATCAACTATAAGCATAAACAGAAAAATTAGATGCTTAAGTTCCAGAAGTCGTAAGTTAAGGTGAATTTTACAAGTAAATTGCCTAATTTGTTCCACCAGCCCCAAACTCTCTCCATACAATAAAGAAATACACACGTCAAATATGGAAAAAATATGCATTAATACGACACAGATAAAACCTGAAATAAAAAAAAATGTATTAATTATACATAACATGTACTACATTACATATACATGTTCCTAAAACGAAATAATTTATGTAATAAAGGTACTTATGTCTAAATATTCGGATACATAGCGAAGTTTTTATGAGGAAGCAGCAGCGAAAATTGTGTATATGGAGGAAGAGATGAACGTTAAGAGCTGAGAAAGCGCACGTGCATGCATACACAGTGTATTACAAAATAAAATTTAAACTAAGAATTTAACACTTTAATTTTTTTGAACTTAACTATTAATTATCATCACTTTCTTTTGCCTTTTTGAGTTCATTTTCACCTTCCCCAATTTCTTCTGACTTTGGCTTAGTGAAATAATGGTCCAGCAATGATTGTTTTTGCCGACTTCAAAGAATGATTCTGAAACGCATTAGGCAAATGTCATCAAAATGTGCGATTACCCTATTTGTAAACACTTTTTCGAAGTGTCTTTTCATGTCGTTTTGTTAGTTATGGCACATTTCGTAAGTTAGGACGGAAAATTTCCGAAATCCTGTTTTATAAGTTGAAATTTTCATTAGTAAGTCGTTCGTAAGTTGAGGCCCCACTGTATTAATAATAAGCTTTTTGTGTTCTTTTAAATCCTAACTTAATATGGGTTAATTTGACTTAGAAATTAATTTAATTTTTCTTTTTAGAAAGAATTTAGAACTATCAATAGAAGACATTATAGTATCGAAGCTTTATTTCAGGTCAGTTTGCAACAATGCAAGTGGACGTAATGATGTCTGTGGATCCCCGTTATTTGCAGGCCTTACGCTTACTCCCAACATCAATTTCAGAAGATAAATTTAATATAACTGGTGCATATACTGAAGAATTTATAAAAAAAGAGTAAAATTTTGTTAAATTAATTATACCTTAAGCTAAAAGTAACATTACTTATAAATTGAATGCCATTAGAGTAGGTTCAAATAAGATTTTATATTCAGTTTTCAAACAGAAACTATAGTAATTAATTTTAAACATTTAGTTGGTAATTCAATTTAAATACAGTTAATAAAGAGAAAATGTTAGTTTATTAGAGTGTATCTCGGTGTTATGATTATAACTACGATTTAAATCCAAACTAAAGTTACTACAGATTTCAATATTTAGTTTGAAGTTTTATAATTACAGTGTGGAATATTTTTAAGTTTCAAAATTAATTTTCACAGTATTGTATACCTTTCCTAAACACTACTAGCTTATTAAACAACATTTTTGTTGTTTGGCAAGCTTGCTTATTGTTCTGTGAGGAACATGCTAATTCAGGTGACATGCACAGTTTCTTCTTCAGCGTGACCTAAGTAACTATGACTGTCACAAAAAATATTTTACGCTGTAAAAAATAGCCAGTTCGTTTGTACTTTTTACTGCACAGTTTTCCACAAAATTTAATCTAAATAAAAACTACCAAGTGGTGCAAAGTTCTCTGCCAAGTCTACAATTAAAAAACGTTGAAAATCACATTTGAATTCTGCCAAGGACCAGCAGCCAAGGACTTGCTTATGCACTTTACTGAACAATATCTTTGCACTTGACTATGGCATTGATTCTCTGTCAAAGTATTTGCTTTCAGTCGCAAGTACATTATTTGATAAATAGGTGTGTAAAATATTAAAATGTGCTTGGATCAAACACCCTCTTAGTTTTAAGATTTTATATGCATAGATTTTTTACTACCATATTACGTTTTAATTACTAATAAGGGACAGATAGGTATTCATAGTAAAACAGAAGGTCCTCATAAATGAAACGGTTTTGGGTGTGGAATGAATTGTATTATTTGATCTCATACTTGAGTGTGTGTTCAAGATTAATAAGCTGACGATTTTACATCACCATTAATACTTTTGCCAATATGCAGAGCACAGGCAAGAATATGAAAGGACACTGGTATCATTAACAGTGAGTAATGATATATCACTGCAGCCAAGTGCAGATTGATATTTTTCAGATAAATGCATAAGCAGGTGACTGGTTTTTGACTGAATCTAAAGGTGATTTAACAAATTTTTAATTTTAGTTCTGATGGAGAATTTTTACCACTTATAGTGGTTTTAGTTTAGATTGGGATCATATTTTTATAACACCAAATATTGTGAAAGATGATAGCGATAGATTAAATTATCTGATAACTGCTGAAGAAAATAAAAATATTGAATAAAAAAACTGAATCAGAATACCATAACATTTCTATAACTTTCACTGTAGTATTTAGGCTATTTGTGGTTTAACTGAATCATTATCCAACGAGGGTAATGTGAAAGGAAGGTAACTAGGTTCTGTGAAGGTCTGTTAGGAGGGCTTCCACTTTAGTACAAATTAACAATTACAGGGCCTTAATTGAACATACTATATGATAAGATGGTGCCAGAAATACATTAACAGTTTTCACTTATTGTAATAAGTGAAAAGATAAAAGTTTTAACTTATTATTATAAGTGTTTTCACTGATAGCACAATGTCTGTAATAATGAACAATAATCAATTTTAAAAGGGTTATTACAATAAGAAAACAATGTAATTTTATAACAATAATGTTATATGCCAAGAATATACAATATATACAATCACTTGTAAATAAAATCAGTTCAATACCATAAAAATAAATATGGCATTTCAATTTTAAAATCAATAATATAAAACATAAATAAATATTATGAAATCAATACTTAAATTTAAGCTAACAATATTGCTACCTAGTTACACTTTAGTTAAACACTAAACAGAGTTAAAAACAGAAATAACAATGCACTTTCCCCTGCAAAGCGAAGGGAGAGAGTACATATATTTAGAATAAAAAATAAAATAGAAATATCCCCCTCTCTTGATCTACTGTTGATACATTTTTTTCAAGTGCAATGTGATTTGTGTTCGCCTGTATTTAAAATCACCTTTGAATGATATTACAATGTAATGTTTATTTTACATTAAACAGACACATTTCACGATTAAATAATGACATTAAATAACATACAGTGATGATTTTGAAGTTAATACCCAATTACATATTTTTCAAGTAATATAATGCATATACATTAGGGGTGGGCGTTCCTGCTATTTTTACAAAATATCAACAAACTGTTAAGAAAAAACTGCATTTTAAAACAGTTGGAAAAAAAAAGGTTTAGAAAACTGAAACTCGAAGTTGTATTAGCAGCTAAAACATAAAGCACAAACGTTCAGTTTTCTAAGACTACTTTTTCGTTCTCATTACCACCATGTCCTTAACTGTTTTTGGGTGTAAAGCATTTAGAAAAAAATAATCCTCATAAGTGTAGTAATAATTAAATATTAAATTACATTCTCAAAACGTAATATATATATGTAAGCCATTTTATATTTACAAAATGCAATGAATTTCTAATAGAAGCATTCTTTTTTTTTTACTTAAAAATTAAATGGTCCCTTGCATATTTACTGAAATACAAACAATTTAGAATATTTTTAGTTGATTAAAAAATATTGATGATTGATAATAAATATAAAAAATACGTTTAAATAAAATTAGGTTATGTATTTACAAAATGTGAGATATTACGGTCATATTTTTATTTGGGAGAAAGTAGGTTTTCACTTTTGAACACTGAAAAAAGTAACCTTAATAAGTACAATATAGTAATAAGAACATAGGCCAAATGTGTTTAAATAAAATTAGCTCTATATAGTTACAAAATTATAGGTTATTAACATTATGTTATTATAAATGTCCTTTCAAATTAGTCACACTGGATTTATAAGATAAGACTTGTTTACATATACTGCAAAAAGCCTTTTCATTCTCAGCCTTAAAAAAATACTTCCAAATTATACTTCTTTGACGTTTAGCCATAATTTTAAAACATATGACACTAAAAGTTTTGATTTTGTTCAGATGTAGCCTATATTTCGCAAAATTTTAGAAAAAGTACTAAAATTACCTAAAATTATTCAAGATATATATATAAGAGTAGATATTGTGAATTTTAAAAAGTCCACACATCCAATAAATAATTAAAAACTATGCACTTAATTCTAAAAACATAAAAAAATTTAAAGAAAACTTTCAAAACTGTTGACTAAATATTTTTAAATTTCTAAACACAAAGTAAACTATGGAAAAAAACTTAATATAAAACACAATTATGGCTGATTTTACAGTTTAAAAATGTTTGAACAACAAATTTTACATTTAAAACTTTCAAACAACTCGCAACAAAATAAAGATAAACGTTGACAATGCCCAAACAGTTCTTACTTCACTACAAGCAACAAGAAACTTTGAAATAAAGGGAAAAAGCATAAAAGCAGATTGAAGAAAAGCAGCAGCAAAAAAGTTTTAGCGCTTGCGGCAACGTTCGAATAGAACGTGGGTATTGGGGAAGTCCCAACAGCTGTTCCTTGTTTAACCAATCACGAACCAGTCCAAATCAAACTGCTTGTTTCCGTTTGGAAAAGCAGTTTGTTTTTCGTTTATTGAATAGCAGTTTTTTTTAACAGTTTGGTGTTTTCTTACCCACCTCTAATACACATGGTTATTTTGTGGATTACAGTCAAAGTTTAAACAGAAATAAGTGCCTGACTCCTAGCTTTTAACAGGTAATAGATTAGCTTATTACTAACCTAATGCTCTATATATACCAGGGTATTTTTTAATACAGCATATTATATTCTAATATTTAATGAAAGCATAAAAAAGAATTAAATCTTACGAGAATGCAGAGTTGGATTCTGTGTATGGGGACTCTGCACCATCATTTACCACAGTGAAATTTTGGGCAGCTGAATTTAAATGTGGCTGTAAGAGCTTGGGAGACGATGAGCGTTCGGGACGTCCAAAAACTGCAACTACCGACAAAAACATGTTCATCAAATAGTGCTAGATGACCGCCGAATTAAAGTGAGAGAGATAGCAGACGTTATGAACATGTCAAAAGAACATGTTTGTCACATATTAAATCAACATTTAGACATGAGAAAGCTGTCCGTGTGTTGGGTGCCACGTTTGCTCACGTTAGACCAAAAACGAGTTCAAATGAACATTTCCAATGCTCTGTTGGCGCAATAAATCCCAGTTTTGGCGCCGATTAATTACTGTAGATGAAACTTGGATACACCACTATAAGCCCGAAACAAAAATACAGTCCAAACAGTGGACTGCAAAGGGGGAACCAGCTCCAAAAAAAGCAAATACTGTTTTTTCAGCTGGGAAAGTAATGGCAACTGTTTTTTCGGATAGTCATGGAGTTATTTTAATCGACTATCTTCAAAAAGGAAAAACCATTACAGGAGCATACTACGCATCATTACTTGACAAGTTGAAGTCAGAACTTGCAGAAAAACAGCTACATTTGCAGAAAAAGAAAATCCTGTTTCACCAAGACAACGCACCGTCTCATACCTCAGCGGTTGCCATGGCAAAAATCCACGAATTACAGTTTGAACTGAATGACCATCCGCCTTACTCACCAGATCTAGCCCCAAGTGACTTCTTTTTGTTCCCTCATCTAAAAATTGTGCTCGGAGGACAGAGATTTTCATCAAATGAAGAGGCAATCACCTTCGTGAACAATTATTTTGCAGAGAAAAACGCCGAGTACTATTTGGAAGGGTTACAGAGATGGGAGCATCGCTGGGAGAAGTGTGTAGAGGTACAAGGAGACTATGTTGAAAAATAAATTACCCTTACCATTAATCAGTATGAAGATCAGTATCTTCATATGTCTAACTGGCATGAAGAATGAATCAAAGGCCAAAAATTAAGAAACGACCCTGTTTAAAAATTAATCAGAAGAAAAATAAATATAAACTGTTTAAATGAAAAAAGAATGATTTACAATACCGAGATGCATGACTCATCTGCTTAGTTGCTAAGAGACAAACAACCTTAGCACACTGTTCTTTATTTATTACACTAGCTTTCATTCATCTCTCTTCTTCTGATACATATCTGAAATTTAATGCTGATTATTTTTAAGGAACACACAATTATCTATTTATAGCACACAATTCTATATACTATAACATGTTAAGGTATACAGAATTACTGCATAAACAGTGTGTGTGTGTGTGTGTGTGTTTACTGTTTAACATAATTTTACTTAACATCATATTCTAAACTTAGATTATGTTAAACATAAAACAGTTTCCTTTGTTGATTCAAACTTTTCCCGGTGTACTACTGCTCAAAGATAAAATGTTTATTATATTTAAAACATTTTTGTTTTTAATGACAATGTATACTTTTTGTTTGTTTGTTTCACTGTAAAAAATCCTTTTAAAAATTTTTTTGTCAGCACGGAAAATTGGGAGTTGACTGTATTTCAGCTTCTGGTAAATCAGTTAGATTCTTTAAGTATGCTAATTTATAAAACAGCTAAAAGTTATCAGCCATACGGAAAAATATGATGTAAATACATTTTGACAGAATATCACATTTATTAAGAAAATGATCATTTCTAAAATAGCTACATTCACATGCCATGATTTACATTTTACATGTATAACTCAATGAAAAATACCCAACTAAAAATTAATGAAATTAAAAGAACAACATGTTATGTAACATTACATGAAATGGAATGTAAAAGTAAACATATCACACAATAATTTCAAATTAACACTTTTTATTCACAACATTCACAGTTTATGGAATGTGAAAGTTCCTTTGCCAATGGAGAAAATTTTGTCATTTGCCAAGGAAAACACAAAGTTGACATTTTGGTAGTCGATGTTTCATTAGTTACTCCGAAATGGTTTCTTTTAAATAATGTATGTTTTATGTGTACTTCACTTCAGAATATAAGGCTAGTCAGTATTGAACAAATTTGCTATGTGGGTAATCGATATTTTCCAGTAAACTGCGCAAGGTAGTGCCTGGTACTTTGCAGAATTCAAAAGTGATTTGACAACTTTTTTAACTGCAGAGTTGGCGAAGAACTTTTTATCACCTTGGTCGTTTGTGTTATGCTTTTAAAAAGGAAAACTGAAATTTAGGATTTTGTTGTACATAAATTCTATCAAACTGTATCAACATTTCTTTGAAATACTCTCAATTAAAATTCAACATCAATTTTACAAATGGTCTTAACCTTCTTCATAAACATTTTTCTATGTATGACACTAATCCTGTTTTAAACTGAACAGCATTGATTCCATCAACACGTGAAAAAAATAAGGTCAACATGATTTTTTTATATTATGCACAATTCATTTTAGACAGCTATAAGCTGTTTAAATTTAAAAGTACTCTTTCAATTGTAATGATAATAATATAAAATTATATAATAATAATTAATTCTAGAATGTTTTGCTTAGTTTCAAATATAAAAACCACTTTCCAAAAATATATTATAGCTTAACTGAAATACTTGTATACTTCATTACTAATTAAATTAATATATATCATTAATAAAATAACAGATTTATGTGATGTGTAGTAAATATTAAAATAATACAATCTATAAATTAATATGTACTGTCAATAAAATAACAGATTTATGTGATGTGTAGTGTATATTAAAATAATACAATGTATAATGTGTATAAATAATATAACACTATACAATTTACCAAGACTTACACACATCTGATTACAAAGATAAAATTATTACTTTCTTAATTGGAGAAAATAAATTCTCTAACTATTGTAAAATTATTTTGAAATATTCTATATACAAAAAATATTGTTAAAATTTATTCTATTTCAACTGTTTTGATTAAATTATAAGAAATAATTAGCATGAACTGATACATTAATGATAAAAAACAAACTTCGTGAAAACTGTGAATCCGCATATTTGACCAATCAGCACAGATCATTATGCATCATAAAATTAATAATAATACTTAACTAGTTAAAACACACACACACACACACACACACACACACACACACACTCACACAAAACTTAACAGTTAAACATAACATTGGGTAATACATTGTTCAAAAATATTGCTTTAAATTCAACCCAAACATAAATTCGAATCACAACTTGAGGAATGACTAGACGATTTACTTAAACTTGAATTCCTGCGACGTGCTGGAAGTTCAAAATGCCAAGAATTCTGAGCGGATAAATTTGCTTCTGACTGCAGTTTCAAAAGAGGTGGTCGAGCTCTAATACCTATTGTTGTTGGGCGTTCTTCTGGACTGTGCGACAACATTATTCTTAGTAATTCAAACTAGAACAAAGGCATACATGTCAGAAAATATTTTTTAATATAGAATATAACGTTAAAAAAAAATCATAGAATTAAACAGTACTATGACTCTTATCTTTGTTATCAATTTAGTTTAAACATTCAGACAAAAATAAACGTTAAGGGGTGTTTCAAGAAACACTTTTTTTTGTCCTTTAAATATTTTTTCCACATTGACTCAAAACCAAATATATATTTTTTTGACTTACTGTATTATAAAAACTCTTTTTTTGGCAGTGTTAGTCTGTAATGTACCATCATTCTCCAAATGTAATCCTATATAAAACCATGTTTAACTTATGGAGGGGAAATGTTGGCAACTACCAGTAGAAAGGCAAAAAACAAACTAGAAATAAGCCAAAATAATTGTCTACGACTTATTACTGGCGTAATTCGGACAACTCCAATACACATTCTGCAGGCCTATACCAATAGCATCCCATTAGAAGAAGATTTCAACATTAGAGCTCATATTTTGTATGAAAAGTTGATACAAAAAGAATTTGATAACCCATGGATAATAGGATCTCCTCCAAAGCAAACGCTAAAAACTCAGACCAGCTTTAAACAACCTATCATCTCTAATAGGATAAACAAAGTAAATGTGGAACGACCTCCTCAACTCATGGACCCATTGGAATTCATGGATTTTAACATTCTCTTGGATCTGCTTGAACCAGTGAGCAAAAACTCTGATGCTCCAGTGAAAATATCTCAAATCACTTTGGAAACCTTGGAAGTGCGATACCCGTCAGACTCTTGGATCCATGTATATACTGATGGCTCTAGAATGGAAGGAGAAACAGGAGCTGGAATATATTGTGACCACTTCTCGCATTACATTGCTTTAAGTAGCAATTCTACAGTGTTTGAGGCGGAATTGATAGCTGTAAATGAGGCTCTCGAACAGCTGATTGTGATACCATGGCTGAACACAAACATAGTGGTCTTAGTTGACTCCAAATCGTCTCTGCAGGCAATAGCCAATAATGATAATCCAAAAAGCAAAGTAATACAAAATATCAGACAGAATTACAAGATTGTAAGAAATAATGTTGGTAATATCACAATGCAGTGGGTCCCTGTACATGTGGGATTGATGGGAAATGAAGCTGCGGATAATTGGCGAAGAGAGGAACAAAAATTATTCAAAAGCCAGGAGGCTCCCTGTCATTAAAAGCAGTTATAAGAAAACTAAAAACAGACTCAGAGCAAAAATTTTTTAGTGAAATGAAGAAAAACCTATAAGACAAAGCTTATGATCCGTTTAATCTTTTTAAGGACAATAAGATGATTCCACGCAAAATAGCTGTAGCAAATTTCTGCCTGGAAACTGGTCACAATTGTCTTGCCAAGCATCTCCATAGGATGAGACTAATAACCTCTTGACAAGTGCAAGATTTGTTCAAAAGATGTGTATGTTATGGACAAGGATCACTTACTGATCTGCGAGGGCCTGGATAGAGGGAAGCAGGGACGAAGGGACTTTCCTGGATTGTATTGGGAGGCAAGATCCAAAATGGTGTGAACCAAAAGGAGCCATTGGAAGAAGAAGTTCTCCAAATGTCTTCTGTTATATTTTTTTGAAAGTATTTAGAATGTAATTTCAAAACAAAAAATATAGCTAAATATCAACAATGTATTTTATTAAGGACAAACGTGTGTATGACAAAACTGGAAAATCGTATTGTTATGCGTCAGGTGTTGGTTAATGAGATACCATTTTGTTAGTTGTTATGATTGTTGAAAAGGACCTGTTCAAAAGGAGTTCATTACTATAAAGATCTGAAAAAAAAAAAAATAACAGAAATGCTCAAGCATATCTACAGGGAAGAGAATATACTACTTTCTAAAAGGAATAAAGAGGTCTAGCTAATTTGCGAACAGTTTAAAAATGAAATCTTAAGGCAGAAGAAGAACTACACAGGAAGTATTTTTGAGTGAATACTTTATCAACTCATGATAAATAAATTAGATAAATAAAAACAAATCACACATTCCAAGAATATCACTTGTATGTCAAGCAGTAGGCACAAACTGAGAATAATGTACAGTGTAGTAGGTACAATAAAATTACTTTATGTAATTATCAGAACAAACAGGAGCGGTAGAACGTAATGTAAAGACGTATGGGGTTTGGGGTTATGAGTCCTAGAAACTGACCGATGAGTGCTTGTACATTCTGCTAAGTAAGAAATGCTGTGTTTAGGACAGTAAGAAAACCAAATTTGTAATTTTAGAATTCACAGTATGACAGTACAGTAGTAATGGCAAACTTTCCGTCTTATTCAGGTTCTTTTATAAAAATGGTACCCAAAAAATTTCCATTTCTGTGTTAAACAGCTTTCCCTTTTAAGGTATTAAATTATATTGATGTACACAATTTATTTTCCGTTTATCCAGGTTTCCATTTTATAAAGGGTCTGTTATAGACAGGTTTTACTGTGTATATGAAATATTGGTACTTATTAATACTATGTTTCCAGATATTAATTTCTTTTTTAATAAGTAGGTTGTAAATTACTATAATTCAATTATAATATTTTCACTGCTAATATGCTAATATAAAACTATCAAACATGTGTGCACATACATATATGACCCTGGATAAGAAGCTCAAGTGGAAAGTCCATGTAAAGAAAAAGGTTGAAGAGCTTAAGATAAAATATAGAAAACTTTACTGGTTGCTTGGACGTAACTCTGAGCTTTCAGTGCAGAATAAAATTTTAATACATAAACAAATATTGAAACCAGTACGGACATACGGCTTACAATTGTGAGGTTGTACAAAATCATCGAATATAAAAATAATCCAAAATTTCGAAAACAAAGTCTTGCAAGGTCAATGCCCCATAGTATATTCGTAACAATGATTTACATCGGGACTTAAACATCAGGCTTATCACAGAGGAAGTTAAACAATCTGCAACTAGTCATAATCTACGGCTTCTTACGCATGAAAATTGTGAGATGGAGGCAGTACGTGAAGTGGCCGGCAACATTCGTCGCCTCAAGAGGACTAAACCTTATGAACTGCTCCACTGTTGTGAAGGAAGTTATTAATGTAATAGCTATCCCAAAAATGTAATTTTGTTGTAGATTTAAACCATTAGTCGATCTTGTAAAGATTGGTTATGAGTATTAAATAAATAAAAAAAACACACATGCACACACATACGCATACACATACACACACATACACACACACACACACACACACTTGCACAAATACTCTGTGAAGCACATTAGTACATGCACAGCCTACACTAGTATTTAAACACTATCATCTGAAAATTGTGTATAATTACTTCTTGTTTGTGATCTCTTTTAAAATCTTCAGAAAACTTGTTATGCCTTAAATCTGTGAGTGTTCGCATTCGCTCCATTTGTGTATTGAAAGGCACCAGAAGTTCAAAGAGAATAAGACCTAGTGAGTAGATGTCCACTTTGTAGTTGTATGGTTTGCCTGATAACTGATTGCAGAAATTATTGATTATTAGTCTATATTTTTTATTTTCTTAATACAAAAAACACAAAAATCAATATTGATATTTAGAATATAACAGTTAATTTACAAATATCTAGGTATGATAACGCTCACTGCACGTTTTGGACAGTCAATCAAGCACTGAAATCATGTGTCACAAACACTTTCTTTTTATAATATGCATTTACTGGGTCGCTAAACAAAATTAGTGTGGTTATTCTTTGAAGTACTGCTCAGTATTCACAGTATTCAAATTTGCTGCTTTTATTTATTCACAATCTTCAAAAAGGATTTATTATATTTTACATAAACTTGAGTAACAAAAAACATGTAATTCTTTTTATGTAATTCTTAAAAAAAAGATTATTTTGCATTTTATATCAAGTTATTCAAATAAAAATGTCAACAACCTGCAAACATCAGGTTATAATGTTATGCTTCGGAATGTCATGTTGTGTAATGTCAGCGAAATAAAGTATGAACTAAAAATATAAAAAATTAAAAAAATATATAACTAATCCCTTAAATAAAAACATATAAACATTAGGGAAACTACTTTTCATAATATCTTTATGTCTTGTGTCCATGATGAATTTACGCAAAAAAAAGGTAGAATAACCCAGACAATAGTTTTTTCAGTCGAGTCAGAAATGAAGCACCACTTTCATTTTGGGATAGGGCTGATTCACAGCTGTTCTTAGTAAAACAACTTTCTCTTCGCTAATTGACCCTTACACTCAGTTGTTTGACAGTGGTTTTACTGTTAATCCCTGCAGTGTAGAGGTCGACATCCTTTATTTAGGAGCTTATCACAAACATTTCACGGGCCAGAACAAAACTCACTTAGTGACCTGTTTGTGGTAGAGTGCAGAGCAAAGACCAACATAAACTGTGTGAATGGTTCAAACAGAGGCTGTCAGGGACAGGTTAATTCTGTGCAAGTTGCATAGGCCTACATGACCATAGCTACTTTTGTCTCGTTATATACTGTGTGTGTGTGTGTGTGTGAGCGTTTTTTTTTTTTTTTTTTTTTTTCCGAAAAAACCGTTCAGGTTATCATCGCCTTAAATCAAAAAAAAAGTATATATATATATATATATAAAAAAAAAAAAATTAAACAAAATTTTACTTAAGAAAAAAGCAACAAAAACAACAAAACAACAACAACAAACTATAACAGTAAAAATAAATTAAAAATTTAGATAACAGCTATAGATATATTACACTTAAGAACTAAATAACAATAAATAATGAATAAAATTTAATAACAATTCGTAAAACTATGCATAAACATAACAGAAATAAAGTTTTTAGATAAAATAAATAAATAATATAACACAAGAAATAACAACTATATATATTAAATTTTATTTAAAACATTCAGACGATGAAGGAAGTATAGAACCCGGTCAACATCCGAGGCACTATCTCCCAACATCGTCTGCAAACAGTTGCTCAGACCACACATAACACGCACATTTTGAAAACCATCACAATCGAGCAGTATATGTTTAATTGTGATGGTTTCCCTACAGAATTCGCATTCAGGTGGGTCCCCGCCTCCCATCAGAAATCCATGTGTTAACATGGAGTGACCAATGCGAAGACGGGTGATCACCTCCTCTTCTCTGCGACTTGCACGTATTGATGACCCCCAAGGACGAACTGTACTTTTGATTACCCTCAATTTGTTACTGCTTGTAGCTGCCCATTCATTTTCCCACTGTAGATGAATTAAATGTTTTACGTGACAAAGGAAATCAGACACGAATACACGTTGAGTGCATGGCGGAAGAAAAGTTGCTTCCTTTGCCGCATTATCCGCTACAGTGTTCCCAAATATTCCACAGTGGCCAGGAATCCAGATAAATGATACTCTTGCACCTCGTAGTTCAAGTCTATGGACAGAGCACAGAATATCTTGAACCAGAGGGTTTACCGAATACATATCCCGGATTGCCTGGAGGGCACTTTTTGAATCAGAACAAACTACGAAATGCAAACTATCGAATTTAATGGTATTCAGAGCCTTTAAGATGGCAAAGAGTTCGGCCGTAAAGACACTACAAATTGAGGGTAATCCATAATTATATGTTTCAGTCCAGTGAGTAAAATGCACACCCAACATTGTTATTCATCTTAGAGCCATCTGTGAAAATAAATTTAGCAGATGGATATGAACTAGAAAGTCGAAAAAAACTCACGTTGATACACAATGTTAGGTGTGTTGTCTTTCTGGTATGCACACAAGGAGAAATCAAATGTCGGCATATTGATTTTCCATGGAGGGACAAGACAAAAGGACCTTTCAAACATTGAGGGTAGTTCAATACGCAAGTCTTCAAAAACACGGGTTGTTCTAATGCCAACAGGGGCTGTAGCGTGCGGTCGGGATTCATATTGTTGGAGCAACTGATTATGGAAAAGCGATATTATAAGCAGGATGCCATGGTTTACATGATATATTAGATACGTAACTTAATTGTAACTGCTGTCTCCGACGAGAGTGATGGTTCGCCAGCATCGGCGAGAATACTCACGACGGGACTTGAACGGAAAGCACCAGAAACAAGGCGGATTGACGAGTTATGGGACGGGATCTAGTTTCTTTAAAATCGATGGTCTAGCAGATGAATAAACAATGCTGCCATAATCAATTCGCGAACAATTACGGCACGGTAAAACATCAGCATACAAGTCCTATCAGCACCCCATCGAGACCCACTAAGAACCCTCAATATATCGAGGATTTTATTACATCGTAATTTTAAATCACGCACGTGAGGGCTCCACGAGAGTTTTTAAGTCGAGTATTAGACCCAAGAATCGAGCGGATGGAGAAGTCGAAGCTGTATACCATCAAGATATAACAGCGGAGCCTGGATCTGTCTCTACGGCGACTGAAAGCAATACACTGAGTTTTAGCAGCGGAGAATTTAAAGCCAGTAGTTCTCGTCCAGGTCTGCAACCTATTTATTACTAGCTGAAGGGTTCTTTCAGCTGTTGCCATGTTTCTGGTGCTTACGTAAATAGCAAAATCGTCTACAAAGAGAACATCTGACAGGGGACCCGACGTTAGGCGTTATGCTATTGATTGCAATAGCAAACAGAGTAACACTAAGTACACTCCCCTGTGGAACACCATTCTCTAAGTAGAAACGATCTGATAGCGTACTACCAAGCGCACCCTAAAATACCTATTACTGAGGAAGTTTTTGATAAAATGCAGAATCCTGCCCTGTATACCCCATGATTTTAATGTGTTCAAAATTCCCCTTATCCAAGCCATATCGTATGCCTTCTCTAGGTCGAAAAAAACAGCTACTAGTGTTTGGCGCAAGAGAAACGCATTTTGTATTGCAGCTTCTAAAGACACTAATTGATCCACAGAACATCGTCCTTGCCTAAAGCCGCACTGGTCTTTGCAAAGTAAATTGTTGGTTTCAAATACCATACAAGGCGACGATTTACCATTTTTTCTACCAGCTTGCAAAGAACGCTAGTAAGAGAAATCGGACGATAGCTACTTGCATCAGTTTTATCTTTACCTGGCTTAAGAATAGGAATTACTATTGCTTCCAACCAACTGTCAGGAAAGTATGTTCATCGAATATACGATTGTATATCTCGAGGAGGGCAAGCCTACCTGACGTTGGAAGGTTTTTGATCATGGAATATACTGAGGTTGTCAGGACCGGGAGCTGTGTCCTTCGTTGAAGACAGTGTAGATTCCAGCTCATGCAGAGTAAACAGACTATTAAGTGGAGAGTCGTCACAAGTACCGATGGTGAACGGCAATGGTTCCATTGCGCTTTTATATTTACAAAAGGCAGCGTTATACGCCGTAGAACAGGAATAGCTAGCAAAAGATGATCCTAATAAATTTACAATATCGAACACTGAGAAACTAACTCTCCATTCGGCCGTTTAAGACCCATCAACTCCGTGGATGGAACACGGCCAGATATAGAGCGCAGTTTCTTCCAGGCGACAGATGTTGGCGTTGTTCTGCATATTGTTCCGATATATTGCGACCAAGATTCCTTTCTACTTTGTCGAGCTTTAGCTCTAAGAATTTTGTACCGCTCAAGATTTTCATCTGTCGGGCTTTTGTTGAATATCCGTAGTGCTTTTAGGCGAGACGCAAAGCCTCCTTACAGTCCTCGTTCCACCAAGGAACAGATGGGCGAGGTGGGTTTTATGGATGTTTTAGGGATAACATCCTCGGCTACATTTAAAATCGTACTGGTGAGTTTCTTAACCACTGTGTTAATGCAGTTCACATCAATGTCTGGAGGTACAAATCTTTTTGCAAATTCTTCCCAATTTGCCTTTTAAGGATCAACGCGGCAGGCGTCGTTGCACATGAGGTAAAGTACAAAATGAAATATTAATGGGATTATGGTCACTGCCATACAGATCTGGTAACACCGACCATTCAAACTTTGTTGCCAAAACTGGACTACAAAATGACAAATCGACAACTGTCCATCCGCCAGTAGATGCTGATAAATGAGTTGGAGAACCGTCATTTAGAAGGCACAAATCTAAGTTTGACCGTATTCCTTCGATTCGTATTCCCCTTGAGTTACAGGATAAGGAACCCCATGAAGTATGGTGAGCGTTAAAATCACCTGTCAATAAAATCGGTTGTGGCAACTGAGATATTAAATCATATACTTCATGATGTTGGAAATTGTAACTAGGCGGCAAGTAAAGGCAACAGGCGGTAACTTTGAATGGAGCGGTAATCTGAGCGGCAACAGCTTGTAAAGGAGTTATTATATTGACAGATATGGACTGGACAGAGTTGTGAACCAATATGGCTACACCACCTCTGGCTCTTTCCTCAGTAATGAAATCTGCTCTGAAAATAGAATAACCCCTAAAATTGAAGGTGTGGGATTCATGCAAGTGCGTCTCTTGGAGACAAAGTATTAAAAGCGATGAATCTCGCACAAGAACTTTGAGATCTTCCATATGGCTTCTTATCCCATTAATATTCCACTGTACCACATTGTTATTAATTGGAAATGCAGACATTGAAGTAAAATAAATTAATATAGCAGCGGGTTCTGTTCGTTTTGTCATGTACAACTTTTGATTTGTCAGAGTCTACCGACATCGAATCACTACTGTGATTCATGTCGGATTCTGTAGATACATTTGTTTTGGCAGAAGTAGCTTTTGATACGGCTTCAGTTTTAGTTTTAGTTTTTTTAACTTGCTTAGAGGTATTTTTAACTAATTTTTATCCGCATCCTTAGACCCAACTACTGGTGGGTATGTATTTGATTTTTTAAAAAGTAAGCAAGTCCAGGAGAAACAGACTTTACTGTCGGTTTTACCACTTGTGACTTAGTTCGGACCATCATTTTTGAAGCAGATGGAACTGCTTCAGGAAGAGTAGGTTTTGAAGATTTAGTCACAAGTGACTTTGGAGCTTGATTTTTAGAGATTTTCGACTGATTTTCTTTAGAAGAGATAGATATAGATTGATCAGATGTACTGGAAGCAGGAGTGGTAACAGTTGAAATTACGGATAACAGCTGAGCTACTTGCTCAGTCAGTGCTTTAACAGTTTTAGTCAGTTCATCGCAATTTCTACATGAGGTCTTGCTACTAGACGCGACCGACGCAAACGACTTACCCTCAATTATTCTGGAACTTTTGAATATTTTTAGCTTCTGAAAATGAAACTTTATCCCTTGCCATGATAGTCAAAACTGCTTTCTCGTCCTTATACTTGGGGCAGCTGAAGGAACGAGCCGGATGATCGCCACCACAATTGGAACACTTTGGGTCATCCGTGCAATTGTCACCACCATGGCCATTCGAACCACAATTACCACATATTTCGGGCTTTCTGCATGTAGAACTCACGTGTCCAAACCCCTGACACTTAAAGCATCTTCTCGGGTTTGGAGCGTAAGCTCGAACAGAAAGCCTTTGATATCCGGCAAATATATATTCGGGATTGTGGGTTTACCAAAAGTCAGAATGAGGGAAGCAGTTGGTACTTTTTCCATTTTCATTACGCAGAATGCGATAAACATCCGTAACTGACTCTGATGCCAACTCAGACTTTATCTCCTCAAGGTCTAGGTGGAGGAGATCTCTGCACGTTACCACTCCTTTAGCAAAATTCAAGGTTCTGTGGGGCTCCACAGAAACCTTGATCCGATCAAAAAGGAAAACATCTTTAGGAGCGACAAGCTCTGCTTGTCGCTACTAGTCTGAACTAACAGCGTACCATTTTGTAGCTTCTAATAGACGCTACAGGACCTACTCTTCCAACGATAGCCTTGTTTATGAGGAAAGGAGACACTTTCGATAGGTCGGACCCTTCCTCAGAATTTCTAAAAACTAAAAATCTAGGAGAAGGGAGCTGAACAACTGCAGCACCCATCTCCTTTTCTTCCATGTCAATACTCCCACTGCTACTCTCAGACCTGTCCGGCGTTAGTCTAACGAGGCCTCTTTAACACATTTTTGGCGTTTTGTTTTTGTTCCATGCTTTGTTTTGCCGAGCGATTCATGAATGAAGACTTTCGAACAACTGGCACAGGGTGCACCCAAGCGACCACCAGCAGCCCAGGATACTCGAACTAAAGCAAGAACAAAAAAAAAAAAAAAAAAAAAAAAAAAAAAAATTGGGGGGGACCTCCAGATATCCTGGAGCCGAAACACATGTCTGTCAGCACTCCAGAATATTTTAGGAATGGGTTCCGGTACATCGTTACGGTTCCCCAAACCCAAGTACCACTGGCAGCCGCTCTCTATGTACTCACAGAATGCAACCATTTGTTTCGATAGACCCAGCTATGGGCTCCGACACCCATAACTCAACATTCATGCGCTTGCCAAGCGCCTATAGGCTGCTCGGTTCCAGAACCTGTCCCATCAGAGGTCCTCGGCAGTGCTAGGCACACATCAGGTTCCACATACTTGGCCCCGCCAAAGGAAACCAAGCAGAATCGCCACTCCCAGGCGTAACGGAACAAGCACAGCAAATCCCTAAATGTGCGTGTGAGTGTGAAGTGTTTACACAAGTGTAGTGCTGTAAGTGTAAGTGTCTGCTAGACTAGGGTGCCGCAAGGTTCGTCTAGGTCCTCTCAGTAGGTGCAGCTAGTCTGCACCCCCCTGCGGGTCTGTAAATGTTTGTGTGAGGGAGTGTGTTTGTGGATGTTGTGTGTTGTGTGTATGTGGAGTAAATGAGTGAGAGTAGAATGAGCTAGAGGTATGGTGGGGTCGCTAAGCCCATCAGCTGCTCACGTCAGCTGCCTCCGCCGGCATGAGCGTGCACATGCACATGCATGTGTTCAGCTGAAAATATTTTAGTTTCATAAAATAGGTTTGTTAGGCTTAAAATAGGTCTAAAATTAAAAAAAAAGATGTATTTTTTTCCATGTAGATGTAACTAAAAGGATTAAATACTATTAAAATACAATAATCAATTGTCATTAATAAATAAAGTAACAAGTAAAGCTAATAAGCTTATTGTTACACCACAGCCCACAAGATTTGTAACAACCCAATAAATTTAGGTCTGAATGTAAAACAGCCTGTCCGGACTATAAATGTAGCTTGAGTCTTCAATCCAGATTCTTACTGAACTAATTGTAGTAACTGGTCCATAGACATCAAGATATAAATAAATGAAACTATAATGTTAAATGTGCTTAAGTGACAGTGTTTTTTCAAACATTTCTAAAATGTGTCTTTTAACACCTGAAAATATAGGATTAAATATCTGAAACAAGGTCAATAAAGACACATTTAATAAGGTCCTTAATTATAAAGATGTGATGATGGTCACATAGCAGTTATAACTAGCATATTATAATTAATATCACAGTTACAACTAACATGGTTAATAATTTAGACTGGATAATAATTTTAAAACTAAATTACCATGCTGAAGTTTAATTATTTTTGTCTTTGCTGTTAATTTTCAGCTTAAAGCGATGTGATCATATTTTAATGATTTTTTTAAAATCTGATAAAAACTTAATTCTTTATAAAATTACCATATTTGGTCTTACGGCATTTAACTCTTCTCACAGGATTAACTCACTATCTGACAGAAAGGTTAGGTTTAGTTCAGAAGTAAGTTCCACTGAAACTTGATAACGATTCAATTAAAAAAATTTTAAAGGTTAGTTTTAGAATGTTTTTTCATAGTTCTGGGCATTTAAGCATACGGATGGTGTGGACAACTGTATTACAAGGAACACAACCAACTGCAGACACGTAAGATAATCAAATGAACTATAAAACTACAAAATATAAGGCTGACTATATTTACAATACAAATTCTGACAAATTTAAGTGTTCAACATTACAACTCAATGCTTGAAGATTTAGGCAGAGTGGCCACCAAATGTGGAGTGGAGCTGCATTGACTAGAGTGGACAACACATTCAAAATCTAACTCATTGTTTTAAATGAAAGTGCAACCACTGAAAGCAAAGCAGAGCTGTACGACTTCGCTCAGTTCTGTTTCACTTTCAGTGGCCAAATTCACATTAAAAACAACAGGTTAGTTTTTGAATGCGTAGTCCACTTCACTCAGCACAACCTGCTCCACATTTGCTAGCGACCTGGTCTTAATTAATTCAATTTGAACTCATAATTGAATAATAAAAAACTACTATTTAAAAACCTTACCTGTTCTGGACTCATATATAATTGTGTGCCAACTTGAGCTGTATGTCTTTCATCTGTAAAAGGCTGTTTGGAATCACATTCAGGTGTCCATTGTTCCAGTGAACTCTCTGGCATAGCTGTGACTAGACCAAAGTCACCAACCTTGATTTGACCATCTGGTGAAAAAAATATGTTGGATGGCTGTGGACAGAGCAAATTATTTAATCTAATTTACTGGTAAAACTATTATAGTAGACTTTTTTAACCCAGTAGGGTTGAAAAAACAATTTTCAACTAAAAAACATTATTTTCTGCCCTGGTTTATGCTAGATTAGAAAAAATTAAGTAAGAAAAGAAAAATTAAGTTTTAAGGGAAAATATAATAATACATAGACGTTTACATCCTGAGTTTATTAACAAAATGGTTCAAAAGAAAGTAAATCAATAATTGCAATTTAAATATCTAAATTGTTTTATCACATAGATATCACAAACAAATTTCCAATATTAACGGTATGCTGCTATGTTGCTCACATGGTGGAAAAGAATTAGTAACATAATATTTTTATATCACACTTTTTTTAGAATTATGATTTGACCATCATAATCAACTTTAAAATCTGCATACATTCTGCATTTTAAACTCCTTGGCCACTAGATCACTTTGATATCTATATATATATATATACACACACACACACACACATATGGAACTCGGTGTTGACGTGCTAAAGTACTAGTCACCCTGCTGCATCTCTGAACTGCGCACCATAAGGTTCTTAGTTCTAGCCACCGTTACTCCCATTGCTCTTTCATTACTGTTAACGCTGATCACTCGTCCACATTAGTCTAACTGGCATAAAGTACAAACTTTAATATATGTGTGTGTGTGTGTACACATGCATGCACACAAAGACATACACGTGCCAGCACACTCACATTTACAAATTTCACCCAATTTGATACAAACTTGATACAAAAATCAATTTTAGTAATAGCTTTACTATTACTGGTAATAGTACATTACTCAGCAAAATCAAACTGCAATAAACTATTATGGGCTACCAATCATAAGAAAACCTTTAGTACTTTTTTTTATGGCAAAAAGCACATTGAAGCTATTATCGCCTAAACAGATTTGTACAAATAATTGGAAAAATAAACTTAACACTACTTACGAGGGTGGTCTGATAAGTTTCCGACCTCAATATGAAGATAGCAGCACTCGTCAGTGACAGCACTCGAATTTCGTTGTTCATCTGCTGACAGTTACTCACCAGAGTTTCAGCCATTTTGGATGCACAGTTGTTATTTAACAGTCGTTTCAGTGAGTTGATGTGAGTATTTTTATGAAAATGGACAAAATCGAGTATCAAGTTGTCATTAAATATTTGTTTTTGTAAGGCAATATGCCAACGCAAATCAAAGATGAGTTGGATTCTGTGTATGGGGACTCTGCACCATCATTTACCACAGTGAAATTTTGGGCAGCTGAATTTAAACGTGGCCGTAAGAGCTTGGGAGACAATGAACGTTTGGGACATCCAAAAACTGCAACTACCGATGAAAACATCGCCAAAGTTCAGCAAATAGTGCTAGATGACCGCCTAATTAAAGTGACAGAGATAGCAGACGTTATGAACATGTCAAAAGAATGTGTTTGTCACATATTAAATCAACATTTAGACATGAGAAAGCTGTACGCGCGTTGGGTGCCGCGTTTGCTCACGTTAGGCCAAAAACGTGTTTTAATAAACATTTCTAATGCTCTGTTGGCGCAGTTTAGGCGCAATAAATCCCAGTTTTGGCGCCAATTAATTACTGTAGATGAAACTTGGATACACCATTATACGCCCGAAACAAAAATACAGTCCACTGCAAAGGGACTGCAAAAACAGTGGACTACAAAGTGGGAACCGGCAAAAACTGTTTTTTCAGCTGGGAAAGTGATGGCGGCTGTTTTTTTGGGATAGTCAGTGAGTTATTTTAATCGACTATCTTCAAAAAGGAAAAACTATTACAGGAGCATACTACGCATCATTACTTGACAAGCTGAAGTCAGAACTTGCGGAAAAACGGCCACATTTGCAGAAAAGAAAATCCTGTTTCACCAAGACAACGCACCGTCTCACACCTCAGCGGTTGCCATGGCGAAAATCCACGAATTACGGTTTGAACTGCTTGACCATCCGCCTTACTCACCAGATCTAGCCCCAAGCGACTTCTTTTTGTTCCCTCATCTAAAAATTGCGCTCGGAGGATAGAGATTTTCGTCAAATGAAGAGACAATCACCTTCGTGAACAATTATTTTGCAGATAAAAACGCCGACTACTATTTGGACGGGTTACAGAGATGGGAGCATCGCTGGGAGAAGTGTGTAGAAGTACAAGGAGACTATGTTGAAAAATAAAAAAAAAAATTCTGAAAAAATGTCTTGTATCTTTGTTAGGTCGGAAACTTGTCACACCACCCTCGTACAAACTAAATAACAAACTTAACACTACTTACAAACTAAATAACGTTTCTAAAAAGAAAAAAGTTTATAAACAACAAAACACATCCGAAAAGAGGAACACTTAAAACTAGTTAACAGGAGTAAATATCTAAATTTAAAACAAAACAAAATAAAGTAGGGCTGTAAAGTCGCCCTACAAACAGAAAAACAAATAATAAATAAACAATTACATAAAATTTATTGTAAGGCTGTATATTGGCCTTACAATAAAAAAGAGAAAAAAATAAATAATAAATAAATAAAAATCTGAATATGTACAATTTATTTTTTAATTATATGCTACCAGTTATATTCTATTTTTTAATTATATACTTAAAACATTTGCATTATTTCCAACTCTGGCTATTGGCTAACAAAGCACACACTTTGTAGATGGTAATTCAAATTTGGTTGCATAATTTTTTTGGGGGAATGGATACAATAACTTGTTTTCAATGTAATTAAACTGGCAAGTAATAAATTATACAAGGGTGTCCCAAAAAATAAAAGGAACAGTGCTACACTAGTGAAGTTTTCGTAGTACACATCTTTCGACTAGGCAAGAGTCTAGCAACACTCCGAAGAGTCTACAAGCTCAATGCACCTTGTAGTATAACTTGGGAAAATTTTCTCTATATAAAGTGCATTATTTTGTACAAGCCATTTCATTTGCTCTTTGTTTGTCTTTGTGATTGCTGATTTAAATGAATAGCTTGTGGATGTAAAACTGTTTCCTGTTTGAAAAATCCCCACAGAAACTGTTGGGATTTGAACACTTTTACAAGAATATCATTATTGGGAAAACTCCAGTATACAAGTGGTTTTCTTGTTTCCAGGAAGAAAAATGTAGTTTGATTACAAACATCCTTCTGAACATCTGTTAACTTTTCTGAACTGAAAATGTGGAAACAATTTGTTTGCTTGTGCTTAAAGATCGTTGATGGATCATGGAATAGATAGGGAAGTTATCTGGCCTATTTTGAAGCTTGGTTCAGAGAATTTTAATGAAAGATATAGGAAGGGAAGGATCACTACAAAATTTCAGTCTTGATTTCTGATTTGCTAGCAAAACGAGCATTATGTGAAAACATGCCATGTTTTGAAAGAACAGCTCCGAAGCAATCCAAACTTTTTTCCAAGGTCATTACTTCATAAAACCTCGAAACCATAGATCAATCAAGCCAGTAAAAACATTATATTAACAAGTTAATTTCACTTTTTATAAAATCCATTTTTATTCATAAAATATTTAAGCAATTATTTAATATTTTCCTTAAATAAATTCCTTTTCTCTCTGTTCCATGGAAAGTAATACAACTTAATAATATATAAGTAATGATAATAATAATATTAATACTACAAGTAATCTGGATGTAATATAATGTAGCATAATGTCACCTAGTCCCAAAAAAGCTTGTTAACTGAAATCAAATATTAAAACATGCATCATTTGTTTTTTCAATAATGCATTCAGAGTTCATTACGCCAGTGAATCTCTGACTGATGTTAAATCAATCATTTTATTTAGAGGTCCTAAAAAGACTGTATAACAGTGTGCAACAAGGACACAGTTTGTGTTCACTTCACCTAACCTCGCTCCATGCAACCTTTTTTGTTTCCAAAAATGAAAAGGGGTATAAAAGGATAGTGATTTATTGATGTAGAAAAGGTAAAGGAAAATGAGTGAAGAGCTTTCAGCTTTCAAGACAGATGTTTGAAAATTTCCCAAGAATGGAATCACAGATTGGACAAATGTAATAAGTGTAATTAGGATTAAGCCGCCTTGGTGGCCTAGTTGATAGCGTACTGGGCTTTCACCCAGAGGACCCGGGTTCGATTCCCGACCAGGGCTTGGCATTTTCATACACTATAAATCATCCCATCGTCTGCATTAGCTCGTGTGCACAATAGTTGGACGTTAAACACAAAAAAAGTAATTAGGATTATGAGCTATTCTTCCTGTCAGTGGTCTATCTACTCACCTTGTAAAGGCTACCACGGTTACGAAACTCTATTGTTCCATCTTCAGACCGTAAAACAAAATATATGTAGAGTCCGGAATGTAACAACATACGAGTCGTACATATTCTTTGGCCAAACCAAATTTTATCATATATATTTCAATCATGTAATTGAATTCAGTGTTTGTGACGTATGTTTTTAATGTTTTGTTTAACTTTGTGATGACCTTAACAGAGGGATTTAACATTTTGTATTGTAACATTTTGCAGCCTTTAATAGATGAGTAGATAGACCACTGAAGGGAAGAATAGATCATAATCATAATTACTTAAATATTTGGTCCGGTGGCTATGTTGCAATAATGTAATAAGTATAATGAAGAATACTTTGAATGTGAAGATTGTTTCGTCAAATAAAATACATTTAATAAAATGTTTTTTAGTAACCCTGCATATTATAACAAATAACTAATAATAGTTTTTTTAAATGTTTATTTTACTTTAAAATAAGAAAATGTATTTACACATTAGCCTAGCTATATGATAACTCGAACGTATATCAATATTCACAATACATCAGTAATAAAACTAACATTATTGTTGGGATCACATTTACATTTCACAGTGAGGATATACAACTAACTTTAATTCATGGTATGGCACTATGGTTGATGAATTGGGATAAGCATATTGTTTAAACAGTATTTTTAACAGTGATAGCAACAAAATTTCATAGCACAGATCTCTAACATCACAGATAAATGTAAATACTTGCATACAAGTATAACCCAATTTTGAGCAAAATTAGACAATTTTTTTAAAATTAAGTAATTTTTTAGGTTTTGATAGAAAGCTTTCAAACCAGATTTTTTTAAAGCAGGTTCATACTTGATTCCATTCTAAAATATCTGAGGCAAACATTTCTCTAACCAAAACAAAATTTAAAAAAATAATAAAATAAGATAAACAACATACCTTTAAATCTCTGTGTATGAGTCCTTGAAGATGTACATATTCTACTGCCTGAACTATCTGTTCAAATATACTTAAAACCTGGTTAAAATCTCTATGCATGACATTATCTCTTAACCACTCTCTTAAACTCTCTTTCCTGCATAACTGCATCTGAATGAACAAAAACATTCTTGAAGAATTTGTAGGAAAAGATGATGTACTTGACAGAGAATCAATATGCAATGAGCTAGGCCTCTTACGAGGTTTACTTTTGGTATGTCCTGATGATTTTTCTGATGAACAGTTTAAGGTAATCACACTGTCAGCAGGGATAAAAACATCGTCATCTTTTGTAGTTTCTGCTTTGTTTGAACTTTCGAAAACGATATAAGAATCACTGTTGTCATTATCAAGATATTTTTGTTTTGAATTTAAACTGGAAATATCATTGCTGACCCACTGAGCATTGTTTAACAACATGTGAAATGGTTTCGGCACATTACGCTGAAATACTGGCTTTCGTAAACTTTTTCCTGAGTCAGCTTCTGGTGTCAGCTGCCCTGTTAAATCTATCGAAGTTGCTTCTCCACAGGAAAAGTTAAATCCATCACTGCAATACAAACAAATAAAAAAATTATATTTTGTTACAATCATAAAACTTTATTCTTAAACATTAGAAAATTTGTGACTAAAAATCTTAAAAGAATCAAAAAAGCTCAAGATGATCAATTACTTATGCAGATAAAATCAAGACTTCTCCAAAAACAATGTAAGAAATTTTTATAAGAATTTTAAGAAGAAATTGACTAAGTACAATCCACCAACAATTTCAGGATAAAGATGGGAATGTTTCCCATAACAACAGGGATATTTGTAGAATATTAGCAGAATATTTCAGATATTTCCTTAATTGTGAGTAACCATCAGTAAAGATGGACTTTCATATATCTTTATCAACTAAACCTGACTCAGAACCTCCAACAGTCGAGGAACTCCAATCAATAATATCGAAACTCAAGAATTATAAGGCTTCGGGAGAAAATCAAATCACAGCTGAACTTTAGAAAAATGTCAACGAAAGTGCTATACAGGCTCTCAGAAACATCCTTGAAGAAATTTGGATAAGTGAAAGAATCCCCCATGATTGGAAGACAGCCCTCATACATCCACTTCATAAGAAAGGATCCAAATCTGACCCTAACAACTACAGAGGGATATCTCTCCTTGACGTAACATACAAGATATTCTCAACAGTCCTAATACATAGGGCAGAACCTCAATTAGACCATCAACTTGGAGAATACCAGGCGGGTTTCCGGAAAAGGAGATCCTGTCCGGAACAAATCCATAACCTCAAACACATCATGAACTACCAAAAGTCAAGGGCTAAATCGTATGTTATCACTTTTATTGACTTTCAAAAAACATACAACTCTATAGATAGGGAATCCTTATTCTCGGTTCTGAAGGAACTAGACCTTGATAACAAAAACCACAAATCTTATCAGGGAAACATTAACTAATACATTCTCCAAGGTTCAATTCATGGGAGAACTTTCCACCCCTTTTGAGATTAAAACAGGAGTCTGACAAGGAGATGGACTCTCTCCATTGTTATTTAATTGTGCTCTAGAAAAAGTAGTTAGAGAGTGGAACGTGAATACGCATAGTAGAACAAACTAGGAACTAAGAACAAAGACATTACGGTAAATTGTTTGGCTTTTGCGGACGACATGGCCTTACTAGCTGAGACATTGGAAGAAGCTAAGGAACAGACTCTTGAACTCCAGAAGCAAGCGTTAAAAATAGGTCTCAAAGTTTCATTTTAAAAGACTAAAATATTGACAAACATACAAAAACCACCAAAAAAATTTCAAGTGGGAGAACAATACATTGAGATAGTCAAAGAATTTAAATACCTTGGGGAATGGATCAGCTGGATGGAACGCCCTAGAGGAAAAAGCTATCGAATTTAAGAGAAATAAAGTTGAATTAGCCTTCCAACTTACCAAGGACACATACAACAAGAAGTCCCTCTCCTGGAATACAAAGATAAGGCATTATCATATTGTAATTAAACCAGAAGCCTTATATGCAGCTGAAACATTATCTCTCACAACCCAGGACCCACTTGAAAGGCTGGAGATCAAAGAAAGAAAGATATTACGAAAAATCTTAGGCCCCACATTCCGTAACAACCAATTACTCCAAATCAGAAATGAAACTCTTTACCAAAAAACTGAAACACTATCAGACACAATAAGAAAAAGGAGAATTGATTTTTATGGCCACATCCTCCGAATGGACAAAAATAGACTAACCAAAAAAATATGACTACTTTCGCAATAGAAGAGCCAAACCACTTTGGTTTAGAGAAACAGAGAAAGACATAACAGAACTACAAATCACTGACACTATGCTCATGGACAGAACAGCCAAAACAATAACCAAGGACAAGAAGCAACAGTTCCACGGAAAAGTCAAATCCAAGCTAACGATCCAAATCTCTGACGAAGAAAGAAAATCAAGATCATAACGAATGAAGCAATACTGGGCTACGAGAAAGGCACAGAACATTAAAAAGTGATTGATTTAGTGTACCTCAAAGTTGGGTGAAACAAATAAAGAGAGCATAAAACTTTATAAAAAATCTTGATATGCATTTTAGTTTCTGTATGTGTCCTGTAATTTAAGAAGTAAATGTACTTAATAGGTCAAGAAACGGGACTGCACACTAATATTTATAAAAAATCATGGATTTCTACATGAATCTTACTTATTTGAAGTTGCAGGCCCTAAAATATATGAAGAAGCAGACATCTTATTTTCATAACTTTATGATACGAGGGCGGTTCGATAAGTCAGTGACTTTTTGAATAAAACAAATTTTTTTCGGCAAATAAACATTTTATTTTTCTACATAATCACCTTTTAGCTCGATACATTTAGTCCAGCGTTTTTCTAATTTTTTTATTTCCTCCAAATAACAGGTTTCCTCAAAGCTCTCAAAATACGTGTTTGTTTCAGTAATGACTTCTTCATTCGACTCAAATCTCTTATCGTCCAGCCATTTCTTTAGGTTTGGAAACAGAAAATAGTCGCAGGGGGCTAAATCTGGAGAATATGCTGGATGGAGTAGCAGTTCGTATCCCAATTCGTGGATTTTGGCCATCGTGACTAGACAAGTGTGCACACGTGCATTGTCTTGATGGAACAGCACTTTCTTCTTCGCCAAATGCGGCCATTTTTGCTTCAAATCAACGTCGAATCTGTTCAAAAGCTTTGAATAATATTCGCCGGTGATCGTTTTACCTTTCTCGAGGTAATCGATGTGAATGACACCGTGTGCATATAAAAAAACTGTGGCCATGACCTTGTTGGCTGACACTCTGTTTGGCCTTCTTTGGTCCACGTTCACCCCTAGCAACCCACTGTTTCGATTGTTCCTTGGTCTCTGGCATGTTGTGATGGATCCATGTTTCGTCCACAGTAACAAAACGGCACAAAAATTCATTCAGATTATGGCTGAACATTGCTAAACACTCTTTTGAAGTGGTCACACGATTGCGCTTATGGTCTAGTTGTGAGCAATCGCGGCACCCATCTCGCGGAGAGTTTTTTCATGTCCAAATATTCATGTAAAATATGATGTACCCGTTCAGTTGAGATACCTACAGCATGAGCCAACTCACGCACTTCCATTCTCCGATCATCCAATATCATTTCATGGATTTTATCGACGATTTCCGACATGATCACTTCTTTTGAGCGACCTGAACGTTCGGCGTCACTAGTGCTGGTACGACCACAACGGAACTCTGTAAACCACTTCTTAAACATTGAAATTGATGGTGCCGAGTCCCCGTAGTATTTATCAAGTCTTTCCTTAGTTTCAGTGATGGATTTTTTACGTAAAAAGTAATGCTTAATCAGCACACAAAATTCACTTTTTCCATTTTCGTAAAAATTCACAAGGTTGTCTGCTTTGAACGGCTATCAAACACCAACTGCACGACGTAGCGTGCTCAAAATTATAAAGTTGCCCACTGATAGATTACAGTTGATGGCAGCACTGTTGTATTTGGAGTAACTGTGCGGGAAATTCAAAAAGTCACTGACTTATCAAACCGCCCTCGTATTTTTTTAAAGGAGAGAAAGTAGTTGGTTACTTGGTCTCGTCCCCCCCCATTTTTCCATTGTGTATAATGTCTTATGTATAATGAGATTTCACTCTAAGTAATCTGTTAAGAATCCTTGAAAATATTGAAGCACATGAAACCTTAAACAGTCTCAATTTTAAATCGTAAAAATACTAAAACTGTATCAATATTTCATTAATTATAATGGATTTCCATGAAATATCAAAAGTCGTAAGTATAAATAATTAATCTGAAACTAACAAGATTAGAGTTATAAATCATTTATTTAAATAAATCAGAACTAATATCCCCACAACAGAAATTAGCATGAAGGATAGTTACAATAGTTATATCAACTATTAGTATAGGGCGATTTTAGATAAAAAATTGTAAAATGGAATAATGAAATAGCTTTTTTAGTGAAAAACAAAATGTTAAAATAACCATACAAAAAATTTTTAATTATAAAATTACATGAGACCAGAAGAAAAATCATATTCTAATAATGTTTAAATTAAGAATGATATTAATGATAATCTCATAATATTAATAATATATGCTCCATAATGTTGGTTACAAATATATTAATAACATTAATATTTTTTTGGTTACAGAATATATGGATGCAATTTTTAAACACAAAACACATTTTTTTTTGTTAAATAAAAGGATTAAACACGTTTCAGCAAATTAAGATTCTATTCAGTACAATTTAACAATTATATGCAGGACCCTAAAATAAATAACTGCAGGTAATTTAATAATTAGCTAACAATAAAAATTTCTAATTTTGAAATATTTTCCAACTTGTTGTTATTTACAACTAGTTTCTTTTTAGTACAAACAAACATACAGTCAATTCCTGGTTATCTGCATGATTCGGTAGTGTGATTGCAGCGGACAACCAAAATTCCGAGATAACTTGCATGTAGTAAAAAAATTCCAAACCAGTAAAAACACATTATTTCAAAACAAATACAGTAATTAAGCTACAAATTAATTAGAAGAAGAATAAATAATAATAAACTTAGAAAAAGAATTATTTACAGTTGTGACTCATCTGCTTAGCAAGCTGAGACAAAAAACAACCCTAGCAGTTATTTATTTTTTGCTTCAACTGTCACTGATCACCTCTGAAACATATCTGAAACTTAATCCTACACACTGCAAAATGTATAGAATTACTGTACGAGGATGGCCTGAAAAGTTTCCGACCTCAACATGAAGAGTGCACTCATCGGTGGCAGCACTTGAATTTTGTTGTTCATCTGTTAAAAATTACTCACCAAAGTTTCAGCCATTTTGGACACGCAGTTGTTAAGTAACAGTCATTTAAGTGAGTTGATGTGAACGTTTGAGTGAGTTGATGTGAATATTGTTATGAAAATGCACAAAATCGAGTATTGAGCTGTCATTAAATATTTGTTTTTCAAAGGCAAAACGCCTACGCAAATCAAAGATGAGTTGGATTCTGTGTATGGGGACTCTGCACCATCATTTACCACAGTGAAATTTTGGGCATCTGAATTTAAACGTGGCCGTAAGAGCTTGGGAGGCGATGAACATTCGGGACGTTCAAAAACTGCAACTACCGACGAAAACATCGCCAAAGTTCACCAAATAGTGCTAGATGACCGCCGAATTAAAGTGAGAGAGATAGCAGACGTTATGAACATGTCAAAAGAACGTGTTTGTCACATATTAAATCAACATTTAGACATGAGAAAGCTGTCCGCGCGTTGGGTGCCGCGTTTGCAAACGTTAGACCAAAAACGTGTTCAAATGAACATTTCCAATGCTCTGTTGGTGCAGTTTAGGCGCAATAAATCCCAGTTTTGGCGCTGATTAATTACTGTAGATGAAACCTGGATACACCATTATATGCCCGAAACAAAAATACAGTCCAAACAGTGGACTGCAAAGGGGGAACCGGCTCCAAAAAAGCAAAAACTGTTTTTTCGGCTGGGAAAGTGATGGTGACTGTTTTTTGGGATAGTCAGTGAGTTATTTTAATCGACTATCTTCAAAAAGGAAAAACTATTACAGGAGCATACTACGCATCATTACTTGACAAGCTGAAGTCAGAACTTGCGGAAAAATGGCCACATTTGCAGAAAAAGAAAATCCTGTTTCACCAAGACAACGCACCGTCTCACACCTCAGCGGTTGCCATGGCGAAAATCCACGAATTACGGTTTGAACTGCTTGACCATCCGCCTTACTCACCAGATCTAGCCCCAAGCGACTTCTTTTTGTTCCCTCATCTAAAAATTGCGCTCGGAGGATAGAGATTTTCATCAAATGAAGAGGCAATCACGTTATTTTGCAGAGAAAAACGATGCAGGAGCATCGCTGAGAGAAGTGTGTAGAGGTATAAGGAGACTATGTTAAAAAATAAAAAAAAATTTCTGAAAAAATGTCTTGTATCTTTGTTAGGTCGGAAACTTTTCAGACCACCCTCGTATAACAGTATGTATGTGTATTGTTTAGTAAAATTTTATTTAAAATTATCACATTTGAAACACAGATTTGTTTTTAAAGATAAAACATAAGTTTTGTTTGTTGATTCAAACTTTTCCTGGTATACTACTGCATAAAAAAATTACATATATTTTTTGTTTTCAAAGATGAACTGACTATGTTTTGTTTTCACTGTAAAAAAAAAAAAAAAAAAAAAAAACACTTTTTTTGTAACTTTTGTCGCCATGGCTAATCAACCTACAGATAATCGGGAGTTGTTGACTGTATTCCTTATATTAAAGACAAGAAATAAATAATTTTCCCTCACCTACTTATGTTGTTCCACAATTTGTCTTGCTGTTCTTGCCATCCTGGAGGCGGACACTCTAACCACGCATTGAAGTACCTCACAATGTTCTGATGGTCCAACTTCGCCAGGGCTTTCACTTCGCGCATAACACGCTCTCGAGACTCTTGTCTATTCAACAGACAAATGTTTTAAGCCCTATTACCAATACAAATATCTTCAATATTAACACAAGACTGCATAAACTATGATATAAATTATTAAATATTAGGGTAAATACTCTGCGATCTAACCTGTCCATTTTTTGGATGAAACCTTTATCTTTTCTGATTTCTTGCATACTTGCAAATTGATACAGCTGTGACCGATGAAAAACCTTAACATAATGAAGAAACAGCTGTTGCATAAAATCAGCTCTTTAGCGAGAGAAAAATATTAGCTGATAGATTAATCAAAATGTGTTTGAATCTCGTGCCATAATTAAGAGACACACGTGACTAATTACATCAGCACTCAGAATTCCTAAGCTTATTGCTATACTACAATGCTGATGAATGGCAATTCCGCTAAATTTGTATCTCCTTCTACAAATTATCTCCCAAAAGTTCAACAAGCTTGGGCAGTGGAATAATAACTCGATTACACTAATGAACGAAGATTAGAGGTAACCCAGAACTTAAGAAAAAGGGTCAAATATAGTTTGATGAGGCTACAACTTTCCTCACTGCTCTGACCTCACGGGCCACGACATATGCCTGAGAAAAGCACTAACTCTTCTTCCCAGACCCTACTCCCTCAGAAAAAAATTTTCAACTCCTTGGGGCGTGGCCCACTGTTTGAGAACTACTGGTTTAACTGATAACGATGATTTCAAATCTTTTTATGACACCAATAGAAAATTTTTGATAATTATTAGATATTACCTTTTCTAGATAATTATTAGATAATTATCTAGAATTATTAGATAATTCTAGATATTACCGGTTAAATGGCTTAAATTCTTTAAAATTGGTCTAAAATATTTTTTAAGATAATGTTTACCTGTTTGGTAAAGGAATCCTTTTGATTGCGTAATGGCAGTCATCAATTTTATTTTTAGCTTCAAAGACGACTCCAAAACCACCCTTGCCCAATCTATGTACAGGATCGAAGTCTGTCAAGTATCTAGAAACAAAATTGTTTTCCTCACCAGAAGCATTCGAGTTAACGCTTATCTGGCGAAGATCTATTCCAGAGTCCTTCTCTTCAATAGAAGACATTTGCTGCTTGTTGAAGTATAGCAATTCCTACAATGGTAATCAAACTGTAGATCACATTGTAATATCCAGTAACAAGTAAATCCGTAAATATGTAAACAGTAAATAAGTAAATCCAGTGAATAATTCAATAAAATATTACATTCACATATTAATTAAAATATGCAACATAATTTTGTAAATTTTATTTTTGTTATTTTTTACCATTTTGTTACAAACCATACCAAATTGTTTAAAAAGTGGAATTTTTTTAAACAAATAAAATAAAACTGTGTAATCACCAAGATTTAAAAAAACACCAAATTATCACAGTGTGTAGTTCATCATACACTGTGTGTATGGGGGAGGAGGAGAGAGAGGAGGATGGAGAGAGGGGGAGAGAGCGAAAAAGAGGGAGAGGAAGGGAGGGAGTGATAAAGGGACAGAGAGGGAGGGAAAGAGAAAGGGGAGGAAAAGTTTTTTAAGGGTGAAAAGCACACTGAGGGTATTATCGCTTCCTTAAATATAAGTGTAAGTGTAAAGTGTTAAATCATAAGTGTAGTGTTGTAAATGTAAATGTGTGTTAGATTTGGGTACCGTGAGGGACGTCTAAATCCTCTCAATAGGTGCAGCTAGTCTGCATCCCCCTGTGGGGCAAGGAAAAGAAAGATGGATGGATGGATGGATGGATGGATGGAGGGAGGGAGAGAGAGAGAGAGAGAGAGAGAGAGAGAGAGAGAGACTGATCAGTGAATCAGTTTAATTCTCTTTTAATAAACACTGATTGATTAAATAATATATTATGGAAAAAATGCTTCTGCAATGTAATGTTTTTTTAAGTGGTGTCAAGATTTAGGACTAAACGATTGGTACAATAAAAAACAAGGACTAAGTTAAAACCAATTTAACCAAAAGTGAAAGCAAGTGATAATCTTCAATATGCTAATATACATATAAACTACATATAAACTAACTATACATATATACATATAATGTTAGGAATAGGGTTTATGAACATGACTTTTGCAAAATTCATATTCATACCTAAGCAATATTTGTTTAATTAAAAACAGATTTGTATAGAAAGTATTTAGTTATTAATTAACAGATATATATATATATAGGTAAGCAACTTACATGTGCAGGATGATGCATGAAATGCATGAATTTTCTCTGCAGCAGAAGATTAAACAACACAGCTGTTGCTATGCTTATTACAACCACTTCCTTCCTGAAACATGCACCTAACATTGCATTACAATTATAAAAAAATTTTTTTAAATGGTGAAAATAAACAAGGTTTGCCATACATATTACTTACAAAGCGAAGGAAGACAACACAATATTTAACAGCTTAAGTACATCAAAATTATATTTTATTATTATTGCCAACTTTTCAGACTTCATTTTCAGAAGATTTAGTACAAAATAAAACTGCAAGACTTTCTTAATTAAAGAGTTTTTACAATGCCAGGTAAGGTGGACAAATTTACTTAACAGGTGACATGCTTAAAACCTGTCATATGCTAGACTAGGTTTTCTGTAAGCCAATACTTAGATGTTTCCAGTGAATAAACACAGCTAACATTCGCTAGGGGTTAACTGTACTATAGGTTTTTTTGGACACCTAGTTTTTGCTAGAATATTGACATAAATGAAAACTTTAAACTATACTTTGTACTAGCCTTTGCTAGGATATTTTCGAGTATGGTCAGTTACACACAAGACTTTCTTTCTCTAGTACATGTAGCCTTTCTCTTCAGTAAGCCATCTGTTGTCGATCTAATATATGATCAAATGTAAATATAAAATACATATAGTGTGCAAAATAAGAATAACTCAATTGTTAAGAACTGTTACAGTTTAAAGTCAAAATTTAGACTTTTTGGTAACTGAGTTTCTTTGGGAAAATGATACTCGTAGTGGTGGTATTTGTAAGAAGCATAAATGGAAATATTGTTTGTGGTTTGTTGGTGACCCCGATTTATAATCTGGTATAGCACAAGATGTCGGTGACTACTAGAGGTCTGCGGGGCCCTAAATTTTATGGGTCGGGTTGGGTCAATTGAAAAGAAAAACTTCGGTTCGGGCCAAGCATACAATTCGGGTCAAAGACGGGCCGGGCCAAGTAAATATTAACTTTTATTTTTAAGCAATAGTGTACGCAATACGCATACATATTTTCACTACCAAAACTCGTAATATACAAACATTATAAAGAAAGAACATTTTAAATAATCATCGAAGGTCAAGTGTCTAACCACTTATAATCATTCTATTTGTTTTGCTCGACAAAACCAATTGTTGACCTGTCAGTGGGTGCAGTATTATCGGTTAGTAGTTTTATTTATTGTCATGCTACAATGAGAAGGGACTAAGTGGACTGTGCATGTTTACAAATATAGTTTCCTCGTCGGGTCGGGTCAGCACACTGTCTTGTTAAATAAATATGTTTGTGATTGACAACATTACACAATCAGTTCAGAGAATCTGCAGATATCCTTTAACTGAATGTATATTGTTTCATGATTGTCACTAAATTAAAAGATGTAATTTTTCAACAAAAAAAAATCAAATGAAAATATTGAACACAATGAGCCCGGTTTGTTGCAGTATTCACACAACTTTTGCATGCCGATATATACGCCCTGTGGAATAGGTCCGTGGCAGTATTCAGTCAGACTAACGAAGCCCATATTACATCGTCTTGTGGCGGTATTCACACAACTTTTGCACGCCGATGTAATCGGTTCGTGGCTATATTCAGTCAGACCAACGGAGCCTGTGTATTACATAGGCTCGTGGCGGTATTCACATAACTTTTGCTTGTTGATATAATCGGCCCGTAGCGGTCAGAAGATTAAATATAAAATGAAGAAAAGTTTAATTCTTTTTTTTTGACTTAGGCCTAGCTAAAAATGTGATTTAACCGTTTGGCCTGACCCAACCCAAAAAGCCCGAGTGCCCTACCCTACCGACCCGAACTCTAAAAAAAATAGCAGACCCTTAGTGTCTACTGCAACAGAACTATAAACCATATGATAAATCGTCTTGTTGAGCAATAACACAATTGGATCTGCTACAGCAGATGACATGAAAGAGACAAAAGTTTTGTGGCAAAGACACTTCTGTCTGACAACTGTTATCATTCTAGATTACATGCATATAGGAAAATTTAACCATGACAAGCACTACAGGGAGGAGATGAATATTTAGGAATATGCAAGCTACATGTAACACTGGAACAGTTTATAAGCATCAGTGCAGAGTGACCAGGCAGCACTCATGACAGGAAAATGTGGAAGAGAAGCCCAAGTCAGAGTATGATGGCGGTGTAGTATGCTTCATCAGGGACTCAGGGTATGGACTGTCTCATTGGCCGAATGCACCACTTAAGACTTATCAGAAATCCCAAGAAAGCACAATTTAACACACTTTGTTTGTTGTTTAAGAAAAAGTGTGTGTGTGTGTGTGTGTGTGTGTGTGTGTGAGAGAGAGAGAGAGAGAGAGAGAGAGAAAGAAAGATTTCCCTTTTCTCTCTTGCTATGTGTTGTATAACATTGCAAAGCATCAGAATGATGACTTTGACTACAGGGATTTGAACATCAAATATGATGATGTTCATCCATATGAAATGAAGCTGAAGATGTGCAACACATGAATGTAGCCACAAAAAAAGGAGAAGCAAAGAAAAGTTTTGCTGATAAGATGCAGTTTTCGATTGTTCTTTGATTCGCGACTGACAGAATTAAGAACTTAGAAAGTGCCTAAGGTTAATATGTGCTACCTCTAGTTTTTGTTACCAATTTTTCTGAAGGCACTAATTGTGGGCTATTGTTTTCTCCAATTTTAAGACATTGTTTATGCACTTAAACACTAATCTAGTATACACTAGCTCTTAAAAGGGTGTATAACTAAGTTTTATTCCCACCACTAGTATAAATCCTAACAGAAAAACATAAATTACAATCACTTCTAAACTCTTGCACTGGTTGAGATGTTTTAATAAGTGCTCTTAAATTAGATATCAACTCGCATGAATTCTTTTTCATGTACTACCTTCATCTACTGTAATGCCTAATGGACCAGTACCAGTGGTTCAAATTAACAAAAAAATTTATTTCATTTGCTTATTTTCTTTGTATGTATTTACTTAATAGATGAACTGAAGATGTCGGTATTTGGAATTTACAGCTTATAAGAAGCTCTTTTCTTTAACAGCTGTGTCAACAAACAGCATAACATAACAGTAGAAAACAGATAATTCCCCCTTCTAATTAATCTTTCGATAACCCAGATACCTTATAATATTTATTATAGTTATAGGGACTGTAACTACAGTGTGTAGGGACAATCGGTCTTAAGATATTTATTCACTCTATAAGTACGGCCAAGCGAGTTGTATTACATACCACCAAAACCACAGTGAAACTATGATAATAGGAACAGGAATTTCACTGTCAGCAGAGTTTGCAACATCTTCATCTTTGTGGTCCAATATTGTACTATTTTGTTTTTCACATAAAGATGCTTCATCTTCATCCTTGGCTGCTGCAGGACTGTATAAGTAGAACCCATTTCCTAAAAAAAATATGGTTTTTATTTACAAACCAAAGCGCTAAACTAAAAAAAAGATACATAAATTAAAGTGCATGCAATGTGTTTCCATCATTTATTTGCATGTAACAACTTCCAAAAATTAAATTTATAAAAAATAACTGCAATATTATAACATAATAAAGAAAACTGAGGCTAAAATTCGCTTAATGAAATTCTACTTTAATTTACAATCTTACCGTTAACATACTCAGAAGCATAAAGCACGGAAAGACCTGTAGTTGAAGCTTGATTTGACTCATCTGTTATCAACAATCTTTCAGTTTCTCTTCCCTTTAATCCTAAAGCAGCACCTGCAACAGTCATACAATTGTTTTGTGCAAGTACCCCATATATGCTATCATTTAAAACTATTATCAAATGAATCAAAAATTTGATAATAGTTTTTTTTTTTTTTTTTTGCTTAACGTCGGACTATTGTGCACACTTGCCTCTTCATTTGACGAAAATCTCTGTCCTCTGAGTGCAATTTTTAGATGAGGGAACAAAAAGAAGTTGCTTGGGGCTAGTGGATGGTCAAGCAGTTCAAACCGTAATTCATGGATTTTCGCCATTGCAACCGCTGAAGTGTGAGACTTTGCGTTGTCTTGGTGAAACAGGATTTTTTTCTGCAAATGTGGCCGTTTTTTTCGCAAGTTCTGACTTCAGCTTGTCAAATAATGATGCGTAGTATACTCCTGTAATGGTTTTTTTTCCTTTTTGAAGATAGTCAATTAAAATAACTCATTTTAGTAGTAAAAATAAATGACTATCTCAAAAAACAGTCGCCATCACTTTCCCAGCCGAAAAAACAGTTTTTGCTTTTTTTTGAGCCGGTTCCCCCTTTGCAGTACACTGTTTGGACTGTATTTTTGTTTTGGGCATATAATGGTGTATCCAAGTTTCATCTACAGTAATTAATGGGCGCCAAAACTGGGATTTATTGCGCCTAAACTGCGCCAACAGAGCATTGGAAATGTTCATTAAAACATGTTTTTGGTCTAACGTGAGCAAAAGCGGCACCCAACGTGCGGACAGCTTTCTCATGTCTAAATGTTGATTTAATATGTGACAAACACGTTCTTTTGACATGTTCATAAAGTCTGCTATCTCTCTCACTTTAATTCGGTGGTAATCTAGCACTATTTGGTGAACTTTGGCGATGTTTTCGTCGGTAGTTGCAGTTTTTGGACGTCCCGAACGTTCATCGTCTCCCAAGCTCTTACGGCCATGTTTAAATTCAGCTGCCCAAAATTTCACTGTGGTAAATGATGGTGCAAAGTCCCCATACACAGAATCCAACTCATCTTTGATTTGCGTTGGTGTATTGCCTTTCGAAAACTAATATTTAATGACAGCTAGATACTCGATTTTGTCTATTTTCATAAAAATACTTACATCAACGACTGTTACATAACAACTGCACGTCCAAAATGGCTGAAACTTTGGTGAGTAACTGTCAACAGATGAACAACGAAATTCGAGTGCTGTCACTGACGAGTGCTGTTATCTTCATGTTGAGGTCGGAAACTTTTCAGACCAATCTCATATATCCTGTAAATCCTCAATCTTCCTGCCATGTGAGGATTTTCTGAATGCGCAACGTTATCTTAGGTCATTGGTGGAAAATGTCTGTCCCTAACTAAGAATCATGCTTTGTTGTTGCATTCTTGTCAAAGGTTTTATGAACTATTATTTGACGTGCAATCTGTATAGTGTTTTGGTATTTTCTACATGTAAGTTTTACACAGATTGTCTGATACTGTTTGGAGTAAACGACTGTGCATGTGGTAGGAATACACTAGGTCACTTAGGTAGCACAATGTTTACTTTGCTGCAGTTTATTTTTGAGAACTCCCAACTACTGTACTCTCTGGATCTTATTTTAAATAATGTTTTGGTTGTTTTTTATTTTTAATGTGATCCTCAAGATTCAAGGACATTTGCGACCTTCATGGACATTTATTTAAATGTAACAGATGGATTTTGAAAGATGTTTTTCGTTTGTGCCGTTCATTGTGTGCCGCAATGACAGGAACAATGGAACTAGTTTTTTCCATTATAGGCAGTATCATCATCCTGTAATTATATTTTAACTCAATACCTTTTGGAGGTTTGTATTTGTATAGTTTCTCGGTGGCCTAGTTGATAGCGTACTGGGCTTTCACCCCGAGGACCCGGGTTCGATACCCGGCCAGGGCTTGGCATTTTCATACTCTATAAATCATCCCATCGTCTGCATTAGCCCAAGCGTGCACAATTATTGGACGTTACACACAAAAAAAAATCAAAATTACTGATGACCATTTGGCACATTTATACTAGAAGCAACTGTTGACCATCAGTTTTTAATACTAATTACCAAATTTGAAGAACAAGTATTGAAAATCAACACATTTCTACTAATTTAATTATGGTCTAGATGTATTAGTTTAGCACAACATAAGTCTTAATTAGTTATTATTTAAGTAAGTCTACAATACTTACTAGATACAGGTACTGGCTGCCATGGAATTTTTGGGTATACATTGTTGTCAGTTATCATGTGTTGCCTATATTCTCCTGCTATTTCCTGCAGTTTGTTCTGCATGGTTACACTTTCTTGAATATAAAGCTAAAACAAAATAATTCTGTTTTAATAATTGAATTACAAGAACTATTGTCGAAATACAGGACTTCTTATATTTTTATAGAAATAAATGAGCCTTACATGGCTTTAAGTTTAAGTAGAACTCAAAACAATTGAAATATTTATATTTATTATAAATAATTATCAAGTAAATAGTGAAACTTAAATTAACCATCAAAGTTGGGACTCGGATAGTTTATCAAATAGACAAATAACAGAAAAGCCTTAACCAACAAACCTACTAGCATTATTGCATATGAAAAAACGATAAAAAAATGATACTATACGTACATATGTTCTATTATACAGAAAATTCCCCAACAATGTCAAAAATTCCAGTTAACTATACAATTTAAAGAAACTATCTGTATACCATTAATATTTATCAAATAACCATGTGTATAATACTAGATTTATTTTTTATGCTATTTACTTCTTTATGTTTTTTTTTAGATGCAGGTATCTTATTATATTTACTATACTATACACAGCTTAAATTTTGATTCTAAGACTTGAGAATAAAAAAATAAACACAGACACACACACACACACACACACACACACACACACACACACACACACACACACACACACACACACACACACACACAAATAATGATCAGTTGGTAAACTACAAGACTATTTCACATTTTTTTATCACTTACATTTAAAGGTATAAATCACAGTTTAACATTCAGCCGTACCATGCTTAAAGGCGCAACACTTTTGAAGGATTCATGTAGAGATACTATACAGAGATGAAGGGTTCACACAATTTAATCATATATATATATATATATATATATATATATATATATATATATATATATATATATATATATATATATCAACGGACTGTAAAGGATCTCTAACAAATTCTATAAAGAATACACCAGTGCAATAAGATTTATTGTATAATATAGTTCAGTCGTAATATTATACGCATTTTTGACCACTTTCCTATATTCTAAGTACAGTAGTCCCCTAGTTAATATTCATAATTTGTTCCAGAACTAAGACTGTTATCTGAGCAGACTACTGTGTGTGTCAGCGTTTAAAATAGACTTAAATAAAACATTTTAATTTGTTCAAAAATTGAAAACAGAATTTAAACAATTTGAAACTCGCACACAAAGACATAACGTTTAATTAAATATAAAAATCAAAAGTATGTAACACAATAATATTATAACTGTTTAAATTTTTTAACGGGCTAACAAATTAAACACACAGTAAACGAGTTGACAAGCTAAGTAAAATTAGGTACAATGACAACAAAGGAAATATGACGGGGCATTCTAAGAACAGGTAACGAAGAAATAAATAAATGAAATTGGGAAGTTATTGCACTACAAAGACCAAACACCCATCAATCAAAAGCTTATTTGCGTTAACTCAAAGCTTATAATTTCTGCAGCACTGCACATTATCTCTATATTTAAACATCTGCTTAGAAATAATTAAACAAAATGAAAACATTCTTATAATACATTCTGCCCTTTTTCTGAAACCTAAACTATTATGCGGGATAGCCGCCTCGGTGGTCTAGTGGATAGCGTACTAGGCTTTCACCCCGAGGACCCGGGTTCGATTCCCGGTGAGGGCTTGGCATTTTCATACACTATAAATCATCCCATCGTCTGCATTAGCCCAAGTGTGCACAATAGTCGGACATTAAACACAAAAAAAAAAAAACAAAAAAAAAAAATGTTATGCTGGTCATTTTTCATTCATTGAATTAAACCATTGTCCGATATGACCATTAGCAGGGGTACCACTGTATTTGTAACTGAAACAAAATGAAACTTATTTTTCAAATAACTAATCACTTAGGTATTATGTAAATATTTTTAGGTGTTATTCACACTTACTTGCTTATTATGCATCCCAATATACAATGTAGGGGATTCGGGCAAAGGATTTTCGTCTAAAGTAATCTGTGGTCGACTTCCCCCAAACAAGTCCACCCATTCTAACTTTCCTTGGTCCAATACCCAGGCGCTCACCACTGGTGAATTAAACTAGAAAATACAACCATTAAATATAATTTGACTTTCGATTATCCGCATTCAAGTGATCATATCACTTGTTAAACAACTTTGAGGAGATTAAATTTGAATCCTTACACTTTCCTGCTACCCTAAAAGAGTGAGAAACATAGCAACCATATAAACAATTAATTCGATAAGTAAATTTCAACATATTTATATGTTTTATGGCTACTAAAATACTGCAAAGAGTGACGCAGATACAAGCTTCAGAATTTATAGTTGCAAAGAAAACCTGGATCTTTACCTTCCATCAACATAAAAAAAAAACATTTTTTTTCTTTTTCCAAAACATAATTCGGACCAAATTTAACTCAAATATACTTCCAAATAAAAAAAGAAATGGATTGTTGTTGTTGTTGTTTCCTATGGCTAGCCCAGACTCCAGTCCATCAGCATCCTTGCCTCCCAATACAGTTGAGTGAAGCTCTTCTGTCGTCTCGAATCAGCATTCAATCCAGGGAATGTCAGCAGGTGTTCCTTGTTCATATTTGAGTTCGTCTCTTGGCACAGAGGGCACATTTCAAAGGAGTAGACTCCAATGTGCTTCAAGAGGGCGGCGAGGCAGTCATGACCCGTGTCAAGATGGAACTGTGCCACTGACTGTCTCCTTGGGTTTTCCTTCAGTCCGTCCCATTCCTCATCTATATTTTCCCAGCGTTTGCCTTTTGCTATGCTCTTCATTGTTTCCATCTGCTGTTTCTTCATTGTACTTTTGAGCATGGCATTTGCCTTATTTGGATTGGACAAATGTTTGGGTTGGGATAGGAGTGAACCTTTCTTTACCAGCTCATCTGCAGCCTCATTTCTGGGCACACCTACATGAGAAGGGATCCATTGGAACACTATATTTTTGCTTAATTTTTGAAGCGTTTGTAACATTTGATTTATTTCTTTAAGATTGTTGCCCGCTGATGATGATAAGGCCTGCACTGCTGCCTTAGAATCTGTCAGTATTACACAGTTTTGGTGTTTATGCGAAGTGTTCAGCAGAAGGAGAAGAGCCTTAGATATGGCCTCCATCTCAGCGTCAAAATTCAACCTGTTCAGCCCACCTGGGTAGTAGTGTGAGAAATGAGGTGTGTACACTCCCGCTCCAGTGCTTCCGTTCTCATCCTTAGATCCATCTGTGTAGATTCTCAACCATTGGTCGGAGGGTTATCTTTCTTCTATTGTGGAGATGGCCAGTTGTCGGAGAAGCGATGGGGGGCATTCTCTCTTGTTAACTTCCTCAACCAAAGACAAATTTATGTCTACCTCCAGAAGGTGAATTGGGTTAGTTGGTGTGGTATATGGTTCTGTAATGGATATCTGTTTATTGCCATTGAGGTATTCTGATATGGTATTGAGGTACTGAGGAAATGGAAATGGATTGCTATTGTATGAAAAATCTGGCAAGCCTTATAATCGATAAAAGAAAAAAAAATCTGCCTAATTTCTTTAAATCTGTTTCTCAGAATATGCATAAACTTTTATGACATATAGAATGAATTATAACTCGCACCTAATTTGTAATAAGAGACAATAAAATGTCTATGTACAGGCAATAAACAGACAAAAGTATTTCCTGTATTTTTTTTTAGTTTAACCATAATTTTTCACTAAGTCTCATTTACTGTTGAATCTTATACTTATTCTGATTATGATCAGAATTTGAGCAAAATATGAAAGAACAATTTTTTAAAAAATGGACTATTTTTTCGCAACTAATTATTCACGCAAACATCAACACATATGTTGTTTTCGAATGTGTCAATTGAATGTGAGTGTTTTTGGCAATGTTCTTGCTCCATTTAATTTATGTCTTAATCAATAGGCAATCTTTTTTACAACCCATAATGCTATAACATTATGCAGACTGTAATGAGTTTTAAGGAGTAAAACAGAGTAAAAAAGTATAATTACTGAATATAAAAAATATAGCATTTTTTTATAGTAATATAAAATATTAGTAATGGAGTATGTACATCATATCTTAGTTCATTCTGTCGTGCCCAGACAGACAACATTCCAGTGTTCAAGATCATCACCCCCACTCATACACTGAGTATTACAATGACTCCAGCATGTAAGGATTCTGTGGAACTTAGAAATCATCGAAGTTTTTAGCAGTAACTCTGTTGTGTATGATAATATAAGAGTAGATTTTATTGAAATTTTTTTCAACTCAGTGTCATATTGTATACATTTAGAATCTTGCAAGATATCATCAGCTGTACTTACATGCATGTCTTAAATTTGATATTGCAGTTTACTTGAACAATTTAAGAGAATTAATGCACTGTCTGGGGTAATTAATACAGGAAATTACAGGTAATTAATGCACAATTTGAAATACAGGAGCACACATTTAAGAGCCTAATCCCAATTAATTCAGATAATTGACATTTACTTTAGGATAAATGAAAAAGTATCTTTTACATACTTTATGAGTCCAGAGTACTTTATCAGGATGAACTTTGCTTAGAGCACAGACCAACCCTTCCGGTACAATCACTTTAAAATTGATGTCATTGACTTTACTATCCTGTCTGGAATGGCAATCAGATGCAGGGTCAGGGGCTAACTTTACATCATGCTGACCCACACTGAAGTTCCACCTGAATAACAAACAATATCTATCATTTTCACATTCATATTTTTTTAAAATTATTTAAATTCTTATAAACCCGAAAATCCCGACACTAATCTTTTCCATTGTTGAAATAAAAAAAATCTTTTCATTAACTGTGATTAATCAAAAATTCTTAGTAAAAAACTAACATAGATTAAGAATACCACATGCACAACATGGAACTGGTTCATTACAAAAAAATAAAGTAAATGATATTTAGTTTTTAAATTAAAAATAATGCTAAAACATTGTAACAATAATAACAATGTTATTAGTATCACACTTGAAATCAAACAGAAAATACATAAGAATTAAGAAAGGTTAGGTTAGGTTAGGTGATTTGTAATTACTTTTCTACGCCAGATCGAGGTTCGACAGCTCTCACCGTCTGCGTCTGCCTTTGTATCAACACAACATCTCCACCAAATTCAGGACCAGAGTGATCTGTCAAATTGTCACACTTGCTCATGGAGCACTCGTATAAAACATGGCCTGTTTCTACATCCACTCCATAAGTACGACTTTCTTTCCCTCCTGAAAACACCAAAAAAATTTACTGAACATTCTTTCACTTATTTCAGGATTAATTGGTAACGCTTACAATATAAAACCATGACTGGTTTTAATGACTGGATATTAATTTTTTTTTTTTTTTTTTTTTTTTTTTGATGTTTAACGTTTGACTATTATGCACACTTGGGCTAATGCAGACGATGGGATGATTTATAGCGTATGAAAATGCCAAGCCCTAGCCGGGTCGGGGTGGAAACCTAATACGCTATCAATTAGGCCACCGAAGCAGCTGATATTAAGAGTAGAACAACACTACAGATAACCCAAAACATCATTAAGTAACTAGTAATAAAATATTCGGATTAGAAGTAAAAGAAAGCCTAATACAAAGCAGTTTGGATAAAATATATAATTTATACATTTATGTCCTGTAACAAAACATTTTGATTCTAAAAACCAAACTTAGGCTTTTTGTTACCATTGTAACTGTGTTATAACACACACACACACACACACACACACACACACACACACACACACACACACACACACGCACACACTCACACACACACACACACACACACACACACACACACACACACACACACACACACACACACACACACACACACACACATCCTAGAAATCAGATGCTTTCCATATATATATAGAAGGCTGCGGAAAAGGTTCGGCTACTGAGAATGAAGAGGGCTCTTGGTATAACGTGTGATGTCTACAATAAGAGATGTATGTCGACGCACACAAAAATCAGACACTACAACACAGTCATAAAACCGGAGGTATTATATGCAAGCGAGACGCTAGCACTCCACACAAAAGCTACCATGGAGGGTATTTTGAAGGAAGAACGCAAAATCTTGAGGAAGATCCTTGGCCCGAGATTAACAGAAGATGGATACAGGTTGCACTCCCGGAAGACCACAGAGAAGATATTGAACCTGGCAGCAGATATTAGGAGGCTTCGGTTCTATGGACACATCAGTAGACTCCCAACAACGAGACTTGCCAACAGAATCCTTAAGTATATACAAGGTGTCAAATCAACGTCGTGGATCGCACAAGTCAGAGTAGACCTACATGACGCAGGAATAGACTCAACAGATGTTGAAGATAGACACGCATACAGGAGTTGAAAATAATCTGTTCAAAATATTTTTAATTTGAAAAAATAATTAAAGAAAACATAAAGACAATTATCTAAGGTGTTTGCTATTTTAGACGGTTACTTAAAATACCAAAGGTTTCTTTTATCTAACACAACCTTTGTAAGTGTTGGAAATTAGATAATTTGTACAGGCCACATAAACGGAAACAATAACTACTAATGAACGATTGCAGTAGAGAAATTATTACGGTACTATAATCTTTCATTAGTAGTTTTTCCTTTTTATGTGGTCTATACAAATTATTATTATTATTATAATTTTTGTTGTTGTTATTTTAAGGCGAAAAACACATTGAGGCTATTATTGCCTCTCTAAATGTGTCAATGTAAAGTCGTAAGTGTGTGTTAGACTCGGGTATCGCGAGGGACGTCTAAATCCTCTCAATAGGTGCAGCTAGTCTGCACCCCCTGCGGGGTACAAATTATTAAATTTCCGACATTTACTGAGGGAAAATTAGTCTTTTGCAGTTTGATGGCTAGTTTCATTAGTCAACATTTTCTTAACACCAATATCTTTGCGGTAGATAAGTGAGATAACTAACAGTCAACGTATAGTCAAGATAATCAACGTATAGGTAATTTTAGCAACGTATCATACTATCTTGCCTTATCAAACAGTATCCTGTGCTTAGTTAACCTATAAACTTTTGTCTGGTTTGTAAAATTTTGTAAAGTTAATTAAGCTGGTATGATAGCTGGCTGTTTCTATAACTTGGATCTGTAAATAAGTTCAAGTCTAGTTACTACTATTAGCTTTTTCGGTGTGTTATTACATTCGTTTACCTGTCACAAAGTAGGTGGGGATATAAACACATTGTGAGTAGTCTACCTGAAAGCATTACAACCACTTATTCTTCAATATAAATTTTATTTTTCGTATTAACTGTATTTTTTTTATCAGATTTCCATTTAAATTAAATCTGTTGTCTGATTTGTTCGTTCAAATACCTTGAATTATTCAAACTCTACAGTATCTATTTGTGTTTATTACTCAACACTAAAATACATTTTCCAGTGACATGGCTTACTTGCAACACCATGACTAAATAAATGTATACACAGATTGTACAGACTATATGAGTATTACTGTAGAACTGTACTTTAATTTGTATTCTTTTTTTTGTTAAGTTCTGATATGTCTCAGTAACCATTGCTTTAAAATGTCAGAAAGGTAGGCCTATTTTTTTTAATACACAAAGCGCAATACACCTTACTGACAATAGGCCTTATCTCTCAGAGATACGCAAAGTAAATAAAATAGTGTTAACTACTGATGTCGTAAATGTAAAATGTTAAAAGAAAATATTGTTTCTGTAACTACATTAAGACATGATACAACTTAAGAATATTTTTGTCACACGGAAAAATATTTTCACATTAAGCAAAATTATTAATGTTATGCTTACCAGATATAACCAGATCTTCCGAATACCTAAATGAAGATTTCAGTAAGTGGTCAGCTGTAATAGGAACTGCTTCAATATTTTCACCATTGAATTTATACAGCCCTCCGCTCAGCGATGGGATCATCCGAACCCAATGACCATTGTTAGATAACTGTAAAAAAATTATACAAGTGTTTAAAATGTAATACAGTACTGATTACAATATTTATTACACATTGGTCACTGTAAATTGATTGTTTTATGAAATGCAGAAATGAATGAATATTGTGTGGTAAAGTTAGCTCAGCTGGTATGATAGCTGGTTGTTTCTATAACTTGGACCTGTAAATAAGTTCAATTCTAATTACTACCATTAGCTTTTTCCGTGTGTTTATGTTTATCTGGCACAAAGTAGCTCTCAAAAAATAATAATAGGCTGTGAATAGTGGAGATAATGCCAAACTAAAAATTAAAGTGTATTTTGATATTATATAGGCTAACAACTACACAATGCCCTAATATTGTTTTATCAAAACTGACATTTTTCAAATTCTTAATTAACCAAAAAAATTATTAAAAGGGTTTTTTTATTTATTGCCCTTTAGTGCTCTTTGCAAAACTAAAAGTATTAAGTAATGCATTTAGCTTTTTACCACAACTTGCTTACACAATATTCTTTTTTTTTCAAATGTTTTCTAACAAAAAAATTAATAGAAGGAAAGATTACATTAATATGTTACTAAAGAGCCAATAAATAGTATTATCAAATTTGGTCTGTATTGAAAAATTAATATTGCCGCCTTGGTGGCCTAGTTGATAGCGTACTGAACTTTCACCCCGAGGACCCGGATTCGATTCCCGGCCAGGGCTTGGCATTTACATACGCTATAAATTATCCCATCGTCTGCATTAGCCCAAGTGTGCACAATAGTCGGACATTTAAAAAAAAAAAAAAAAAAAAATTAAACACAATCTGGTAGTTTTTTTTTTACTTTTAAAATTTTTTAAAGTAGTTTTAAAAATCGATATTATTCCCAGAATATTTGTAGTTAAAAAGATATTTATCCTAAAAAAATCGTGATCTTAATTACAAATACAATTTTTGAAATTGTTAAAATAATGTACGACAATACGACACTTTATCGAAAAAGTAAATTCCAAAAAAAGCTGAAGAAATATGGTGGCCGAAGATGTTGAATTTTATAACATGAAGTATTAACTACCCAATAATGATAAGCAACGGTTTGTAAGTGATTTCTTAAGGAAAATACATTTTTAATAAATATAATAAACTCACTGGAACTAACAATATGTTGACAAAGAATGAAGATTACCTTCAAACAGTTTTACCTCATTGTGTTCAAGCGTAACAATGTGGTCCGAAATCACGTATATTACCGTACTCCCTATTGAAAAAACCTTACCTTAAGATAATGGCTGAAAATACCATTTGTATTATAATTTATTATCAACTAACAAGGTCTGTTCTAGGTCTAAGGGGCCGAGCCCCAAAACCAAATCACTTTTATTATAACTGTCTGCTGTGCAACTTTCATTGGAGTTACAAAAAAAAAAAAAAAATCAAAAATTAATGTAAATTTATATAAGGACTATATACAGTACTAAATATTATAAACACACAGAAAAACATGTTTACATATTCAGTTATGAAAAGATGTTTATGAAAAATGTGGTTTCACCCATGTTTTTAAACAGACTGGATTGTTCAGTTTCCAGTTCATCTCACTGACAATAGAAAAAATTTCTGTCAGAAACACAAAAACCAACAGGTTTGGAAGCATTACTCTGACATAGGCATGCCTAACACTGACAGAAGCACAAGGAAATACAGTACATATAATCAAATAACATTTGAGAATTAAAAATATAATTTATCTTTTTTTTATTAATAAATGGATTAATGCATGCTAACTGAATGTAGTATAAGAAATTACGGTATTAAGAATCATCAGTTTATACATTATTACCAAATTATAAATAAATAAATAAATACAAGAACAGAAATTCAAAATTTATGTAACTTAGAAGCTTTCTTTAAAATCAATTCTTAAGAGGCTATTTTCTTAAATAACTTTTGTAATACAGTAGAACTTGGTTATAATGGAAATATTTATAAAACAAGAAAAATATTGCATTAAATTCGAGTGAAGTTATAAAAAATGTTTTGCGACATAATTTTAAAGATTACCAAGGTTTAAGAAGTCAAACAAATTATAATTTCACTGATATATTATTATTACTATTACCATATTTGTGTTTGAATATTTATTTATTTGTGGAGCACACTATATCCTGCATTACAAGTCTGTTGAGGGATGGGCCTTTTTGCACTGTGACCCTTAGCCAACCAATTGGAGAAAAGAAGTGTTGCAAGATTGTGTTCCCTGCTATAAAACTAGCCGCCTCGGTGGCCTAGTGGATAGAGTACTAGGCTTTCACCCCGAGGACCCGGGTTTGATTCCCGGTGAGGGCTTGGCATTTTCATACGCTATAAATCATCCCATCATCTGCATTAGCCCAAGTGTGCACAATAGTCGGACGTTAAAACACAAAAAAAAAAATGCTATAAAACTGTGTAGATTGGAATATTTGTTTATTAAAAAATCCCTGTTTATGGCCATGTGACAAAACCATGCTCTCACACTTTTAGACTAAATTTGTGTATCAAACTGTAAGCATGCAGTTCATTCTTAAAAACAACTACATGTTTAAACAAATGATAAATATTGACAGCTGAGTTCTGTCTTTATCAGCAGTAGTAATTCTGATAACAGCTCTGTGAAGAATCTGTAAATTGGTCTCTTATAGCACACACTGCTGCAGAGGATCTTTCGAATGGGAGAAGTGTGCAGACTCAAGAGCGGACTTACGCTCCTCCATGCGGTGCAGGGGGCAAACAGATTAATGCTGGCCTGTAAAAAGTATCTGTATCGATATGGCTAAAGCATTGCACGTGTGTGTGCGTGCACATATATGTGCATGTGGCTAATGGGGAGCTTAGCTTCCAGTTTGTGAACTCTAAATACCAGACGACCTCTAGTTTCAATTCAATATACACATGATGTGGGGCTCTACAGGTGTACAACTTTTCATGAATATTGCCCTCTTACAAGATAGGCAACTATGGTTAATGTAAAATGGTGGACTCCAGCACTTTCTCAGCAAAGAGGATAAGTTAGAACGGATCTTAATGTAGCTGCTTAAAAGGCTGTTTACGTTAAGTAGGTTTACAGGCAAGCCGTGACTAGGTATAATACAGAATTAAAAATGGTGAAACGAGATTTGTGAAGGAACTTCTGTGAAGATGTTGACTGTACTTCTCAGGTAGGAAGACTTCACAAGGTGCTAACCTCAGATCCTTTGAACCCCATGGGGACCTCATGAGACCTAATGGGGAGTACACGACAACTGTAAAGACTACGGATGTCTTGCTCAGGGAACACTATTAACTCAGAGGTCAGATATGTAGGAAGTGAAGGTCAAATATTTGTTATAGAAGAGACTGGAGTATCACAAACCAGACTGTTGATATAGATAAAATTGTGGAATTCATTGAAGTATAAAAAGTAGCAAAACTCAATAAAAAACAGTGCGGAAAAATAAAAGTACAAAATAAACTAATAACTTCAAAAGTTATGAAATTTCTAAGAAAAATAATTTTGAATGGTAGAGGGAGATGGGTTAGAGCCGAGATGGGGGTCTTGGAGGGGAAGGAGGGAGGGAGGGAAGGATGAAGGGAAGAATGGAGGGAGGGATGAGAGAGAGAGAGAGAGAGAGAGAGAGATTATTTCATATATTTTTAAATTAAAAAAAAAGTTTTATCTAACTTAATATGAATCATAGAGATCAATACAATCACCTGATAAACAATGAACTGATTAAAACCATCTAATAGATTATGTTAGTCATTCAGTTAGGCCAAGCAATTTAATCAAAAGAAATTACTATACTTTTTACGGTAAAAAATACCATAAGTTCTTATAGCTAAATGGATTTATACTCATTAAGAAGCATTAAAGCAAAATCTGTGTGAAGTAGGCCTACAATCGAAGAAGTATTTAATACAAAATAACCAAGATAAAATTAATTTAAAGCCATAATTATTTAAGCATTTGTCATAAGATATCCATTATTATCAATAAGACATTAATTTATATCATTAAGGGTCAAGTGGTATACAAATGTAATTATATTATAATTTATTGCTTGCAAAATTGTGTTTTCATAAATTAAAAATAAGTTTTTTACACACTTTTTTTAACAACTGTATAACCTGCTAAATGTAACATAAAAAAGTGAGTGGGTCTGTTTTACTATTTGTGCAATAATTATTTTTATTGTAGTGTGTGTGTGTGTGTGTGTGTGTGTGTGTGTGTGTGATGTAATAAGGATAAATCTAACAAATAAACATCACAGTGAAAATCAGAAAACATTTCTATAGTTAGCTAGAAATAAAATTGCAATAATAATTAATAGTGAGTTTCATGTTCAGCAACATACAAATAAATGTTTATGAAATTTGGTAAAACCCTACATACAAAATATTTTAATTTTTTAAAAATATTATTATTTAATATGACATAAATATCATTTGCAAAAAGATACCACTATTTCATTAATATTTACAAGTTCAAAACAATAGGTCTAATATTGCCCATGGTCTATGGTCAGTCTGTTGCATCTCTGAACTGCAAACCTTAAGGTTCTTAGTTCTAGTCACATTTACTCCCGTCGCTTTTCCCTTATCATTAATGCTGATCCCTCATCCTCATTAGTCTAACTGGCATAAATATTTTCTTCTTTTTTTAAATAACGATATACTGTTATAAATGGACCCTTCAAATGTAATAAAATCATTAACAATTTTCTTTACCTTTTTGTATGAACCTAATGCTATTTTTTTCATTTGTCTAGTGACCTAAACAAGAAGTAATCCAATCACAAATGAAGATAAAGATGAGTCAATTGAAACTAGAAGAAAGTGTACCAATCCCATTTAGTAAGAAAATCAAGCATCTAAGCATAGGTTTTGTAATTTGAGTGTTTTATCTCTGCACTGATGAGTTAGAAGATTTACGTTATGCTTTGTGCTTATAAGAAAAAATTTTAGGAGTCGCCTCGGTGACCTAGTTGATAGCGTACTGGGCTTACACACCGAGGACCCGGGTTCGATTTCCGGCCAGGGCTTGGCATTTTCATACGCTATTAAATCATCTCATCGTCTGCATTAGCCCAAGTGTGCACAATAGTCGGACGTTAAAAAAAACACACACACACACACACAAAGAAAAGCCTTTTGGCACATGCTAATAAAACCTACTTGAGCACAGAAAAAAAAGAAACAGAACCATTCTTTTAAAAACATATTTAAGTACAATTTAAAAAAAAAACAATATAACTTATTATAAGTAGTTTTAAAGATACAGAACAAATATATTTTAGTATTTGTAAATAATGCAGATTTCATAGTCCTGAATCAAAGCCATACTGCAACCACACATATCCAAATTGAAAATTACTAAAAATACAATACAGTATTGCCGTTATGAATGAAACATAGCTGTCACAATGTTATTTAAACAGATGTTGTAGGCTTGATTTTGTTTAAACGTTCTACGGATTAATAATAAGAGTACTTACTAACAGCACTTAAAAAGATTATTAGGATTAATTCTTGTTAATATCACTTTAAAAAAATTATTACTACTGTAATAAACAAATTTCAAAACATTTTTTTTGTTATTAAGATTGTATAGTAAAATATGTAAATATTATATAAATGACAAAAAAGTTGGAAAACAGCCTAAACATAAGTAATTGCTACTGAAAAGATTCAAGAAAAGTTAGATTAAATTTTATTTAAACGATTAAAGGCTAAAAAATGGATTCATGTATTCACATAAAATGTTGCAACATAACCTATACTGCAAATCTAAATAAAAAAATCTGGTGCATTACAAGTGAATACTTATTGTTGATCCTTTACACTGGTATTTGGGACTGACTTTGATTCAGAGATTTACAAAAGCCAACATCAGGTAAAGTTTGTTGTAATATTTGTTTTTATACAATAAAAATTTTCTTTGTCATCATTTTCAAACCCATAATTGATTGTAAATTTCAAATGCTCCAACAAATAGATTTTAAAAAAATGAGTATTGAATTCTCTGGGAGAATTAAGATTGTGCTTGATACATTATCATATATATCATTATTTTAATTACTAACTTTAATTATTTTTGCTTAATTAGGTTGATGACTTGTAACTGCCCTCTCATTTGTCAATGACTGACCTACATTTACATTTACAATAACATTATCAGTAGCTTCTAAATAATTTTCTAAAACATTTCTTACATCTTCTTGGTCAATGTTCGCAGGATCCTGTAAACCACGTTCTAATAAATTATCTTTCCAAGCTATCTGAACATTCTTTTTCCTACAGTATTACTTTTTGGTATTTTCTGATTTCTTATTTCATTTATATTTGCAAAATTATGTTGATGACTTGTCCTTGCCCCCACGTTTGTTAATGGCTAACCCGGATTAATATTTACAAGAAATCTGTTGGTAGCTTCTGAAGAATTTTCTAAAACATTTCTTATATCTTCTTCTCTGTCAACATTTGCAGGATTCTGTAAATCATGTTCTAGTAAGTTTTCTTTCAAAGCTTTCAGTCTATCTCAAAATTCTTTTTATAGTTGATTGCTGATTGTTTTTGATATTTTTTTCTAACATGCAGATTTGTTTTTGCTTTTCTTGAGCTTCTAATACCATTTTGAGATTTTGTTCGATCGCAATTTTCTTCTAAATTTTTATTCAATTCATCTCTCCATTTGAAATTTGGATTCTTGTTCTTTCCTTTCTTGATAATTCTATGCCTAATTCAGTTCTTGCCTTTCTTGATAATCTATGCCTACTTCAGAAATACTGGTACATATTTTTTGCCGTTTGTACATTAAATCCGTCTCTTGAACAACTGCCTCCATCAACATTTTCATTTGTTCTCTTTATGGAACTTTTACCCATTTTTTTTTAACTTTCTAAAATCAATACAAACTCTCTTCCCAATGTTAAATATATATATATATATTTATAACTTAAAATTACTATAAATATATATATATATATAATATATAATATATATTATATATATATATATATATATATATATATATATATATATATATATATATATATATATATATATATATATATATATATATATATATATATATATATATATATATAATTCAACACTTGTATACAATTACAGTTTCTATTACTATTACCAAAAGTTATAAATAATAATAATAATATTTCACTTATTTTACTCATTTAAAATTTTAAACTTCTAATTCTACCTTTATTTCATTTCATATTTATTCCATTCTCGCTTTTCAGTATTTGAACTGAATAAATAAGTAGTATATTTATGGTCAAGTCGCTTGATTTTATAATAATTATTTATGCAAGTCACTGATTGGCATTTCTGTGATAACCAGCCGTTTCAACAATCAGCTATTTTATGAATTCTACAAGGTTTCCTTCAGTTATTCTCAATCTGATTTCAATGCACCACAAAATTTGCCATACTGGGTGTAAACAAGTAATCACTTCAAAAAGTCTGTTGTACAGTCTTCTTTAATATGCATACAGACCCTTGGTATGCGTTTCAGCATATACTTAAACTATACCTGAAAGTGAATAAAAGGTGAAAATATATCCTTACATTGTTGTTAGTTTTTAATATATATTAATTTTAAATTATATTTATCATTCCAGCATTTTTATTTTGAAGTCACATTTTTTTAAATGAATTAAAATTTTAAAAAAACAAATTTAGTAAAAAAGTAATAACATTGTTACAACTGTGTATCAATAACACTATCTTGCATTAATCTTTATTAATTTACACTTACAGAAATAATATTGTTACTATTTCATATTTCAACCATATACTAAAACAAATTGTTAGTAATAAAATGTTTCAGTAATAACCTTCAAAATTATATTTTGTAGAACTAGTTGCTAATAAATCACAAATTACTGACTTTTAGTTACCAAAATATAACGAAATTGAACAGTTACAGATGTGATTGACCCCTATTTTAGGACATTATCTATGACATAGGGAGAAAACACATTTACAAGGTTTCCTCATGTTTTTCCAAGTTGTATTAATCCTCTTAGCACACAAAATAGCAATACAGGCTGTGTAACCTTAATGTATCCATACATAAATATATAAAGTTATAGAAACCAATCTTCATTAAAAGTAAATTCATTTTGCAACAAACGGAAGATAAATGGGCCAACATTTTAGATCAGGTAATGAGAACCACCTCATTGTAAAATTATAACATTAATAGTACTTAAATGTAGCATGCTTGTTGTACATCTATAACAAAAGCTGTTTCTTAGGTAACAGAGGATTATACAAAAATCAGTGAATTCAAGTATATTTTGTTGACCAAAATCCATTATCATACACTCTATACACGCTATGTTTTGCGGACGACCAGACTGTCCTCGCACAAGATCATTGAGGACCTCAGATATATGGCTCGCAATTTAATAGAGGAATATACAGTCAGTGGGGACTTGAAGTGAATCTGGGGAAAACGGAGTGCATGTGCATTGTAGGACGGCAGCACGACATAATTTTAGAAGATGGACGGAGGATACAGCATTCTCAAAATTATACGTACTTAGGACTTAAAATGTCACAAGATGGTACATTAGATGAAGGAATTAAAGAACGAATAGTATTTGGAAGGAGAGCTGTATCTATGCTGAACGGGGTGTTGTGGGATCAAAACATTTCAAAAGAGAATAAAAAAAGAATTTATGACACAATTGTAAAAAGCATTATAACATATGATAGTGAGGTATGGTCAATTAAGAGCAGAACAGAAAGAATGCTGTTGGCTACTGAGATGGACTTTTGGAGAAGAGCGGCAGGAAGATCAAGAAAAGAGAGAGTGAGAAATGAAAGTATACGGAGGATAATGGACATAAGGCATACAATTTTAGAAGATATAAAAACAAAACAACTGGTTTGGTACGGGCATGTACAAAGAATGCCGGATGAGCGAATTCCCAAAAAAATCATGCAATGGCGAACACCTGGAAGAAGAAAACGAGGAAGGCCGAGACTGAGCTGGAGAGAGGGAGTCAAAAAGGAAATAAATAAAAGGGATCTACCAGAAGACCTGTGGTGGGACCGCGATCGGTGGAGGTTGAGATTGGAAGACGGTGTAGAACGTTGTAGACCGAATTATAGATAGATAGAAATCCATTATCAATCAGAACAAAATTGTAAATACTAAAGCATTGAAGATGCTGGTTAGAAGTACAAGTGACACAAACAGCAGCTTTACATAAGAGCCCAAATATTAAAAACATTTTTGGGAACTTAAAATTACAAAATTCCAATAACAAAATGTAAAGTACTTCTGGACACTTAATTATCACCTGTTCTCGGTACCCTTCCTGTGAAAGTTCTCTAACAATACAAAGTTAACTACAGAGTACCATAGCTATATCTGAAAATGTTACCAGATTTTTTTAAAAAAGAAATCTGAAAATAGGTTTAATTAAATTTCAACATCTTGTATCTTTCAAACTGTTAACGAAAAAGACAAGTATATATTTGTCTAAGGAGAATGATGAAGCAATTTATTTATATATAAGATAAAGGTTGATTAAATTAATAGCCTATAAATTAATTGGTCAGCATAAACTGTTTCCCTTACCATTTACGCTGATCCCTTCTCCACATCAGTCTAACTAGCATAAAGTATAGACGTTAAGAAAAAAAAGATAATTATTGTGCTGAAAACAGCTATCAACACATTAAAAAAAAGTTCTGAGCAATCTCATGGACAATCTTAGAACAAAACTCAGCTTTTCATACAATATTCTGATCTCTTTAATGAAACAGTGTAGTAAAAAATTAAAAGCCCCATGTTTGACTTTTCAGTTATTTTAAGTGATGGTGATGACTGTGAAACTGACAAACTGTTTAACTTAGAGGCCTTCCTGATGGATATTCTTCAGCAAACACATGATGTTATAATCTAAAAACAATTTGAATTTTTTAAAACACTATCTGCAAAGAAGCCTGACTAAGGAAGATTTTAATGTCAACAGTTTCTCAAAAATGATTGTGTGGACTCACTGAAAGATTAGGCAAGTCAAAAGCTAGACAAACTTTAATTTAGCTTAATTTCAAATTAATATAAAATCACTACATAGTTTGATATTTTTACTCACTATGGTCTCACTCTCCTTAGGACTACTTAATAAATGTCTATTATCTGTCTACTTTAGCCAAAAAATCACAAAGGAATTGTTTGTATTTTTCTACTTGCACTAATTATTTTAATATACATATTAATTATATCCTTTATATTATTTAATCAATTGTTCTCCCTTAGGAGAGCGATTGAACTTGAAATACATGATTTAATCCTCCGGTGTTTGCCCCCATTTCCTCCCAAAATCTCTTCATCCTATCCGAACATTCTTTCCTCCTCTCAGATGTCCACTTCTTTCCAGGTTGTTGTGATGTTTTATGTTAAAATTTAATATTCTTAATTTTATTCTGGCATTCGGCACGACCCTCAAGATTATATACATTATATATATATATATATCCACTATCAGTTTGTTGAGTTTATTTTTAAATGTTTTATCATGAGTTCATCACTATTTGTATGGCAGTAGAGAGGACACTATGTTATTTGTGGGAAATTGTTGGACTTGACACGAGTGTTAATACACAAACTAAAAAGTATTCAATTACTACTTAAAATACTATATATTATTCAATGTTGCAAAAGCTAATTTTCCGAAGAAAATTTACTAAAATGAATCATCATTTCAAGGAATTAAACGTCAATATTAAGTAAACACTAATTTACAATTGTTACAGATTTTATGTACATATAGCTGTGAGTCACTGCACTTGTAAAACAAATATATTTACCTTAACAGGTTAGGCGACTACAAAAATTTACTGCTGTCCCTGACAATTTCTAGCCTGGCTTTTTTTTACTGGAGTTTTTAAACTACCAAAGGTAGCACTAAAATGTTTTGCAATTAATTTAAATATAATTAGTTGTAACCGTGTAGAAATAATTTGAAATATGAAATAAGAAAATTAATTATTAATAAATTAAAGGGACATTTTTATGGAAGAAAAAAATCCTATAAGAAATAATGGATTGTTTCAAAATTGATATAAAAATGTGTTATGATATATTTTGGTTTGCTGAAACTAAATATACTGTGTACGCCTATCCACTTTTGGAAAACAATGGAAGAACGTCTTTCCAAATAAACATAATTTCTACCAACTGACACATGTTAACAGGGGTTTGTTAGTCAAATAAGGATTACATAAATTTAATATTATATATTGCAAATAATTAAAATAGAACGCATGAGCCAAAAATAACAAAAAGTAGAAAAGTTTACTTAATCTATGGAACAATAACACAAACAATATATTACTCTTACAAAATTACAGAAGTAAATATGAAGAAAATATAATTAAATATATTAAAAAATATACTTTAATATACTTTTGAAATATAAAAATATACTTTAAAAAATATATTAAAAATATAATTAATGACAATTAATTATACTATATTTACAGTTTCGTGATTAAAAATCAATCACAATATCAATATCAATTAATTAAATATCAGTATCAATTAAAAATCAATTAATTACAATAAAATTATATGATAGGCTATTTAAAACTTGTGGATGGTAGGTATCATCTTATTTATATCAAATATCCTGAAGATAAAAACAATTTGAAGAAGGTAAATAAGACAAGAAAAATCCTGAAGCATATTTTTCACAGAAGTGTCTGTCCAAACCCAGCTAGATAAACTAATCTTTAAACATATTTGTATTCTTTAATACCAGTCTTTAAAGTATTGTATTTTTACTACATTATACAAAAGAATACTTTCATAAGAAGTAATTCTTTTAATTCAGAGATTACTCATATTTTCTCAACACTATAGGGCTATTAACAGTGATTTAAAGTTAGAAATCACATGATTTAATATTATATTTTTTTTATAACAAGGCTAAACTCGTAATATTAATATGATCTCTAAAGATCTGTATTGCAAAGAAACTATCTGTTGCTACAGCAACTGAGTTATGCTCAAATAATAAATTCACAGAAAATTAACATTTTTCATTAAATTTTAGTTTGTGGGTTCTAAACGGTAACCGATCCAACCATTAATTTAAATTTACAGTAGAAAATGTATATTTAGGATAAACCCTATTTTTAGAAAACCGGCATACATTAAAAATGCCTGTGATAGGCTATATAATCTAATTTATATCTTGATTTAATTAGAAAGCACAATACATTTTAAAAGTAATTACCACTTTTCCATATTTATGTAGAACTTATACACTCTCAGAACCTCTTTAAAAAGTACAAATTTTAACACCAATGAAATTTTAAAATTAAAATTTTCAGAATTTCAATTTTTATTTCCCGGATTATTAGAAATACATTATGTGCAAAATTTCTAAGCTCTGCAGTGTCTTTAATTATTATGTAAACATTTTATACACACTGTACATACAAGTATTCAAACACAAAGCTTTATATGAGTTAAAAATATTGCAAAAGTCTGTATGAAAATGTTTTACTTACTTCTAATCTATGGATGCTAGATGAAAGCATTGGTCCAGGCCCAGTTGGCATGCTCCATGTTTCAGAACCTCCATCGGCAACGTTTAAAGCTGACAAACGCCCATCCAATGTGCTTACAAACACAAATCTACAACAACAAAAATTGAACCTCTTTAAGAAATTAGAACACAACTAGCTGAAATACTGTATTTCATCGATTTTAAGACGCACATTTTGTCCTATTCTGATAGCCTACTAAAAAAAAAAAAAACGAGGTGCTTCTTACATTTGACGTCATAACGTTACTAAGTAATCAAAAAATATTTCTACTTTCATATTTCGAGAAACGAACCCTTGTTAACTGAATAATAGAACAAAGCGCACAGCTGCAAGGTCATTCACTATGATAGCCCCTACCCCTCTACAATTGTCATTTTGTTTCCAATAGCTAGTGAGTAAGGAGAGTTTTCATTTAAATCTTATATTGTAACGAGCGTTTTTATTTAAATTTGTGTTTTTTGGTGAGAACTAGGTTGTTAAAAAAAATATTGTAGATGAAATGCCTTCAAAGAGAGGACATTATGATGCAGCAATAAAACGAAAAGTTATGTTATTCGCTGGAAAAAAATGGAAGCAGAACTGCAGAACAAGAATTATACACATTTCCAGTATTAAAGTCTATAGTTTCATTATCCACATTACCCTAGTAACTACTTAGTATTAGGTATTTATTTTAGTACATTTAAATGTTTGATCATATAATTTTCAAGGATATATTTATTAAATTCATTTTTTTAAAATGTCTGTCACTGTAATGTTTCTTAAAAATGGTCTGTAAAATACAATCCGTCTTAGAATCAATGGCATCTTAGAATTGATGAAATACGGTACTGAATAAAATTTTGTGAAAATATAAAAACCATCTAACTATGCATTTGTTAACCCTCTTCTGAAATTTGCAGCCAAGATTTCGCTTATATTTTAAATTATTTATAATTTTTTTATGTCCTGAAAAATTAGATCACAATGAATTAAGACAAGAGAAAATCTACAATTATTTCTTGAGAAATTTATATTAAGTACAGGGAGCGGCAAAAAGATCTGACTGTTTTCGTCGTTGTAAGGCTAAGCGAGTTAGTGGTGGTGGAGGGGATTGGCGCGATGATGAGCCTACATGATGCCATTTCAGTAGCCATGGAGCTGTGGTCAGTTAAACATCGTGCATTTGTTGTCGAGGCATTTTTTAAAAGTGGTGAGTCTTGCGTCATTACTCAGCGTCAGTTCCATCAGCACTTTAATGTGGGTCTAAGAGGACCCGTTCCATCTCGTAAGACAATTTTGTTATGGGTAACTTTAGAGCTACAGGTTCAGCCTGAAAACGTAAGTTGACAGGCCGTCCAAGGTCAGCCAGGACACTAGAAAATGTTGAGCAAGTGAGACAAGCTGTGAAAGCCTCATAAACAAGCTGCTGCTTTGCAAATGTGTGATCGAACAGTGAGACAAATATGGCATTTTGATTTGCATTTTCATCCGTATAAAATGGTTATTGTAAAGCAGTTGAAGCCTAATGACTATGCAAAGCGGAAAGCATTTTCAGAGTAAATGATTGATTTAATGACCAACAACAAAATTTTAATAATGAGCAACGAAGCACATTTTCATTTGGACAGGTATGTGAATAAACAAAATATTCGTTATTGGTCAGCTACAAATCCTGAAGCACTGCATGAACGTCCTCTGCATAGTCCCAAGGTTACAGTATGGTGTGGAGTAACGAAAAGTTGTGTCATCGGACCATATAACTTTCAAGTTCATACAAGTTTGAGGAGGGTGATCAAACTATTACGGTGAATTCACAGCGATGCCTGTCAATGTTAAATAACTTCATGATCCCCGAACTTCGGAGAAGACGCTTAGTTTACAGAAGGTTTTGGTTTCAACAGGATGGGTCAACTTCCCATACAGCCAATGTTGTGATGGCCATTTTGGGAAAAAAGTTTTCTGGCAGCGTTATCTCTCGTAATGGAGACATTGCTTGGCCTCCTCGCTCCCCAGACCTGAGCATCTGTGACTTTTTCTTGTGGGGGTTTCTTAAAGGCAGAGTATATGTAAACAAACCCCGCACACTGGCAGAACTGAAAAAAACCCATAAGCCAAGAAATCGCTAACATATCTAATGAAATGTTAGAGGTGTTTGACAGCTTCTGTGCAAGACTAAAAGAATGCATGGCGAAAGATGGGCACCATGAAAGATGTTATCTTCAAATCTTAAAAGTTAAAATCTGTTGTTTCATGGTTTTCATTAATTGACATGTACACCTTGCTGTTATATATGTACACCTTGCTGTTATATATGTACACCTTGCTGTTATATGTGTACACCTTGCTGTTATATATGTACACCTTGCTGTTATATATGTACACCTTGCTGTTATATATGTACACCTTGCTGTTATATATGTACACCTTGCTGTTATATATGTACACCTTGCTGTTATATATGTACACCTTGCTGTTATATATGTACACCTTGCTGTTATATATGTACACCTTGCTGTACACCTTGCTGTTATATATGTACACCTTGCTGTTATATATGTACACCTTGCTGTTATACATGTACACCTTGCTGTTATATATGTACACCTTGCTGTTATATATGTACACCTTGCTGTTATATATGTACACCTTGCTGTTATAAATAATAAAAGAGTTTGAATCGTTTAAAATGTTTGCGTTGTTTTGACTTAAAAATCGTCAATCTTTTTGCCACTCCCTGTATATGGAAGATCTACACTTACTTCTCGGCTTTCTTTTGCAATAGCATACAAGATTTATAAATAAAAGTGTTATTACATATTATTAACAGACACTCTACATGCTATATACTCTCTATATGCGCTACTCGCAATTGGACATTTATCCAAATTTTTACCCTTTCTATGGATTGTGAATGAAGTTTTACTAACTCTGTGAAATGAGCATTTATTTCAGAAAGTGAGCAAATTAAAATACTCACTTCACGGAGTGGATATTTCCTTTTTTATAATACTTTTTTGTCAAAAAATTTAATACATTTTTGCAGAACATAAAAATTGTTTAACTAAGCGATTACGTGTTTTACTTGGATTATTAAAAAATCAAATTAAAACTACTAACTTTATCAAGATTTAGTTTCATGTGTAAACTTCACTGAGTAGGCTACTCTAGGCCTACTACAACACAGCTAAGCCTGCATTCTCAAGTCAACTGCAGTATAAAATATTTTATTTTATTGGGTTCCCACAGCCATCTAAACTGCAGTAGAAAATATTGTATTTTATTGGGTTCCCACAGCCATCTAAACTGCAGTATAAAATATTTTATTTTATTGGGTTCCCACAGCCATCTAAACTGCAGTATAAAATATTGTATTTTATTGGGTTCCCACAGCCATCTAAACTGCAGTATAAAATATTGTATTTTATTGGGTTCCCACAGCCATCTAAACATTTTGCACAGCACAAAATGTTCAAGACCTTGATAACTCAAATGTAAAGGGGGTCTAGGCAATAACCATCAAAGCATGAATTCAGATAGGCAAGGTTCGAATTATCAAGATCATCAAAACGAAATAATCAAGTGACTACATAATCAAAGCGACATCAACAGTTCACATTCTCTCATTTTTTAGTCATATTAAAAAGCTGTCCTCCACGTGTCCACCAGTATTCCAAGTTCCTTCGCTGTATCTGCTTTGCGAACTATACCACCGTCTATCTCCTCAATCAATCTCCTCTTCTACTCCACTGACAAAACTGTATACTTTTTTAGTTTTTTTTTTTTTTTTGTTTAACGTCCGACTATTGTGCACACTTGGGCTAATGCAGACGATGGGATGATTTATAACGTATGAAAATGCCAAGCCCTGGCCGGGAATCAAACCCGGTCCGAGGTGAAAACCCAGTACGCTATCAACTAGCCAACCAAGGTGGGAGGTAACATTACCACAGGGTGAGACTGAAAGTGAGTGGGAACAGATGAAAGACAAAAGAGGAGACCATCTAAACAATACAAATGATGCAAACATTTGTGTCCAGACTTTAGTATAAAATAGCAACCTATGACTCTGTTTCAACTTAACCATTCGGGATTTGGTTTGTGTTTGTTACGTAGTTTTGGCCAAACACATTGAACATTGTTTTGAAATTTGGAAGAAGATATCTTGTGTGAATCTTGAACGACATATGTAACATTTTTTCCTAATGCTTCCGTTCCAACATGGTGGCCTATTATTTAACAATGACATGTGTATGCAGTTTTAACCAACTGACAGATTGTTTTACATCTGTCATTAAAGTACATTATATAAAGCTTTAATGAAGTACACAAGTATACATATGTTCATTAATTAAAAAATTATGAATTAAAAAAAAGGCAATTAATCTTTATCATTGCATTATATACATTTCTGAGTTTCCTAATCTATGTATAAAATCCAGATTTTATTATTAGCTACAAGTCGCTTTGCAGTGCGAACTACAAGTAGAAGACTGACATAGTTTTATAAGTGAAGCACGGCTTTATAACCCAATTCTAGCCTTGAGAGACATTGCCAAGAATTATTCTAAATGAAGAAGTAATTAACATTTTTTTCGGTGAAAAACCGTTAAGGTTATCATCGCCGTCATGCAAATAAGTAATTAACAAATTTACCTCAACAATATTGCACATAAAACAGTTTTTATAAATCACTTGGAGCATAAGTGGAATTATTGAAAAATTTCCTGATGACAAATAAAATTTAAATATTATTTCAGATTATATTTACATTTCCTAAATAAACTGTAAAAATAAAGTTTGTACTGTATCTTAAACCATCTGATATACATTTATAATTCAAAGTTTTTTTCAATAAGATCGATATCAAAAAAGCCAAAAATTGCTGGTTTTATACACCCCAATATTTATTTTCTCAAGACCAATTTTGTTTGGTAAAGATTATTATTTTATACATAAAAAATTAGCTGTATTACATCAACTACTTTTTTTACAAGGAAAACATCAGTTTTCCTGTTCAGAAACTCAGCTTTTCTTTACATCTACATCATTTCCTTCACCATTTACTTATATATTAAATGTATGTATTTATAAATTCATTGCCAATGACAGTGTAGAAGTCTGACCAATAAATTGTTTTTGGGTACAAACATGTGGCAAAACCTGGGGGGGAAGGGTCTAAATTTTGAAGAGAATACACCAAAGCCTAGGAGCAAATAGAAACTTTTGTGAGACAAAATTTTGCTCATAATGATTGTAAAGCCGGCCACTGACAATCAATCCAACTATCCAAACGGCATGACCTCACTCCAAAAACGTATCACGAGTGAGGAAAATGAGATAGATTACGTGGAGTAACAAAACTGTTTTAATATCCATCCTAACCAAAATCTTATCACACCAAGCCATCTGTTTATCACCCCAACATAACTTAAATGAAGAAAACCAATTACTACATTAGTACACATATTTAGCCATTATGACAATGGATCATCAATGGGAAAATGTGGTCCAAAATTACTGTCAGACTGCTGTCACCCACTGGACAGTATGGTTTTGTTTCCTTGCCAAAACATTTACTTTAGGTTAATTAAATGTGACAAGTGTGAGAGATTTGTACTGAAGGTAATTGATAAATATAGACATGCCATCTTTATGGCAGGTCACTTATCATGATTATCACACAAGATTAAACACACTTAACTATAAAACAATTAGAGCACTTTTTAAATCTCATGTCCAGCTTTTGAATCAATTAAGAAAGAAGGTTCAAAACCTCAAAATACATTTCTTCAATCAAGTATAAATAATTACAACAGTCTGAAGGTTCTGTTAACGAAGAAGTTAACAAATTTATGTGAGTGAATGTTGTTCTCCTCAAAAGTCATTCTTTCAAAAAAAATTTTGCAAACTTCTCGTTTTACAGTACTATGTACCAACAACAGCAGTTGTTGAAATAGCTGTTCAAACAGCAGTTGAAAGAAAATTATTTTGTTTTCATCTAACCTCAAATTATAAATATTGATGTTATTTATATGTAATAATATATAAATATTAACAAATGAGGAAGATTTCTACAAGACCTACTAACAGCCAAACTGCAAAAAATAGACTTGGTCTAATGAATGGGTTCAACTTATTGAATGACATCTTTTGGATAACATACAATGGATGACGTCCAGAAGCTTCATCTGACTGTCGCTCCAACAAGACACTGACTGTCAGTGTCCAATAACACTGGTTGCATGGATTAAGAATGTAAAAAGTAAGTATGCATGTTTTTAAAACATACCTACACACGCACGCACATACACACACACACACACACACACACACACACACACACGGACGGACCTGCATGCGCACACACATACATACACACACAAATGAAACTTTTAGCAATATATCTTTTGCTGTTGTAATAATATTGTTACGGAATGGGCAGAAAGTATATTTTTTTCTTACCAGAAGTTAATTAATAATAAATAAAACTATTTTTCAAATCAAACAACTAAAGTAATGTAACCTACCTATCTTTATTAAGCATAGCTTTATACTACAATGTGACAAATTATTATATAATCCCATAACTGCAATTAAATCCCTTTAATTCTGCAATTGAGCATTAGTTAATTCTTTGAGGCTGTACAAACCATATAATCATTTCATCTGTAGTATATTGTACTAAGAATAGATGACATCAATGTAAACCCTTTTCTTTAATAGATTGCAAAAAGAAAAAATAAGTACAGTAATACAAAATTATTAAGTTGTGATACATCACTGTGGTATTTCAATTTTAGCATAACTATAATTGAAATCTACCTTTACAATTTCATCATTTACAATACCTCATCATCTTTACAATTTCCTCATGCTTTACATAAATATTCTTTCGTTAATTATATTATTTGACAGTCACATTGTGAGACTAAATAAAAAGCCAGCAGGGAAAAGCAGTTAGCTTCTGCTCACTGCTCAGTACACTTGGAGAATGGGAAGTCTCATCTATTCTCTGTTATATTCCCCATCACTTTATTAAATAAACTTTATTCCTCATATCTTTCTTAAATCTAATATCAAATTTCTTAAACTTCTTCAATTTCTTCCTCATTATCTACTAGATGTTTCCAACAATATAAAATACTGATTGTTGGGTTAGAGATAATACACCATGACAGGTGCAATAGCTCATACCAACAGCATTGGCACTTGGCGTATCTTCCCTTAATTAAACCTCCTTATTTCTGCACCATTATCTGTTGAATACTTTCAGATAATACAGCTTTATTAACACAGTATACCAATATAAAATATATAGGCTAAGCCTAACATACATAATGTACTTTTCAACAGTCAACATATAAAAGCCTTGTGAAATAACATGCAGTGAAATTACTTGGAATTTGCAGAACGACAAAAATTCCTCTACTCTCTTTGTACAGTTAATTGATAAAGTTATTAATTAATTATTATTAGGTGTTAATAGCATGTTTCATTGTTTAAATGTAACTTTTTATTGCCTAATTTATTGTTTATTATATAAATATACAATTATTCAAATATATTAAATTGTAATATTATTTAACATTTAATGCTAGTATTCCACGAAGCCCTGCAAAACTGCTTCTTAAATAACACTTATTGTTTTACCAATATTTTACTGTATAATTATATTTTTTCCGTGCTGAACGTCTATACTTTATGCTAGTTACACTAATGAGAACAAGGGATCAGTATCAGTATTAACAGTAACGATAAAACAATGTTGGTAATTGCAGCTCACATTAAAAACCATGAGGAACACAGTTCAGAGAAAATTACTGAAGAGCTTAGACTAGTGGTGCTAAAATCTCTTTATTCAATTTACTGTTAACCTATATTTAAATGTATGACATTAGGCATTATACAAAAGTAGTTCTTTTTAAAACCATGTAATAATTAATTATAGAGTATAGTCATTATTATTTACTATTATTGAGCACATTAGTCATTCATGAAATATTTCATTTGAAGTGTGATGTAAAAAAGTTAGCACATATTAATAAAATAAATTGTCACCAATATAAGGGAAGGTCTTACTATATATAATAGCTGTCTTCTAATAAAGCTGAAAAGGTATTTATGCTGAAGCAAGGGTTTTATAAAACTTACGATTTTTAAATATTTTTTCTTAAATTACGTACTTTATTATTCAGTTAAGAGATATTCACCCACGGAAGATTGAATTTCTTATGATTAGTATGACAATTTTTAATAGAACTAGATCGTGATGCTAACTGCCATCTACATTTCATTCTGCATGCTAGTTTTACTACTCCAAGGTTACTGAGGTATTGATGTAATGCACCATAACTGTGATTACAAGGTTAATAACTATCACATAATACTACTTTTAACAAAACAAAGTTTGTTAGGGATATTTATGCAGTGTCAATTGTTTTTTTTTTAATTAGTGATTTTCAAATTTTTTCTTTTATTACACACCTTATTATCCAATAAACACATATTCACCTACAAAAAATCATTTTTTTAAAGATTACTTATGATTTTAGGCTGTTTTTTATGGAACTATATTGTGACAACAGAAATCATTGCTGTTTACACTGCATGAAACATACTACATTTCCTAAGCCGACTTACTGTTCATGCGTGCTAACATTTACTAAACAGACTTATTGTCAAGCATATTTTTACATTCTAATTAGTATTACTTAATATATATTATTTTCTTTGTTTTTGCAGTGAAAACGTTGTTGAAATGGCGTTCATTTAATTAAAAGGCTTTACCATTTCAATTAGGATTCTTTACTCAACAACGTGTCAGTTATGTTCTTCACCCAACAAACATGTCAGTTAGGTCCTTGAATATTTAAAAAAAAATTAAGGTATTTTTTATCATTTTAGTGATAAAAAACATGTTACCTACTATTGTGTGGTAGCAATTTTGAGATTATACAGGTCACAGTTTTATTTCTGATTTTTATTTTACTTACTTTTTTTCCCACACTTTTATATTTTGAATTGTTTTTGGACATGTAATACAATGTTTTAGCGAAAAAATTATCAAAAAATCTAAAACAACCTACACTGCATATTTACCCTGTTAGGTTATTAAGGTAAATCAATTTTTATATTTATTTTCTTTTTTAAAAAAATTCTATATTTTTTATTATTGTATTTCAACAATTCTAACACACATTTTTTCCCATTTTGATATTCAAAAAAACAATGTGCGTCTTAGAATCAATAATATCTTAATAATAATAATAATATATATTATAATCTTAATATATATATTATAATATCTTAATAGTATAATCAATAATATATTGATGTCAAACTACTAAGTAATCAAAAAATATTTCTATTTTCATATTCCGAGAAATGAACCCTTGTTAACTGAACAACAGAACAAAGTACACAGATGCATGGAGCACTATGCCCCTCCTCCTATAATTCTGTCATTTTGTTTCCAATAGTTAGTGAGTAATGAGTGTTTCACTTCAATCTTGTAATGTAATGAGTGTTTTTATTTAAACCTGTATTGTTTGGTGAGAACTAGGTTGTTAAAAAAATATTGTATATAAAACGTCTTCAAACAGAATACATTATCATGCAGTACTGAAACGAAAAGTTATGTTATTCGCCAAATAAAATAAAAACAGAGCTGCAGAACATGAACTATAGAGATATTACTGGTAATAAAATGTGTATCATTATCAACATAACCTTAATAACTAAGGTACTAGCTACTAAGGTAATAACTAAAGTACTAGGTATCATAATCCCGAGGTTTAGTTTAGTACATTTAAATGTTTAATCATGTATTTTCAACACATAATTAGTAGAACATATTTACCAGGAGGACAAATATAGTAGGACATATTTATAAAAAATTGATTTTTTTTTCTAATGTCTGTAACTTTGTAACGTTCCTTAAGAATCGTCTGTAAAATATAGTGTAGCTTAGGATTGATGAAGTACGGTATTAGCCTAACTATATGCATTAAATAAATCATTTGTAGGATAAAAAACATGTTATCAACATCCGCACCATAGTAATTATTAGGTTATGTGAAGGTAATTTTTTTCTATTTCTTCCAAACTTCTTATATTTTCTCACTTTATTTTGGGCATGAAATTGAGCGTTTTGGTAGAAAAATTACTAAAATAGTTAAAACTCCTGCTTCTGCATATTTACTGCTGAAAAAGGAACTGAACTGATTATTTCTTAATAAACTCAAAATGATTATCAACAGGCGCACATAAACATAAGATAGGCTAACCTCAACAACCATCAAATTGAAGGAAAGTGTGTGAAGCTGACACAGGCCTATAATTAATTATAACAGTAAGTAATTGTTTAATGTCTACATAACAAACCTTTCATTAACACAATTTATTATTTTACAAAAATATTTAGTCCATCTATTTATAAAAACTATTAATAAAATTAAATAAACAAAAGTCACGCGACTTACCTTTTTAAAAGTTGGCTACTATCATCAGCTGGTCCACAGTAGGGCAATTCTCCTACTTTAACGTCTTCATTTTTTGTGCACTGAAAATGTATAACAAGTAGGAAAAATAATATGTAAAAGTTATTACGTAAGTTAATCCTAAACATTGCCCAATGTTTTTATTAACTGAAAATATAAATTTTGAAACATCAGTAAGAACCTAACTACTTTCACTTCAAGATCACAACAAAGGCGAAACACAGCACAAGCGCCTCAGCTTTTCTGTGGCAATAGCAATCACAATTCAAAATTACCGGTGCTGCACTCTGTTGTTTGTAAACTTTTTCATGCAGGTCGAATGACTCAAAGTTTGATATGATTGGATAAAAATTCAAGGACAGTCTTCCATGTGGAAGATATGACGTGTTCTTTATCTAGTTGGAAAGGTGAGTGGCGGTAATCTACAAAGTCAAAAAACAATTCACAAAATAGAAATGATAGACTTACATTGTATTATAGATTATAATATTGACTATATTATTATTTAAAAAAACCGATAGCATTATTTCAGCAACCTATTTTTATAAATCCTAAAAGCGAGTTTCTATTGTGTTTGTAGCGTATCATAGATAAACTACTGAAAGTCATTTTTTAAAAAATTTACTGTGGGATTCAGATTAAATTTAAATTTAACTCCGAAATTCTTGAACATTTTGTGTAAATTCTTCATCACATATCTATTAATTTTGTTTAGAAAACATATTTTTAATTAATTGCGGCATATTTTATTTCTGTCGATTTGGTGGTGCTAGTGAACGGTGAGTAATTACATTGACGTAATTCCGTTACTGTAATTCCTTATCTTTATGCCAACACTGATCGCTGATCAGTGACTGCATGTTCTACTGTGTGCGCAAATCTACCTGAATTTAGTTGCAGTATTAATTAATAAATATGTTATAAATTGTAAAACTTCATAATTTGAAAGTTTAAGTAGGTTACTGAAGAGAAGTCAATGCCCACTAAGGACTTTGATGCATGCCCCCCAAATCAGTTCTCTCCTCCAAAATTTGATAATTTTCTATACTACCCTTCAGTGGCAAACAGATTTTTGACTACTATCTTTTATTTTTTGCTCAATCGATTTTTAAAGAAAAAAGTTAAAATTAACAAAATATCAAATTATATTTTTTATCATATTAAATACAAATAAATCCCCCTCAAAATGTTAGTGGTGCGTTTTGCGCCATGTGCCCACCCGCCTTGGCACTTATGGGTTTTTTCCTTTTTAGGGATTAACAGCGGCTCTGTGGGCCCCGACACATTAACTTAAAAGCTTTTTGAGTACCCTTACCACTTCACCTTAAACCAACTCCAGTGCCCTTAACAAGCTCCAAAATCTTGTGTAAAATGCAGTGGTTGAACTCACGGTATATAGATACACGGTAGGGGCCACGCGCATGTCTCCCCCACCACTTGCCGGCTGAAGTAAGTCATCGAATCCCTGATCGAATGACGTAATGTTCACTCAGACGTAGTGTTCAGTAGAAAACAGTTTGTAATGTTATTGTTAGTTGTACTATAATGTTGTTAGTGTTACTATAATACAGTTGTATTATAGTAATTACAATAATAATTCCTTATATCTAACATTAATAACGCTGTTAATTACTTTACTTAGTGAATTCGCTCATTGTCAACACGGAAACTTTTTATTTTATACCATATTACATAATATTAAAGTAAAATAAATTATAGGTCCATAGCATGAAAAATTCCAGGTTATTTTTTGTTTGAAAATTAAAGCACATCACACTATGAATTACGTATCTGCGGATTTTCCGTGATAATTATGTGATTGACTGTGAAAACGCACATCTCAAATAAAAAATTAACAACAAATTAAATAGCAAATAGGCGTATGCCTATTATGCAAACAGTAAAATAAAACATACGTATTTCTTAGAACTTACGTTTCAACACATATTATCAGAAAAAATATTCTTAAAATTAGTAACATTGCTTTGTAAAGCCACATTTTTATTTTTAACCGAGGCCAGTTCTTGTAATGCAAGTTGAATTTGTTCCTTCAAAAGTAAATTTTCATTTCTTAAACATTTCATTTCCTCTACAGAGGCATTATTTACAACGATATTTGTATTAAAATTACTGACTACGGAAGGGTGGGTTTCATTTACAGAATTACACGTTACAATTGCACCAACGTCATTTCCATTTACAGGTGATTTACCTGGTAGATTTCCATCGGACTCGTCAATAAGTTTTTTTAATGTTTCTTGGTTTTCACGTTTTTTTAATCCTTGCAGCTCGTTCAGAATTGATACATTTATATTTAACGGTGGGAATGTTAAAACGTGGAATGACACCGGATTTCAGCTGTTTTTTAGTTTAGTATTTAGTAATTTGGATTTAAAATCCCTTTCGAAATCATCGTAATTAAAATGAAGTGAACAGACTTTAACATTATCAAAATTAAAATGATCTGCTCGTTTACACGCATGAACCCACGCTTTTCTCATGCCTTTGTCTTTTGGAATTCTGTGAAATGTAATTCCTTTCCCTTTACAATTCTTATCAATATTATAGCAACTGGCTATAATGCAATTAGGCATTGTTATGCATACACAATTATACAACAGCAAACAAAGCAAATTATGTATTTTTTAGGATTCAAAACATAGGCTAATTAAATCTTTTCTTACACTTATTAAACCTCGACCACAAAACACAATTAATACCTTTTATTTACACAAAAAGACCTTTTACTTAAAATAAACACTCACATAAAGACACCGAATCTCCAACTACATTTACAGAACACTGCATTGTTAAACGGGAAATTACATAATGTAGCAGTGAGGATTCAGTGACGTCACGCGCGCGGTAGTCTACTGCGCACACCCACCGTGGCCCCTACCGTGTATCTATATACCGTGGTTGAACTGAACTCTTGAACTGGTTGCTAAGGTCCAAAGAGCCTCCTTCTTTTGGCCTTTAGAACCTCGCAATCAAGGAGTATGTGTGCTGTGGTTTCAACACCCCGTCCACACAAACGACATTCAGGCAAGATTTGTAACAATCCCACCTTATGTAGATGATACCAGATGTGTCCGTGCCCAGTGATTATGGCAACGATCTGCCTTAGTGACCTTCTGTTAAACTGAATAAGTGTCCTTGTCAGTACAGGGTCTAGTCCCAAGAGAAGACGTTTCCCCAATCTTTGGCCAGGGAATTGTCTTCATTGATTGATGCGTTCATCCGTATCACATTTACTTACTGCATCTCTCGCAGTTGTGCGACTAATGCAGCATGCAGGCACTGGTCCCGCTAGTCCAGTGGTCGGCAAAACTCGGCTCTTTGACTCCTTGGTAAGGTTCATCCACTAAATGTTTAGTACAGATATTGAATATTATTTATAAACTTGCCTTGTAAGAGACGAGTAAACTTTTTGAAATGCAAGCCTACAGAAAAGAGGCACATTTTTAGAATGCAACAATAGCAACAACAGCATGGATAGTCATTCGCAAACATGTATATCATTATCTCCATCAAATTGCTGCCCACTGAAACGTATTTTAATTATCTGTAGTTAAAATACTTTTTGGTGGGCAACAATTCGACAAAGCAGCATAAGTACAAAAATGTTTTTCTGAATTTATTATTTTACCATTATTCGGGCAACAACGGCACGGGGAAGCGCATGCGATTTTTGCGTGAATTGTGCAAGTGAGCGAGCACTCAGCCAGCAGTCTCACAGCCCAGTAATTAAATTATAGTTCTATAAATCTTTCAAGTGACGTAAAAGTGTATATATTTTAAATTCATAAAATTATATATATATATATTAGTAGTTATACATATGTTCGTCATTTATGAGGATTGTTTAGAAAGTAACATACTTTTTTAAAATAAAAGAATACAAAATGAATAAAACCAAATTTTATTCACTACATTTGAAAGGTACACTCTTAAACTATTTTTCTATATAATTGCCGTTTAAAAAGACATTTATCATAACGTGGCACAAGTTTTTCAATACTACCTCTGTAGAAATATTCAATCTGCGATTTCAACCACTGGTGTACACAGCTGCAGTATCAAAGTGTTGTGTAGCAAGTCATGTCTTCATCGCTGGGAAGAGGTGGTAGTCGCTCAGCACCAAATCTGGGCTGTATAGTGGATGATCGAACACCTCCCATCCAAAATCATCTAAGAGCTCTCGGGTATGATTGGCAGTGTGTGGACATATGTTGTCATGAAAAAACAAAACCTTGTCGCTAAGTTTATCTCAACGCTTTTTTTCTATCGCATGCCTTAACACTCTTAATGTTTTACAATACCCCTCTGAGTTAATCATTTTACTGTTTTCAAAAAAATCAATGAGAATCACGAGAAAAATAAATGTGAATTACGTTTACAGCACAAGTGGTCTGCTTCGAAAGATCTGGAGAGAGAAGATATGTTGATTTTTAACACTTGCAATTGTGTTCCTGACTTAAGATCAACTGAAGAAAATAGCGTTTGCTGTTATTTCCTTATTTGGGTTTACATATTTTCAAGCATGAACTTCATCAAGAGTAAATTAAGAAATCGGCAAATTAAAACTTTGAGCAAGAAAAACTCCGATGGGTGCCAAAAACTCTTAACAGAGCATTACAAACAACCAGCATCAAGGCAGTGCATTTGACTTTTTGACAAGGTAGGACCAAAAAAATGATGGCTTTCTGAGCCGAACAGTGACCAGAAATGAGATTTGTGTCACTTATTCAACATCTGAATAAAAATGACAATTGATAGAATGTAGGCATATTACATCATCAGCAAATCTTGACAACTCGAAAAACCATGAATACCATGTTTTAGGAGGACAGACACAACATTCTACTCGTGGAGTTTTTACAGATTAATCATGAAGGAATATTCACAAATAGTATTGTTTGATTCATCACAATGACCTATATTTTGCTGGGAATGTAACATGACAACTCTTACAGGAATTTAGCAGGGAATAGTTTGACCATCCTCTGTACAGCCCTATTCTCTCCCCTATCGACATTTAATCTTGTTTTGCACCTGAAGTTTTCCTTGGTGGTCACAATTTCAATGATAATGATGAGCTCAAAGAATGTATAACCATATGGTTGACAACATTTTATGAAGAAGGCATACAAAAACTTGTGCCACGTTATGATGATTGCCTGCAAAATGGTGGTAGCTACATAGAAAAATAGTTTAAGGTTTGCAGACTTTTTGCAATAGTTTTTCTGTATCTGTACTACTTTTGTTTTTATTATCAAATTGAATTTACTTTTTGATGTACTTTGTACTAAAATAATCGTGGCAGACAGCTTCTTGTGGACATGATGGAAGCAAATTTCTAACTATAATATTGTTTACCTTAGATGTGAGAAAACAAAACCTATGGGCTATATAACTGGTCTATTAGATTAGTCTTCAGCAATGTGCGAACATACACACACAACAAACATTTTGTAACTCAGGGAACCAGAAAACAGGTAGATTCACGTTTCAAAATTTCAAGATCGACTTTTTACTTGATTACTAAACATTCTTTATACTTCCTTTGTACAAACAAGAAAATTAAAAACAAGTAATATGAAAAAAAAATTAAGTCAATTGTCAACTTATGTCAACAATTTTATTCCTAAATTTATATTCTGCTAAATATCTTATATAAGAGAAATTTTTAATCTCCCATATAAAACTAAAATTAATTAATTAAATTTAATTAATGAATTCATATTTGAAAAAAACTGTATTAACATCAAGTGCCATCCAAAACAAGTTTAAAAAAATGTATTTGTATGTATGAATAAAAAGTATTTTATTAACGACTGAAAATTTGAACAAGATATATAAATATATATAAGGAGAGTGTGAACTAATAGTAAGAATTGAATGAAAAAAAAGAAATAATTATTTTTATTTACATTAAATGAGCAATCGCTCATATCTTAGATTAGTGTAGTCTGTTTTCAATCGACTTGTTACTCAAGATTGTATTATAGAGTAAAATGTTAAAAACTGTTTATAGCATAAGTAAATTGTGTTATTATAAAATAAATAAATCTGAGATATATTTATTACAGTTTTGTTTACTGTACAGTACATTGTTTTAATATCATATGACATTATATTGGATTATGAAATCAATTTATAAGTTTAGATGTAATGTACAACTTAATATAGAAGTATGTATTACAGAATATTCAAAAGCAGTATACATATAAAGTTTTATATTTTTATAACAAATAACTACTACATTATCTGTACACAAAATATATTTTAACAACATAAGTGGTATATTGAAACATTGTTTGTATACAAAAATATCTTTTATGGATACAAAACAACGAAAACATACTTGTAAGCTAAAAATATCCAACAATTAGGTTTTTCTTTAACATTTTTCTGAACATATACAAATTCAGAAAAAAACTGATTGGAATAAAACATTACAAAACTCATTTTTACAATGAAACAATTACTTTACATTTCAATACAAAATAAAAAGCACTTGGCTTTCTCGTTGACATGATGGAAGTAAATTTCTAATAGCTTTTTTATCTTACACTTTTTTAAAAATCTGGTTTTACCATCATTATCATAACCAGTACAGCTCATCCAATCATATTAATCATACTTAGAGTTAAAATTTGCAAAATGTTAGCATTTTAAATTTTATAACTATATTAAATATTAAAAATTTAAAACAAAATCTTAGGAAAATGACTGACGGACAAATTTTCAATGGAATTTAAATACTAACTTATGCAGATTATGATGAGAAAATCAAATTTTCAGAAAAGTGTAAAATAAAAAAATTATTTATTAAAATAAAAATTTGAAATGGCTGTCATTTTGCAATGATGGATCGGATTTTCTTGAAAATCAATTTCACAGATTCAAGCTTTTAATAAATTTAAGTTAAAAGCTTTGTGCCAAGTTTGAATTTAATTCGTATAAAATAGAATATTGCACTTTCAAATTACATTAAAAAAAAACAAATAATGTCCCACTGTCAGATTAATTTTCAAAATTTTAAATGGTAATTTATGCAGATGCAATCTAATTACGACGATGAAATAAAATTTTCCAGTACACGAAAGAATGTCATGAATTTTTAAAATTTGAAATGACTGCAATTTTGAAATTTTTCAAAGGAACAATGTTTATTTTATTCGCAAAAGATGGGAAACAAACCTGTCCACGCTATTTCCAATTTTAGTGTCACTTAAGTTAATATCAGAACCAAATTGTGAACATTATATATATATATATATATATATATATATATATATATATATAAATGACTCTTCAAAAAGTGTCCTAGATGTCAAGATTGCTGCTCAATTTCAAAATATCGGGTCTTGCCACGATGGCCACACCAACAGCACATTTTCCAACAAAAATTTATTTCCGGCTAAAATTAATAAGTTTATTAAAAAAATGTTTATAACCCATCCATTAGTTTTATTATTTTTTCTCTTACTTACAAAAATTGTTTATTGTTATTTATTTTTAATAACAGATAACAATGTAGTAATAAATCGAAACATTATTACTAATGGAACATTTTATTTTTACTTGTATTTTACAACGTATTGATTTATTAATATTGTAATATAAAGAGCATAAACAAATAAACATTATTTACTAAAACAAATTACAGACATTGAAATTACATTAACTTCATAATAATAGTTGTTTTTACTAATAAATTTTTATTAAAAATTAACAATACGAGTCAACAAAATTATTATTCTTACTATATATATATATATATATATATATATATATATATATATATATATATATATATATATATATATTTATATATATATATATATATATATATATATATATATATATATATATATATATATGTGTGTGTGTGTGTGTGTGTGTATTATTATAACAATGAGGTGGTGTTTTTCATGGATGTAGTTGTCATCCCCAGTTCAAACATAGGTATATTCTGATTTGATAATATCACCAACACAGTTTAAAATGGTGATTACTTTAAAATAATAAAATCAAATTAGGGTAGCCAGCTTAAAGAAAATATTTTGGTAACTTTTAAATATTCTGTTCTGCTTGAGACTACCTAGCAGATATTTTACGTAACAGGTGAGTACTGAATTAATGATTTTTAATAACCATTTTTTAAATGCACTTTTGAGGATGCCTACATTTGAGGATGCACTTCTCATGGTATGTCTACATTCAATACTGTCTGTACTTTCAATTACAGGAAAAAAATTTTTTATAAGAACATGCAATGGCAAAAACATAGTCTTCCTTATTCTTACATTTATTATTTTTCTAATTTGAATAACAGGCATGCAAATATGTCTGATTTATGAGGGCAGAGTGAAAACCTGATTTAGAGATGGCATCAGCAGGTCTGATTTTTGCTATAATAGTATCCCTGACTAGCTTGTAATATTGTATACTTAATTTCAGGTCGATTGCTCTGTTAGTATACATTTGGTAGCTTACTGAAAAAGACGACTCGATTGTTTACACGAAAATGGAAAAATCTGAAAAATGGTGCGGCCATCAAACTCTTCCATTTAAAAGGCTTGACTTCCTCTTTTCAATACTGTAATTGCGTATTTTGAGGAGGTTGAAATTGCACTGTTATTCGAATTGCACTGTTAAAAATGATATCACTGCATTAGAGTACCATTATTAAAAATAAAATAAGTCTTCATGGAGATTTATGTTGAAAAATAAAATGAAAAAACTCACAAAGAGTGTTTTTCTTTATCAGAGGCACGAAACTTTTCACCCCATCCTCGTAAAGTCGGTTAGTAAAATGCTTAAATTGCTTACACAAAACACAAAAGTCAACAGAATGACTGTACTTTAACATGTATAAAAAACTTTATTGTTTTCGACTTTTCTAACATTAATTTTATTCTAAAGTGTTCACTCTGAATGCAGCAACAAAACTTAAACTTCCCACATGCACATTGTATATCACATTGCCTCTGTTAGAAAATTACAGCTTTAACTTGTCATTATTTGAACTCAGGAAAAAACTGGTTTCAATTACACTAAATTTATAAAGCATCACATAAGTAATAGTTTTAGTCAGACTCTTGAACTCCGGAAGCAAGCGTTAAAAATGGGTCTCAAAGTTTCATTTGAAAAGACTAAAATATTGACAAACATACAAAAACCACAAAAAAGCTTCAAGTGGGAGAACAATACATTGAGATAGTCAAAGAATTCAAATATCTTGGGGAATGGATCAGCTGGAACGCCCTAGAGAAAAAAGCTATGGAATCTAGGAGAAATAAAGTTGAATTAGCCTTCCAACTTACCAAGGACACATACAACAAGAAGTCCCTCTCCTGGAATACAAAGATAAGGCATTATCATACGGTAATTAAACCAGAAGCCTTATATGCAGCTGAAACATTCTCTCACAACCCAGGGCTCACTTGAAAGGCTGGAGATCAAAGAAAGAAAGATATTACGAAAAATCTTAGGCCCCAAATTCCGTAACAACCAAGTACACCACATCAGAAATGAAACTCTTTACCAAAAAACTGAAACACTATCAGACACAATAAGAAAAAGGAGAATTGATTTTTATGGGCACATCCTCCGAATGGACAAAAATAGACTAACCAAAAAAAATATTTGACTACTTTCGTAATAGAAGAGCCAAACCACTTTGGTTTAGAGAAACAGAGAAAGACATAACAGAACTACAAATCACTGACACTATGCTCATGGACAGAACAGCCAAAACAATAACCAAGGACAAGAAGCAACGGTTCTAAGGCAAAGTCAAATCCAAGCGAATGATCCAAATCTCTGACGAAGAAAGAAAATCAAGATCATAACGAATGAAGCAATACTGGGCTATGAGGAAGGCACAGAACATTAAAAAGTGATTGATTTAGTGTACCAAAAAGTTGGGTGGAACAAATAAAGAGAATAGTTTTAGTAATTCGAAACTTTTTCAGTATCAAAATTGATACTCAGTTACATTAAGAACAACATAGAACTTAGTTTTATACACTGTAAAGGGCAGTTGTTGAAATTTGCTTACAGCTTATGTAAAAACAATAAATTTTCCCACATCTCTCTCTCTCTCTCTCTCTCTCTCTCTCTCTCTCTCTATATATATATATATATATATATATGATCCATTCAAATGTTGGAAAATGTTAATTATAAATTTTAGCATTATTTTGTTTATAACTTTTAATGCCACAGTTAGACAACAACTAATATTGAATAGTTTTTTACTTTCAAACATTAAAAAAATAGTCGTCTAATTAAGCCATTCTCCACTAATTAATAATTTTAATTAATGGTACATAATTAACAGCTAAATATATGTCCAATGAAAAAATATAAATTACACAACAATGGAAAAGTCTACACAAAAATTAATAAGTCTTGAAAACGGAATGAATCATACCTAGTTTCTGCACAATTGTTCACAAACTATATTACTAACAAAATACATTAACTTAATTTAAAGATGTTAAACTTAATATAATGACATACATTAATTATCAAATTGTGTATAACAAGGCAGTTAGTACAATGAAACTATAAAATACATACTAATATTTCATACATTATGATATGGTAACTAAAGTATTTAAGGAGGTGCTCTACCAGTGTCAAAACACTGGATATTACAAGTTTCCATCTGTATGCTCTGTAGCTGTCAAACTGATAAGATTTGACTGATATGTTCAACAATGTTGTTGTACTCAAAGTTTTGCAGTAGAAGTAAGAATTATGTTCACACCACAGCTTGTACTAGTCCACAATCTCGCCTCAGTTTTCAGTAGGCCTACTGTATAAGCCTCAGCCTTATTATATAATAGGTTGTAATTTCCATCTTTATTTGCAACAGCTGTATGGCCTAAATGCTTGAATCCTACTGTAGCTTTTATATTTTTGTCATTATAGAATTTTCAATTTCTATTGTGCTTGTGTAGCTATGAATTTACTGGTACATATATACCTCTATTTTTTAGCATAGTATTAAGTTATAATAAAGTATTTTTGTTTATTTAAAAAATAAAATTAAAATGTGCTAAAAAATTGAGAATTAATAATTCATTTTTACCCAAAACATAAAATACAAATATTAGTGTTTAACATTTTTATAGTACAGTTTGTGTCTTGCAAATATGTGTTCTTTCACATAATTGATTTATAACAAATTTTAACTTCAAAGTTTCGTTTTCCCAAAATAATCCCTGTTCAACAGCAGTTATAAACATATTATTTGCAACTTATTAAAACTGACGCTAAAAAAAACCATAGCCAATAATTTTTTTTCTTGTAATTATAAAATTATTACTTACTTTTGGATCTTGTATTGGCATTCCTTTTGGAAATTTTCATCTGAAAGTGTAAAATTTACATAACTTATTCTTTATCATGTTTTATCATAAACTCTTGTTTTCTAGTAGAGATCTGCCGATGAGAATGGATTGCGCGGATATGAGTATGTGTATGGTTAACAAAAAAATATACAAACTATGATGTTACGTGTGCCTTATGTTACACCTTACTATTCACAGTTTTGATTTTATCTGAACGTATTATCATATCTTTATTCTAGCAAGTGCCTCAGGACAAACTCATGTAACTTGGTCACTGACCATTCTCACTTTTCATTCACTGGTACAAATTATTTCATAGCTTCAGGCACCCAACGGATTTGTGATTCGTACACCAACTTATTAACTCACATTTCATTAACCATAAAATTCTGCTTATCCTAATTTTCAGACTAAAACCACTTTGAATAACTTTTCAACTTTTCTCAAGAAAAAATGATTTAAAAAAAAATTACAAAAGTTAATTTTTGTACACTGTTTATGTTTGTAAACATGTGGCCAAGTTATTATATTCATAAGTTTTTTATCTTAATATTTATTTTTCTACAGTTTTTTTTAATAAATTTAAGCTGTAATTTTTATTTGATCTTTCACAATTATTTTTATACGATGTATTATATGAAGACTAACAACAATTAATGGTATTACATTACTGAACGCTAAGTAAAAACAACACAGTTTTATTAACTCCTTTATTTTTACCATGGAGGATGTACAAAAGTACAAACATTCAAAGAACTATTGTATTTTAAAAACACAGCAATGCGATACATACAAGTACTGCAGTTCCTACAAATACTGTGTAAGTAAAGTAGATGAAATTAATTTTTGATGAGGCTGGGCGATAAACTCTTTCATTATGCTACTGAACAAGCATAACACTTTACAACAGTGAAAATATCACTTAAAAGACCTTATTGTCTTATTAGGCTTAATTTTTTATGAAAAAGTTTATTTTATAAAACAACCTATGGTTAGATTGTAGGTGGAAAAAATTGTATAACAATTCCCTGCATTCAACGATTGTTGTAACTACTATAAGTAATGTATTTTTTACTTTTTAAGTGCAAATAACATTATATAATACAAATATTTTACAATTATGAAAACCAAGAAATTATAGATGGAATTTTAATGGACGATTTACCATGCAATGAAACTGCTTAGTTTTCAAAATTCACTGACAAAATTGCAAGATGTCAGAGTGCTGCAGACTGTTTTGTTGTGGTATTGCCCACCCTTCAGATATTTGCCGTGGATCACAAAGTACAATTCAAACAATCAATCTAACTTTATATATTAAGCAACAATATTTAAATGCATATCAAAAGTATTTCCTAATTCACTTTGTAACTTTTTATTTCAAAATACAAATTACGTTTCATTATTGTAACATAGCCACTGGACCACATATTCAAATGATTAGGGTTATATACCAATTCTTCCCGTCAGTGGTCTATCAACTCACCTCATAAAGGCTACCGTGGTTTCAAAACTTTATAGTTTCATCTTCAGGCCATACAAAATGTTAAATCCCTCTGTCGAGGTCGTCACAAAGTCAAACAAAACATTAAAACATACATCACAAACACTAAGCACAATTACACATTTAAAATATTCATCATGAAATTCGGCTTGGCCAAGCTACACACGCGACTTGTACGTCGTTACATTCCGGACTGGAGAGTCTCCATCATTAGTAACACGTCCGTCGTTGTTATCAGTTACGGTGCGTCTGTTGGTTTTTGTTACTTACTCAAATCATTTATCCTTAGAGCCATGTCATATATTAAATTTGATTTAAATGAAAGTTTTTCATTGAGGATGTTCTGGGGGTCTGATTTTTTGCTCTTGTAAATCTCAAACTCTTCAATCGCATATATATAACTACTTTTATGACATAAATGTAATATTTCCATGTTGGTATGGATGTCTTCAAATTTATGGTTTTTGTCCATAAGATGTTCTGCGAAAGCCGAGTTTGTCGATAATGCACTTCTGGGTATGTGCTCTTTAAATAATTTCTTAAAAGAGCGAGATGTCTGACCGATATAGAAACTTGGGCAATCACTATATTTCATTTTGTATATGCCAGTTTTTTCAAAGTTATCTCCACTTGTAAATTACGTTTATGTAAAGGGATTACTTTATATACATTTCAGCTACAAAATAATATGCTTATTTAAAAAAATATAATAATCTGGCTAAATGTTTATTACAACTAAAATTTAATTAATGACGTTAAAAGTTATTCAGTTTTTTTAATTTATTCAATTTTCATTCAAGTGAAATTGAATATTTTCTGAAATCCAAGACAAAATACTTTATTATAATTACAGAGTTTAGCTCTGTAATATGACAATTGATTATCTTTAAGTACAATACATAATTAGTTACAAAATACCAAATTTTAGATTTCTGTTAGATTTAGATGAAATTAGACGCAGGATGGTTGTAAAGTGATTCATATTTACAAATTAATTTACTCATAGTTAACGTTTCTCATTCACATTTAAAAAACAAAAATTATCCAACGGACGGACATAAAAAAATACACACGTATAAATATAAAAGGAACAGAATCTTATAATCGTATTAGATTAACAAGCTATAATGCTACATTAAAAAATATATAATATGTCATAAATACTTATTATGAATAAATTCTGTTCATTGTGATAACTACGGATACTGTAATATATTACAAAGGCTGATAGAATAGAAGAATTATTGACAAACTGTCATCCGATTTAGGTTAATCAAATAAGAGCACTAAATTTACTCTTTCGGTGGTTACATCAATTGCACACAAAGTAATGACTTTTATATGTTTTTGATTAACTCAGTCATACCAACTAAACAGTTGAGTCACTTCACTTCAGAGGTCCCAACTAAACAGATGATGTTTTACTAACATGTCGCGCACACCATCCTTTAGTGGTTGTGAAGGCTGTTTTCTCGGTGGCAGTTCCCAGTCTGGATTTAAATTGAATGCAAACTGTGATAGAATACGAAGTTCACATTTTATTTGAACCCAACCTGGGCTGCATATAAAGCTCCACGGATAATACCTGAACAAACAAAAGACATGTGTCAATACAATGTGTATTACTAAAGTATTTACTTATACATTTAGGTCCACCTTATTTGCAAATCTTTATGATTTTGTATAGAACAATTTCACAATGGTACATTTAAATTTTTATGCAGATAATCCTCTAAAATTGTCAATTTTACAAAAAAGGATCTTTTAGATTAATTTAATACCAAATATATTTGTATAAAATATAAATAAGGAAGACAATATACAGAAAAAGAAAGAAATTTCTAAATAGAAATTTATTGGAAGACTAAGTTTCTCATGGTATGCATATTTTTAATTTTAAAAAATTCTGTTAGTACATGTTTATGATATACATGTAATAACATGTAAATAATAATAAATCACTATAAAATTTAAGTCAAAGTTTTCTTTGTTTACATTCTCAACTCATAAAGTTCATTTACTATAGCCGCTGAATTGGCAAATGAAATTTTGCCATCAGAAATGTTAAAAAATTCTTCTCTAAATGTTAAGAAAGATTTTTCAAGACTGTTAAAAATCAACATATTTTAAATAACCTCTAATTATTTTGCTAACACATAATCACATAATATGTTTACAGTCATAATATTTTGAGATCATTGTTCTCTTTTGATCTTTTTTCACTAAAGCTGGTAAAAACAGAATTTTTCAAATGGTAAATATTTTATGGTCTATTAATTACAAGACAATTTTTTTGGGTACCAATATCCAGACAATGTTTTCTTTGGATGCATGGGCATCCAGCACATGTCCAAATTTATTATACAGACCCAGATTCACCCAGATTTGAGGGTAATTGAACATTTTTAGGTTATTACAAATCAAATAATTTCTATAGTACTAATAAAATTGTCTTATAAATGGCCTTACATTAATTTGTATTTTGTTTAAAACATATTCTTCTTCCAATGGCTCCTTTTGGTTCACACCATTTTGGATCTTGCCTCCCAGTACAATCCAGGAAAGTCCCTTCGTCCCTGCTTCCCTCTATCCAGGCCCTCACAGATCAGTAAGTGATCCTTGTTCATAACATACACATCTTTTGAACAAATCTTGCACTTGTCAGAGGTTATTAGTCTCATCCTATGGAAATACTTGGCAAGACAATCGTGACCAGTTTCCAAGCGGAAATTTGCTACCGCTATTTTGCGTGGAAGCATCTTATTGTTCTTAAAAAGATTAAACGGATCGTAAGCTTTGTCTTGTAGGTTTTTCTTCATTTCACTAACAAATTTTTGCTCTGAGTCTGTTTTTAGTTTTCTTATAACTGCTTGTAATGACAGGGAGCCTCCTGGCTTTTGAATAATTTTTGTTCCTCTCTTCGCCAAATTATCCGCAGCTTCATTTCCCATCAATCCCACATGTGCAGGGACCCACTGCAATGTGATATTGCCAACATTATTTCTTACAATCTTGTAATTCTGTCTGATATTTTGTATTACTTTGCTTTTTGGATTATCATTATTGGCTATTGCCTGCAGAGACGATTTGGAGTCAACTAAGACCACTATGTTTGTGTTCAGCCATGGTCTCACAATCTGCTGTTCGAGAGCCTCATTTACAGCTATCAATTACGCCTCAAACACTGTAGAGTTGCTGCTTAAAGCAATGTAGTGCGAGAAGTGGTTATAATATATTCCAGCTCCTGTTTCTCCTTCCATTCTAGAGCCATCAGTATATACACGGATCCAAGAGTCTGACGGGTATCGCACTTCCAAGGTTTCCAAAGCGATTTGAGATATTTTCACCGGAGCATCAGAGTTCTTGCTCACTGGTTCAAGCAGATCCAAGAGAATGCTGGCAAACGCCTCCCAAGAAGCAAGTAGATTCTTTAAAACATATTTAGTTAATGTTTATTGAAGTGAAGTAATTAAAAACTTTTCTTAAAATTAAAGTATAAAAAACCTTACATACTTGAAATTTGTATTTTAAATGTATAATTATTCCAACTTCCATCAATTCACATCATTTTACCTGTCAACTATAAGTATTTATAATTTTCCATCTGATTAAATAACTTAATCATTTTTAAGTACTATTAATCTATTTCATTAAAAACTATACTTTTAATATAAAACTTACCTTAAAATACACATGATATAATTAATAAACCAAGTTCAGTAATACCTAACTTTATTTCCAACCAATTATAAATAAGCTGCAGAAATCACTCACCACTTATGAACAACTTCTATACAAGAACAGATAACTTCTAACCACAGATGTAAGACCTGTTCATTGAGACCTAAACAAATAAGACTTCGGAGCTTCACATCCATCTGTACATGAGCATTGTCATGAGTGAGATTCACTGCTTGAACACATCTATACAACAGCTGAAACAAACAGATTTAACAATGAAGAACCTATAAAATATTCAAGCAGAACCACATACATTTGGAATATTCAACAGCAGTGTGTGTACTACTTAATCATTTCCTCTATTTGCATGTTACAATGACTTTTACGCAACAGTTTACCAGCAGCCACGAGCGAGTACAGTTGTGTTGTTTTGTACAGAATTTTTTTCCAAGACTTTACTGTTAATTTTTTTTATAACTGATTTAAAGAAACAATGCACATTACCATATTTTACAGACTATAAGATGCACGTTTTCTTCAAAAATTTTTCTCTAAAATTCAGATGCGTCTCATACTCGAAATTAATATAAATGTCCAGTGTTTGATTTAAAATTCCTGCCAGTCTTAAAAATGACCATATATTCGATGCTGCGGGAAACATATCTTTATTTATGGCAACACTGTATTCAACTTGCAGCAGCATTGCACCGATACGACAAACTTGAGTTGCGGGGATTTACAAGCTTGCTAACACTGTCTCCCTCCTGCCCACCATCACAAACCCAAAACACTGTCTAGTCTATGATGCGTCATAGGTCCAGTGAACTTGAATTAAAAGTGATTTGTGTCATTGGTAACAGTACAATAATTTGTTAGTAGCTAGTTTCGTAACAGAAAAGAATAAAAATAAACTACGTTTTTTTTTTTAGTCTAGCTTTGCAATCTAATAATAAAAATGGTAAAAGTTATTTTGTTCAAAAAGTTTTTAAAATTAAGGTGCATCTTATAGTTTGTAAAGTAAGGTATTTACTTTTTATCTTACCTCTTCAGGTGTAAGAACTTTACCATCTTCATCCAGTCTGTATGTTTTGCACAGGACCAGTCGACTGTACACGGAACTGAAGTCCCTCTCTACTTCTCTTGTTGCTGCTTCTTCAATAAACTGCCAGGGATGGCATGGTCCCCCTATAAATGATTAGAAAAATCATTTTATTTTCCTACACTCAAAACATTTTATAATTTTGAGGGTCGTGTGGAATACATAATTTAGGAGGAATAGAACATTACTTGTGCAAAAATAATATACAACAATTTCTTAAATCCATTTTATATTTTTAAAATGAAGCGGTTAAGTAACCTCTCAAAATTAAGCACTTGCTAACTCTCCAAACAAACCGTTCAAAATATAAACTGAACAATTGGTAATGCAATGTGGAGTAATTTTATACAATGGGATAGTACACACACACACACACACACACACACACACACACACACACACACACACACACACACACACACACACACACACACACACACACACACACACACACACACACACACACACACACACACACAGAGAGAGAGAGAGAGAGAGAGAGAGAGAGAGAGAGAGAGAGAGAGAGAGAGAGAGAGAGAGAGAGATTTTTGAAGTTGTAAGTGTGTTATTGTATATATCAGTGTTGTAAATAATACACTATCATTAAATGAGTACATGATTGTTTCCTTCACACAAAAATATTTCAGTAAACCCATAAAAAAAAATTGTTCGAGATTTTTAATTCCGTTAGAAAAATACATATACTCTCTTATATATTTTTAAATAAAAAAGGCTATTAAATGAGCAGAAAAGATCTCATTAAATATAACATTCATTAATTTACCTAAAGCACATATGGCACAGTTACTGTAGAAAAAATTGTAACATTTCCCAATATTCTATACAAAATTACAAAGGATTAAGGATAGCTCTTTTTCTGTGTCGTGATGCAACAAACATAAACAAACTATATTCAATAGTCTGTCGTACTGGACTGTGGACATAGATGTAGTCTGCCTTAACTGACGAAATAGAAGTTGAACAATATTTTCACATGTCTCTAAGAATGTTCTTCTTGTGGTGCTTTATCTGTTCCAAACCTGTACAACCATCATGGTTATCCTTATTCTATACACAGCATTATGGGATAGATGGGTGTAGTTTTTTTATAATAATTTGTAAAGGTTGGTTAACCACAAAATTTTTTGTCTACTGGTACCAGATCTTCTTCCCCTCCCCAGCTATTTTATTTAAATAATGTTTTCAGTAGACATTATCCTACATTTCAGTAGTATCAGTATTTTCATCATATATTTACATGATGAAATATTCTAGCTGTCTACATTTTATAACTAGCATAAACTCATGTTCACAGAATGTCAGTTATAGTTCATAGACATCATTCACTAAAAAAACAACTATTACAAAAAAAAATCTCTACTATCATAAATAAAGTTTTCCTACAAAAATATTTAGGAACCTACATATGTATAACCTATTTGGTTATATTAAAAGATAACCTCACCAAGCATTCTTCGCTCACAACGAATGCAATAAATGATTTAATTTCGTTGACTAAAACTATTCTAAAGCAAAATTATTTCAAGTTCAATGATAAATTTTATATTCAAAATGAAGGTTTAGTCCCTTCCCGGCATTTTGGCAGAATTGTTTTTAAACCATATCGAAAATGAATTTTTATGGTCGGATAGGAACTACAATAGAGAAAAAGTAGTTTTTTATTACAGGTATGTGGATGATATAATTGTACTTTTCGAAGGCAATAGTAGACAATTAACAAATTTCAATAAATTTCTTAACACAATACATCCGAATCTTCATTTCACACTGGAAGCAGAGACTGATAATACATTAAATTTTCTTGACCTATCCATTTCAAAAGTAAACAATAGTTTCAAATACAGTGTTTATAGGAAACCTACCACAACCAGCTAAACAATACATTCTTCATCCCACCATCCATACAATATAAAAATGGCAGCTTACAATAGTTTGGTACACAGGTTAATTTCACTCCCTATGGACAAAGGAAGATATGGAAATGAAGTGAAGTGGAAATATCATTAAGTACATAGCTGTTTCTAATGGATATAAAAGCTCAATTGTTGATAGGCTTATTGCCAAACACAAAAACAAAAATAAAAAAATCGTTCCTGATAAAAAAACATACATCTCCACGGAATATGGTTCAACTTTACGCCACACCCTAAAAAAAGAATTAGCCAAAGAAAGTATAAATGTCTTTCAGAACAAGTAATAAGTTATCAACATTATTAAAGAAGCCAGTTGCAAATACAAGTGGAGATAATTTTGAAAAAACTGGCATATACAAAATGAAATGTAGTGATTGCCTAGGCTTCTATATCGGTCAGACATCTCGCTCTTTTAAGAAAAGATTTAAAGAGCACATATTCAGAAGTGCAATATCAACAAACACATCTTTCGCAGAACATCTTATGGACAAAAACCATAAATTTGAAGACATCCATACCAACATGGAAATATTACATTTGTGTCATAAAAGTAGTTATATGGATGCGATTGAAGAGTTTGAGATTTACAAGAGCAAAAAAATCAGACCCCCGCAACATCGTCAATGAAAAACTTTCATTTAAATAAAATTTAATATATGACATGGCTCTAAGGATAAGCGATTTGAGTAACAAAAACCAACAGATGCACTGTAACTGACAACAACGATGGGCGCGCTACTAATGATGGAGACTCCGGCAGACCGGAATGTAACAACGTACGAGTCGCGTGTGTAGCTTGGCCAAGCCGAATTTCATGATGAATATTTTAAATGTGTAATTGTGCTTAATGTTTGTGATGTATGTTTTAATGTATTGTTTAACTTTGTGACGACTTTCCAATTAACAAATTTTGCTCAATAAAAAAGAAAATGGACAGCAATGAATCTAACAGTAGGTTTAAATATTTTGCTTCATTGTAAACGAGTATATCATTATAAATATAATGTGTTCACCTCTCACTAACCTTGTCTGGTTTGAATTAAATAAATAAATTCTTAAGGACGAGATATATTAGCTAACTTTAAACAGATGAATTAAACTCATTTTGAAATGTTTTAAAGTTTGCCTTAAGAAAGAAAACCAGTTTATGTTAATCTTATAATACCAAGAAAAGATGGTTTCTTCATGCCATGCTCCAAGACTTGCTTAATTGCAGGACACAACGTGCCCCTAACTAAATCTGTTACTAATTCAGACACGCTGTCGTCCCCTGCACAGGAGTACTGTTTACTGCGTTCATCGAGAACTTCTACAAATTTGGCTGGAAACCATCCTGTAAACAAAGATGTTATACATCTTTTGGTGTCATTTCAAAATGTTTACGAAAATCAATAAATTTACAAGTATACAACAAAAACAAATGAATATAATTATACTGGCGAAGTTTAAGATTAAAAAAAATATTGTATAATTTTTCTCTAAAACTTAATACAGCAGAGGGATAGAGTATACATTTATAGTATGAAATGACAGAGTCCATAACCAGTTCTCTGATATCCGTAGCATCCAATGTCACTGGTCACTACTGTATAACCATTCCATGTTATCATTTCATGCAACAACTCACTCAAATGGCGAGAGCAGAGAACCCAGACTAATTGCGGGAATGTCATGTACAGATGACATTACTAAAACACGAAAGAAACACAGTGCAAACAAAACTAAATAATTAAAAAACAGTTTTTGTTCACTTTTCAGACAAAATTAAAAAAAAATTTAAAAGCTAAATATTTTATTTTCAAAAACATATATTCTGAAGTGAACATATATAAAATTTATCATGGATTAGAACGTTATAATTTAGACAGAAAGACCAAAGTATCTAATTAGTAGGATCCAGGGCAGTGGTGTAATGTGTATTATAATTAACGCCTATAGGGAAACATCAGTCAATTTGACTGATTGACATTTTTGCTTTTATGTAATTTCTATACTGTTCGACCTTGACGCTGCTTGTGGCACATAATACCTTCCCTCCTTTCTTGACCACAGGCCTCATTCTAACTGTATATTAGTTCTGCTGTAGGGTTTGAGGGGTTTAATTGTTTTTGTGATTTTAAGGTCTGTCATAAATACCTTATGTTACCGTTACTGTTAGATTGCTGTCGTTCAGAATTGCCGGATGTTTCTTTTTATGTTCTAGTGTCCTGTATTGTAGGCCTACATAATTTTTTCCTGTTTTTGTGTTTTGGTGAATACAGTCAATTCTGTTTGTATCTCTTTTTTTCATGTGTATTTTAAAGAGTGGTAACTCTGCTTATAAGCAGGAAATTGTTTATTTGTGATTCTTACGATAAGTTATGTTTAAGTGTTGTTTAGAAGTTACGCGTTTAAGGCATAGGAATTTTGTATGTTTTAATCGTGATTTTGTGTCATATATTAAGTATTTTTAAAATTATTTTCATAGTACCGAGTATTGTTTTTTATATTTTAGTAATTTTACCACTGAAAAGGCTTTTTTAAATTTATCATGACTTTTTTTGTTATTATTTTTCCTAATAAATATAAATATAATATTGATTTTCTTAAACAATGTTCTAAATTTTGACAATAATTAAATATTTTTGCTGACTCATTTCACTTAAATAATTTTTTTTATTTTAATTTATATTTTTGTATTTTATTAGTATTTCAATAATATTTGTTTAAATAAATGAAATATTACTATGGTTTTGCTGTACAGTGCCAAATGCTAACATTTTTTAATCAAACTGTCCTTTGTCCATTATTTTTATGTTCAAAACGTCTCTTGTCCACTCTTCAGATTCAAAATATCCCTTGTTCATAGAGACTTGTTTATTTTATTAATAAACTAAAAGTGTAAAAGCCTTTACCTTTTGTATAAAATTACCTAGAGACATAAAGTATAATTTAAACACTTATTTAAAGTTATATTCAAAAATTTTCCACCTGAAAATGTTTTTGTGATTGCCTAAAAATTTTCAACAATGGATGTAGGATGTTTTGAAATTAGAGTCCATTTTTTGGTGATTATACATAATCAGTTATATTTATAGACAGTGCATATTTTTTCCTGTTTTTTGTGTCTTAGTGATTATACATAAACTGTGTATAGACTGTACATATTTTTTCCTGTTTTTTGTGTTTATACATAATCAGTTATATTTATAGACTGTACATTTTTTTTATTTTTTGCCTTTTGTGATTACAGTTTTATTATATATATAAACTGTATATAGACTGTAAATTGTTTTTTCCTGTTTTTTGTGTCTTGTGACCATATACGAACTGTATATAGACTGTACTTAGTTTCTGAGAGTTTTATTGTTTTTTATATTTTGCTTATAAAATGAACCGTCCTGGTAGTAATAGTATTAGTAGATCTTTGTCAACTAACTATCCAGGCTTTGGTGATAGACTCTGCAGAATGTTGGATAGTGAGAACATAGGCGATATAATGGAAGATGACTCAAATATTGATCAAGATTATGTTATACCGACTCAGATATGATTAAGATGATGACAAAGATTCATCTAGCACAAGTACTATAGTGCTTATTAAATAAATTTAATTTTTTTAAAATTGTCTTATATTACTTTGTTACCTTGAAAATATTTTAACAATGAAAATGTGAATGTTTTCTTAAAATTCATAAGACGGTCAAAATGACCGCATGTTTCCCTTAACGTTATAAAAAAAACATGTTTCCATATAGGTGTTAAGTAGTGTTAGATCTTCCCAAATTTTTGAACCAAGTAAATTTTAGAACAATTTCACTATTACTAATTGTTTTACAAAAAGTTGATTGGAATATTATTTCTTTTTTTACATTCTGTATTTTAAAAATTTGGTGTATTCTACAAACCTCTTGAATACTTGCAATTAAAATACATATATAACTGATAAAAATTATCTATGTTTGCTAAAGAAATTTTTCCATTAACTGAGGTTGTAACTTTATCTTGTGGGCGTGTTGCACAACCTACATGAACTGGCCACAGCCTTGTTTATCTGTTTTTCTTGGCCGTTTCCTCTTTGTATGATTAGGTTATCATAAGACAAAATTGTTTTGAAAATGGAACAACGGTGTTGCAGTCAAAAGCTATTTTAGTTGCATACAGATTTAGGTAAGACAATATTTTGCACATTAAAAAAAAATTTATATAAAAGCTGCTATTATTAATCTATTACAAATTTCAAACATTCATATTTTGAGACATACTCAACATTTAATTAAACCTTAAACTATTTTTGATATCTCATTAAGTTGCCATGATCAAAATTGAATTTTCTGAAAGTATACTTTTTTCTGAAAGTAGCTAGGACTCCAAGGATTAAAGCCTACATTCATTTTGAGAGAGTGCTATACCAGGGTTCTGGGATAACCTCAAGAAAATTGTTGATATTTAAAGTGCTAAATACATATTTTTATTTGTAAAAGTTTTTTAACTCTTTAAAATGTTTAACATATTTAAAAAAATATTTTATTTGTACTTAAAAATAAAACTTCAGTATGTATTTTTTTAATTACTGCAATAGTGTACAGCAACGCAATAAATCATAACGATAACTTATACAGACTATCAGGGGTAGAAGTAAGTGAAAAAGTTTAACTGGACTGAAAATTTTACTAAAGATAGGAAATTACTCATTAAATTACTTATGATAAGGAATTACTGAAGTTAAGGACTACAGTATGACAATGGGTGACAGAATATTTTATAGAAGGAACTTTTAAAATATTTAGAAAATGCTTTTCTTGTTTTTCTTTCTACAAATGATTGGATACTGGATCAAAGTAAAAAGTTCTAGCAAATTTTGTTTCAATCAGTGACAACCCCAACTTTGACAATCGCTGTTGACCCGTAATTGATCTCAAATAGTTCTTTATACATTACAAGCAGTACTTTACAGATACAAGTTTTCAGTTCACAAACTGTATTCACTGGCATGAAAATAAATATTCTGTCAGGTATTTTGGCATCAAAATCCAACTCATACAAAAAAAAAGTTAGTTGCTGAGTCCTAGAGATATTGCCCGCTCTTAGCTTAGCAGTCCTGAAAATGGTTTTTTTCACAAATATTTTTCTTAATTTATAATACGTCTTAAATCTGATGACGTCTAAAATTGGATGGCATCTTAAAGTTGAAGTAATACAGTATATAATATTTCTTCAATGGTCAAAATTCAGTTAAAAGATAATACGGCAAAATATGACTGTAGAAAGTAATAATTCTGAAATATGTACAGTACCTCTAAGGCCGTTCAGTTCTCCTACCCAACAATGTTCATCTTTTTGGCTAATAATAGTAATTATGTCATTTTTTCGGAAACCCAATTCGTCGTCATCATGACGTTCAAAGTCTAAAACAAAGTCAAAAAATTTTATTGTAATCATGTCATGTAGTAAAATCATGATAAAAGCATTAATGATTTTATTAATTTTATTTTTAAATGGAATTTAACAAAAAAATTAAAAATATTTATGATCACATTTTTAATACATTTACTCTAACCTAAAAGTGCTTTGGCTCTACGTTTTCTTGTCCTAAATACATCTAAGTACTGTTCATGATCCCGAGAATGGCTCTCTATGCTATAGTCAGGTATTAGTACGACATCTTTATTCAGTTTTGGATCTGTCGAAAGGAAATGACGAGCCACTTGGAGAATAGCTTCCCTTAAGTCAACCATTATTTCTAAAAAAAAATACAAGTCTAGTGAATTCACATAATGGATTATAGTAAATGTAAGGTACTTAAATAAACCAAATTTATGACAGCGTAAATAAACCTGTTGGCATATATAATCAAATATATTTAATAATAGTAGTAAGTTGCAATAACACAGATAAACCTGTTAGTATATGTCAAGATTTAATATAACATAGATAAACTTCCCATATGTATGTATTTGTGACCACAAAAACAAATATAAAATATTTTTTATTAACGTTGATATTATGTCGAGCAGCATCTTTCAGAGACATATTAGCTCATTCAACGAACAAAATGTTTTGACCAATGGGAAAGGAGAATAGAATGTGCGGGATATTGGACAAAGATCAATAACTGGAAGCCTCTAAAAAGAATTCCATGAGTATGCACATTCTTCATCACAATTAGAATCTCAGTTTTCTAGAAATCTCATCAATTGTTTTAAGAATAAAGTTTTTTAATGAAACGCTATAAAAATTTCAACAAAATAGTTGTAGTGTTTTTTATAAATTATGTTTTATAATAATAAAAACTTTGCATGTGTGTGTGTGTGTGTGTGTGTGTGTGTGTGTGTGTGTGTGTGTGTGTGTGTGTGTGTGTGTGTGTGTGTGTGTGTGTGTGTGTGTGTGTGTGTGTGTGTGTGTGTGTGTGTGTGTGTGTGTGTGTGTGTGTGTGTGTGTGTGTGTGTGTGTGTGTGTGTGTGTGTGTGTGTGTGATGCAATAAAAAAAGTTAGCAACATAGTCGTCAATTCAAATAAAATTTCATAAACTTTTCATAAATTTTTTAAGTCTTGTAGTAAGCATATAAGGGGCTAACTCATCATAATAGAAATGGATAAGGTTGTATTCTAAGCAAAGTCACGAATTTGGTAACTACGTGTTGGTGGTCACGTTGGTGAGACAATCGAGTGTGGAGCGTTCAAACTATAAGTATTACAAATATGTTTATACTAACTTTTTGTTTTTATTGTGATAGTGGTCACAGTTATAAATTATATTTTTCTTTTGTAATGGCATTCAAGGTTACTTTACAATATTAGTATAACTAATTCCATATTTGTTTAACATTTTTAAAAGATTTCAATTTTTTTACAGTAACATTTTTTTCTTTGTTCATAAATCAATGAACCAGTTATAATAACCAACAACATGTATATGTCGATAATTTGCGCCTGGCATACCTTCTTTTCCAAGTACCTGAAAATGTTGTTCTAAATAATATTTTGAACAAATACAAATGTATTGGTAAAAAGAAAAGGTACATAAATAGGTGTTTTTATAGTTGAATAGAGGAATAAGTTACTAAAAAAATAAGTAAAATGAAGAAGTATGAAATTAATAGTTTGTAAATATACAATAATATGGAATTATCCACATAAATATCCACATTAAAATCCAAGCAGTGATAGAAAAAGCAAGTAACTCGATAAGAGGACAATGGAAATTAAAACGCTTTAAATTTAAAGAGAGAAAACAATTTTGGCATTTAAGTAAATATCCTTAAAACTAGCCATAAAACTATTTTTTTAATATAACAAAGTAAATAATTTTTTTTTTTTTTTTTGTGTTTAACGTCTGAATATTGTGCACACTTGGGCTAATACAGGCTAATGTAGGTCGGGGTGAAAGCCTAGTACGCTATCCACTAGGCACCGAGGCGGCTCAAAGTAAAGAAAGAAAGGACAGCTATGAATAGTTTTTCCTTCTTGCAAAAAACATAAAGTGATTATTATCAGAATAATTATTTTCATAAGTTTTAATTATATTTGTTACAATAACCAAATTAAAACTGTTAATAAAAGAACAATTACCAGTTTGTCGAATATTTTTAGATTTTATATCTTCTTCCGTAACTTCATCACCAAACAAGAGCAACTGAATAACGGATTTAGATTTTTTCACTTGTCTCCTGAAATGTATAAATTTCAACATGAAATAAAAGTTTAAAAAAAGGAAATTTATTATTGCTAACGTTACACTAACTCTTGCGCAATTATTCAACAATTAAATATTTAGTTTAGTACTAACAAAAAAAATTAGTTTAGTACTAACAATAAAATTAAAGAAGAACTAAATCTACTCACCAGATAATGTCCGGCAGTTGTGACATGCAAAAGCAAAGCTCACAGGAAAGTCATGAAGGAGCAACAGCGAGCAAATTACTAAATACATTTAAATAAATAACACATGCACAAAATATAAAGCAGACTTTACACTTAATTACGTAATACTAAAAGCAATTATTGGATAATAGTGACTATTAGCAAGTTAAAGTGATTCAAATAATAGACATTAATTGCTATTTAAAATATCAGTTGCAAGTTCCCTGAGCGCTGATTAGAAATTATAAATAAAAATGTATAATTAAATGTGTTTCCAAATAATTGTACAAACTTTTACACATTCCATTAAATTATTTAAAAAAAAGGTTTACAAAAAAGGGTCTTTCAGTTCCCAAACTAAATGAATAAGTTCTGTATCAAGAACTATCAACGTTTTTGTTTCCTTTCAAATTATTAGTTCGTTTTTCATAGAACTCATAAGTTTATTTCAAATTTGGTAAAGTAATTTGAGTTATGAGTGTAGGATAAAAATTTGAGTAGAAACACATTTTGAGAAATTTAGGCACAACAAAATGTTTTGAGACATAGAAACCTATAAGTTTAATTAGTATACATAAAAGTTACATTTGAGCATAATTCGATGGAAATAGTTATAAAGTTGATTTTGAGAAGATATGATTTTTATTAATTTTAAAAGATTTTAAAAGAACAGAATTGAATTTTTTTTTAATTTTAAAAAAATGACTCCAAGATAGGGGCAAAGTACAAACACATAAAAACCAAAATTAGTTAATTCAGTTAGTCTCCAGCAGTGAATAAACACAGATAAAAAATATTATAACGTTTTTTTTTTATTTAGAGGACTTGAAAATGGATAATGTATTGAATAAATTTTCAAAATTGACATAGAATAGGAAAGTAAGAACAACTGATTAGCTTTTATACCACAAATTTATTTGCAGAAACCAATATTTTATTTCTGAAAATGATACAGAACAAAATGAGTAAAAGCAAATTACCTAATTTTTCATGACTATGCACTTTTACTTTTTTAAATTTTAATTTTAAAGTCACCCTACTTTAAGAGCTGATCAGGTCAACAGAAAACAATCCACTAAATATTGTTTTACGAAAAAAATAAGTACTTGAAACTTTAGTACATTATTTAAATATTAGCTAAATAGTTTTAAAAATTCTCACGTTTTTCATAAAACATTTGTTAAATTATTTTAAACAAACCATTGATTCCATACTTTGTTGAAAAGACTCCAACAAAAAGCATAATAAAATAAAATACGGATACACTTTTTTAATTAAAGAATACTTTAATTGATAACATGTAAATAAGGAACATTTGAGTGAATTTCTTACAAAAACAAGAATGATTTACAAAAAAGCCTATTTTTACGCAACAAATTGATTCAGTTGAATTAATATATATATTTTCAGAATGATGGGTGATATTTTTTTAAAAAAGTAAGAAATATTTTTGAACTAAATACAAAGTTTTCACTTTTTTTAGTACAAACATCTTTAAGCGCCTTGCCACTTTTGCGTGAGGAAAAGCTATGATTTTGCAAGTCATTTAGTGTGTAAGATGCTAGCGTGTGCACATTAAAGAAGAAAAAATATATTTTTGCTAAAATTAAAAAGAAAAAATAATTTCATAAGAAGCTGAGAGTGAGACACTATTACAGGACAACGTTTGCAATTTAAATAATGACATGAAATAATATTTGTTAATATGTAATGATTAACACATTTCAGAACTGATTATTGTAAATGTGGAAGGTTATTTTGTACCCCTTATTTTTTATTATTATTATTTCGTGACATTATCATTTTATATTGAAAAATAACATATTGGCCACAATTAATTTTTGTTTAATAAATTTATTTTTTAGATTTGCTTTCAAGTTTAAATTAGTTCGGATTTTTTTTTTTGTTCAGAATTTATAAACATTATTTTTTTAAGAACAAGAATTATTTAGATCACTTCTAACTAAGTATAAACCAATGATCCAGCTTCATATCTTAAAGTTTTTCAGTCTGTCAGCCTGCCTCATGACTCAGATGTTTACCAAACCAAACTTAACCTTCAAGTTTGCTTTCCCATTTCAAAAAAAAAAAAAAAAAATCAAAAAATTATTAAATTAAAAATTTTTTAAATTAAAAAAATATATATTTTTAAAAATTTATCAGTATTTACTAAAAAGTAACAGAAGTTGTAGACACTATATTATAGTACTATCATGTATAAAAGTTGTGCACTCACTCAAAGACCCAATTCCAAACATACTAACAACTTGAAATTATTGTTACGTAAATAACTGACAAAGTTCAAAATTACCGTATTTCAGAAAACTTGAATATAAAAATATTTTTTTTAATTAGATGAAGGGTTTGTGTTTACAATTTCAATAAACTGATATGTTTTACAGCCTAACAAAATTTACCTATATATTTTTAATTTTCAATTAAGCTTAAAAACTTTTAAGAAAACAATTTTTTTTAAGGCAAAAAGCATATTGAGGCTATTATCGCCTCCTTAAATGTAAGTGTGAGTGCAAAGTGTTAAAGTTGTAAGTGTAGTGTTGTAAGTGTAAGTGTGTGTTAGACTCAGGTACAGTGAGGGACGTCTAAATCCTCTCAACAACAAAACAAAATTAATTTACATATGTATAATATGTATAAATATTTACAGGAATTATTTCAACTCCATACCCTAATTTCATTATATCAGTCTATTTGATAAAAATAATGATTTATGTTTGTTGATTTTTATATTTCTTACTGAGAAAGAATTGTCAAATGTTGTAGCATTATTATTGAAATTTTTATATGAATTACAACATTTAAGTCTTAAACAGGATCAATTAGAAAGACATTTTTAAAAGTTACTTAGGCCTACTTTGAAAAGCATTCCCATTGCACAAATCATGCACAGATACAAAAGCACCAAGCAAGTTTTGTGATAAGTTACAATATGTCCAATAAAGAAATAACTCTGATCATCTATGGTTCAAAAAATAAAAATATGTATTCTTTAAATAGTGCAACATTTAATGTAAATAAAAACTATAACTTTATCATTTGAATATAACATAATTAGCCCAATGGTTCATTGTACTGTACACAAATTTTAACAAATTAAGTTTTCTAATTCTGAGATATTTTGTAAAATGTTCTTTCAGTTTGAAATGCAATACACAGCACTGATTACATCGAATAACAGTATTGCATTTATTATAGGAACTCATTTTGTAGAAAACTAAATCACTTTAACTTAATTCAAGATAAAACTTATATTGCTTGTTTTGTCATTCAAAGCTTAACCCAGACAAAAATGTATCATTTTCTGAAATTTGTACATATGTCTTGGACAGCCCAACCTAAAATAATGTGATAGTCAATCAGGCCAAAAAAAATTGTGTTTGATAGCATATTTCATTTTTTTAATATACAGATTAAAGCCATTCAATACAGATTTCAATTTAAATGTGACTAAATTAAGAAAGCCTTGATGTATATTTAAGAAATATGATGAATAACAAATACTGACTTCATGTACAAACAACATTTTTTAATGTTAAAATAAAGTTGCACTAATTATAAATTTACGAAAAAAAATGCCAACAGCAATTATTAACACAAGTTTACTTGCAAGGTCGTATTCGTATTGTCAACTTATTAGTGAGTGAATTTTAATTGGAAAATGAGTTGCAGGGATGACCATCTTGTTAATATTCAGAACCAGAACCGTGGGATAAGCACTGATGCTCATAAGGAATTATCCTTATATTTATAGTATGCCTTGAGAGGTAATTATTATTTATAAATAAACAATATTTATTTAATATAATATAACTGTACACATACATAGACACACAGTCGAATGAGTGTGTATGTGTGTTTAGCACTATAGTGATAACAATTTTGGTAAAATTAGATTCAAAGTTGATCATTTGACAAAAAAACATTCATTTTTGTAAAAGCTTGGCTAAGTTTGTTACCCATGAAAATCCATTAAACCATTTTAAAATGGCAGGACATTTAAAATTGTTAAAAAACTAATAAGTTTATTGTTTTGCACATTTTTGAAAAAATCTGATTTCATTATCGCAATAAGACATTTTCAAAATATACTGAAAATACAAAATATTATTTTATACAGATTTTAACGCTGTGAATGTATTGCAGTAATATGTTTTCATTGCGTTTGTCCACAGGTTTTATTTGTAAACGAAAACACAGTAATATTATATAACCAGTTTTGCCTTACAGACGTAGTTTGCAAAATAGTGGTACCCCGGCTAATGGTTGACTTGGACAAGGGTCATATCAAACAACGGTCTAATTCACGGAATGAAAAATGATAACAGTTTCGGTTACAGATAAAAGCCTGAACATTGTGTTGCGCTACATAAAATAGTTGAAGGTGCTGAGTTTACACAACAAGACTTTGATTGATGGCTGTTTGGTTTTTGTAGGACAATAACTTCCACAACTGTGTTATTATTAACAGAAATCTTAGTTGTGTTCTCAGAATGCCCCCTTCACCTCTTTTCTGTCACCATACCTAACTTTACATAGTGTGTAATTAACTCTTTTACTGTGTGTTTAATTCGTTATCCTGTTACAAAATTTAAACAGTTATAATATTATCGTGTTACATAGTTTTGGTTTTTAAATTTAACAAAACATTAAGTGTCTTTGTGTGCAAGTTTCAAATTGTTGTTTAAAACCTGTTTTTTAATTTTTTTTTGTGAATATTAATTATATGGATCCTAAAAGAAGTGCTTGTGGTAATGGAAGTCAAAGACAAACGTGGACTATTGAACTAAAAACAGCTACAATATGAGGTAAAAAAAAAATACAGTATTGATTTGTCCTGTGTATATATGTGACATAATTACATTTGTACAAATTTAGTTAAAATAAAGTGCGACTTCTGTTCTGTAAATTTTCTTCATTCTTGACCATTGACATATTAATGGTGAGAACTTAATAATTGTTATTCTATGTAACAAATTAAAACATTTTTCCATAAGTATCTACTGTAAATACTGACTCGGCACAGCAGTCGGCTCCGATAACAGTCTTAGTTCTGAACAAATTAAGACCATTAACCACTGTAAGACCGGGTCAGGCAGTATAAAGCTGGAATAGCTAGGAGTCAGAACAGTCAGAACCAGCAGACTCAATACTTTCGACATCAACTCTGGCTAATGTCCTTACGTATTTACCTTACAATGTAGGTAAGTTAATTGGAAGAAATGGTGGTATTGGATAACCGAACTAAATATAGGTTATTAATTCACCACTGAGTAAAAGGAGGAAATATTTATTTCAACTTCAAGTTATTTCAAAAGAGATCAGAGCCGCCTCGGTGGCCTAGTTAATAGCGTACTAGGCTTTCACCCCGAGGACCCGGGTTCGATTCCCGGCCAGGGCTTGGCATTTTCATACGCTATAAATCATTCCATCGTCTGCATTAGCCCAAGTATGCACAACAGTCGGACGTTAAAAAAAAAAAAAAAAAAAAAAAATCAAAAGAGATTAAGAAAAAAACACATTTGTACATGTACCAATTTTTTTTTAATCTTTAATGTATTAATTTTTTTAGTTAACCAATTTTAGTTTAATTTACCATTTTTTTAACACTTTTTTTAACGACGTAAGTAGAAATATATCACCCCCAAACACAAAAAATCCATTTATATTTTCTACTTTATAAAAACAATAATCAAATTTTTATTATGTTAATATGTTTTCATTTATGTCATTTAATTCCACATCTTTATCAGTTAATACTTAAAATTAAGAAGGTATAACACCCAGTAATGAACTAAACATTACATGATCATTTTAATATCAAAAATGATAAATGATTATTTGGTAAATAAATACACTTTGCTGGTTTATTTACAAAAAAAATAATCCAAGTCTGAAAATAATTAATAAAGTATTTTAGTGAAATATGATTAGGCGTAATATCTCAAATAGATAAAGATAAATGTTATTTACGAGGGTGGTCTGATAAGTTTCCGACCTCAACATGAAGATAGCAGCACTCGAATTTCGTTGTTCATCTGTTGACAGTTATTCACCAAAGTTTCAGCCATTTTGGACGTGCAGTTGTTATGTAACAGTCGCTTGAGTGAGTTGATGTGCGTATATTTATGAAAATGGACAAAACCGAGTATCGAGCTGTCATTAAATATTTGTTTTTGAAAGGCAATACGCCTACGCAAATCAAAGATGAGTTGGATTCTGTGTATAGGGACTCTGCACCATCATTTACCACAGTGAAATTTTGGGCATCTGAATTTAAATGTGACAGTAAGAGCTTGGGAGACGATGAACATTCGGGACGTCCAAAAACTACAACTACCGACGAAAACATTGCCAAAGATCACCAAATAGTGCTAGATGACCGCCGAATTAAAGTGAGAGAGATAGCAGACGTTATGAACATGTCAAAAGAATGTATTTGTCACATATTAAATCAACATTTAGACATGAGAAAGCTGTCCGCGCATTGGGTGCCGCGTTTGCTCATGTTAGACCAAAAACGCAAAGCTCTGTTGGCGCAGTTTAGGCGCAATAAATCCCAGTTTTGGCGCTGATTAATTACTGTAGATGAAACTTGGATACACCATTATACACCCGAAACAAAAATACAGTCCAAACAGTGGACTGCATAGGGGGAACCGGCTCCAGAAAAAGCAAAAACTGTTTTTTCAGCTGTGAAAGTGATGGCGGTTGTTTTTTGGGATAGTCGTGGAGTTATTTTAATTGACTATCTTCAAAAAGGAAAAACCATTACAGGAGCATACTACGCATCATTACTTGACAAGCTGAAGTCAGAACTTGCAGAAAAACGGCCACATTTGCAGAAAAAGAAAATCCTGTTTCACCAAGACAACGCACCGTCTCACACCTCAGCGGTTGCCATGGCAAAAATTTACGATTTACGGTTTGAACTGCTTGACCATCCGCCTTACTCACCAGATCTAGCCCCAAGCGACTTCTTTATGTTCCCTCATCTAAAAATTGCGCTCGGAGGACAAAGATTTTCGTCAAATAAAGAGGCAACAATTATTTTGTTTGCCTTCATGAACAATTATTTTGCAGAGAAAAACGCTGAGTACTATTTGGACGGGTTACAGAGATGGAACGCTGGGAGAAGTGTATAGAGGTACAAGGAGACTATGTTGGAAAAAAAAATTCTGAAAAAATGTCTTGTATCTTTGTTAGGTCGGAAACTTTTCAGACCACCCTCGTACAGTTGGGTTCGCTAAACAAAAGGAAAAATAGGAAGGAAAGCAAAGTTTTAAGGAAAAAATGAGAATGGTTCTAATCACTAACCCTAAAAAAGTAAGTATGTAAAATAAGAATTGTGAAATACAAGGTAATACGTTTTGTGAAAATAATGAAAACAAAATTTGTATTAGACCTAACAGTATTTTAAGGGCTGCTTCTGTTGCTAACCTAATCAGCTCTCAATGGTTTTTTGAGAATTTGTAACTGTTAAATTTATTATGTGCTGTTAATACAATTATTGTACGATTTGTATTTTATTTTAAATTTGGTACCTTGATTCAGAAATACAAACACATATTTAAAACTAAAACTTACAAATATTTTCTCCTGAATTTGAATGCATTATTACTGAATTAGATCATAACAAAAAATTAATATGTACAGTATAATGTTCCAGAAATGCATGTGTTAATATCTCTCCCGAGAAACACGTCTGTATCTCTGAAACTAATTTATTTTAATTAAAAGTAATGTACTTTCAGTCACTGAGATAAGAAACAACAAATCAAATGCAATACTAATTGTTTATGTGAAATATCATATTGCAAACTCTAACTACTCAAGAGTTAACACAATTCATTTAAACTTTCAGAAAACTGGAGAAATAAACATCTTCGTAAAAAATGTTTGTTCTGTTGTCTTGCTAATACTACTTACAATTGAAAACTGTGTTAAATTAAAATCCTACATCTACTGAGAAACAGGATATACTTATAACTATATGAAATAAGATATACACATATTACGCTTCTAAAATTATAGAAATCTGTTGTAGAATTACTGCAAAAATTACTTGTATTACTAAATAATCTTTCTACAATTATCTTAAAAGAATACATCGCAGAAATCACAATAATTCAGATACTAAAAAAAAGCTTACAACAGATCAATTTACAATAGGAATATTTATCTCAGACAAAAGTTACAACATATTTATTGTAGATGTAGTTATCTTTCATATTTGTAGAAAAGATAACTATGTTTGGTGACAAATAATATGTTCTACCTTATAACTCACAGAAAAAGCATTTGATTCTACCGAATATATAGATTAATCTCAACCGAACAAAAAAGCTTATTTCATAATTTACGAAATTTAATGTGTTAATTGTTTCAAATTTTATTTATATTTTTAGCAGATTTATAATTGAAAATTCTAGGTATTGTGATAATTAGAGTTACCTGGAATTGTATTTAATATTCTTGATACAAATGTAAAGTGTCAGTAAATGAAATAAGTGTCTATGATACTATTATTTTCAAAGGGCTTTGAGTACTTGCACACTGTAATTAGAAAGAACTTGTATAAAATTACACATTATATATGACTGTTTACGAATGCTCACTATAGTAGTACGCACTTATTCAATTTATTTAATTTCATAAAAAGGCACTAACAATTTCAAAAGAAATTACTTCAGAAAAGAGAAACTTTGTTAAACTATATTGGGATACCAGAAAGCTGAGTAATACTCAGGAAGAAGAAGATTATTATAGAAGTAAAAAGTTTTTAAAAGCAGGACGTAAATACAGTAAAACCTCCATAAGCAGACTTATCCGATGATGGGCAATACTAACGACTGGACACGTTTTAATAACAGAAAATATTACAGCTTGGCAGAACATTTACAGTAAAAGTTGTATTTTTCTTGGTTTTCATACTTTTATTATGTAAACATGCTGTATATATAATCTTAGCTGATGTATTCAGTGTCATAGATACAAATGTTAAGAGAGAAGATATCCCACTTGCACTCCTAGCAGAAGAGAGTCTAAAAATCCTCTCCTGGAATAGTTATCCAGTTACTATACAGTATAGGTTATGTTTTTTGACGTACAATCGGTTCCAATATTAGATGGCTTCTAATAAAAACAATTCTGAATTCTTTACAGTATCAAGATGTAGTTTAGTAAGTACTTCAAGGACTGTACGAATTATACAGCATAAGTACAAGGGTGGTCTGAAAAGTTTCCAACCTCAACATGAAGATAACAGCACTCGTCGGTGGCAGCACTCGAATTTTGTTGTTCATCTGTTGACAGTTACTCACCAAAGTTTCAGCCATTTTGGACACGCAGTTGTTATGTAACAGTCGTTTGAGTGAGTTGATGTGAGTATTTTTATGAAAATGGACAAAATCGAGTATCGAGCTGTCATTAAATATTTGTTTTTGAAAGGCAATACGCCAACGCAAATCAAAGATGAGTTGGATTCTGTGTATGGGGACTCAGCATCATCATTTACCACAGTGAAATTTTGGGCAGCGGAATTTAAACGTGGCTGTAAGAGCTTGGGAGACGATGAACGGGAACGTCCAAAAACTGCAACTTTAATTTTAATTGACTATCTTCAAAAAGGAAAAACCATTACAGGAGCATGCGTACTTGACAAGCTGAAGTCAGAACTTGCGGAAAAATGGCCACATTTGCAGAAAAAGAAAATCCTGTTTCACCAAGACACTGCACCGTCTCACACCTCAGCAGTTGCCATGGCAAAAATCCACGAATTACGGTTTGAACTGCTTGACCATCCGCCTTACTCACCAGATCTAGCCCCACAAGCGACTTCTTTTTGTTCCCTCATCTAAAAATTGTGCTCGGAGGACAGAGATTTTCGTCAAATGAAGAGGCAATCACCTTCGTGAACAATTATTTTGCAGAGAAAAACGCCGAGTACTATTTGGATGGGTTACAGAGATGGGAGCATCGCTGGGAGAAGTGTGTAGAGGTACAAGGAGACTATGTTGAAAAAAAAATTTCTGAAAAAAATGTCTTGTTTCTTTGTTAGGTCGGAAACTTTTCAGACCACCCTCGTAACTCATCAGCCCCTACTGAAGGAAGGAGGGATAAGCGTGATATATTGACTCGTGTTAGATGGTAAACAAAAAACTTTCATAAATTAAACAAAAACAGTTCGATAGGCGTCAGCTATACAGGGGACAAATTTCAATGATTTAATGAAGGGAACAATTGGTGAGTTAAGGAAAAATGTCAGTGATGTTTTTTTGTTTATTACATAAAATACAATAATTTTTCTTTCTTAAGATCAAAATGGAACTACTGAACTGGCTGTTTCTGAGAAAAGAAGAGTGCGTAATGCTTGACCATTACTAAAACACGTCGACAAATTTTGATACAAATACGTTGATGTCAAGCTATAGCACACAAACAACAATCTTACAAAAGGCCAAACATTAACTGTTTTCCTTAATCTCAATTTTTCCATTTTCCCAGGTTTCAAGAGGAAGGATATATCCCCTTGACTCCCTTCCCCCTGTACCTTAACCATTACAAACACAACATTAACAGTATAAAATACTAACCTATACCCCACAACAATTTGAGAATTCAGAATGGCCGTACCTGTTTGTACGAAACTAAAATATTACCTAAAATATATTAGCCTTCAACAACAGATAAAACAAAAACCATACAGTACAAAGTTGTAGAATATCAGGTTGATGACAAGACACAATTAGTGGGCTAGGTGGGTCTTGCTTATCCATTCAATCTAAATGCATCTAAACTAATGCCTCCCCACCTGAATGTTCCCCACCTTTTCACAACTCTTGCTCAAAGTTAACTTTGTCGTATTATAACCTCACTAGAAGCTTTTTAAAAAGACCTGTATTTCTTCTCTTCACTTCCCATACATATACCTAGTGAAATTGATACTTTTCATGTAAATCAGCTTATTTAATTTATTTAAGATTTTTCTTAGCCTTATTTTTATTTACAGTACGTTCTATTTATTACCTTTAAATAATACGCTTATTTTTTTTAGAATATGCCCCAATCGATTTATATTTACATTTTCATATACATATTTATGCGCATTTTACTTTCTCAATATACAAATATAAAGATTGTTAATCATGAAAGCAACCAATCTTGATACACTGATAAACCTATTTTCACCTGAGTCCAAAAACGTGGTTTTGACTAGAATGTGTGTCTGTCTATGTCTTATAGTGTCTGTGCAGAAGTGGAGACTAACTATGACCAATTTGGATCATATTTGGTAAGTAATTCTGGTTTGCCCTAATCTCAGGACTATTTATTATTAAAAAAGATTTTTGTTAAAAAAAACCTAAAATTGGATTTTCTCAAAATCAACTCAAAACAATTTTAATAAAATTTTTCTGAAATGTAGTGTATAAGTACCCAATTAAAACATTACATTATTAGGGTATATTGTGTGTATAGATAGACCGATATTGTAGTCTTTTTATAACTTATAAACCAGACCTTTGGGATAAAATAACTGAACGTAAAATGTGTGTAATTTTTTACACCATTTTATAAATAACTTGTTATAAGATTTATAATAATACCAGTTAGCCTACTTTAAATAAAAGTTACAGTACAACACAACATATTGAAATATATTTTAATAATTATTGTTTAAATACAGTATTTCATTAGTTCTTTTAAATTTACTCTTAAAAGTGTTTCTACGAAAAATATTAATAAAAACGTACATTTTAAATGAACAGAAGTGTATCTTTATAAATAAAAAATATTATATATTATAAAAACCTACGTTTTTATTCAAAATATAGTACTAGATTTTTCACTCCTTCAACGTACATCAAATTGGGAATGGTAAGAATCTGTATATAGAGGTTTCACTCTACCTTACAAGGCTCAGGTAAATCTTAAGAGGTTCATACACTAATTAAGTTTTAACTGTTTTCTTATGTAAACACATGCACTAATAGAATTGTCCATTGCATGCACTAACTTCACAGTGGCTCTATATATACAAAAATATGAATACAACAGTTACAAAACTAAAAGTATTTAAAACAACGTAAGAATAAAAATTGCTTTTCAGATACAATATGCAGTGAAAAAATACTTCACACCTAAAACTAATAAAATAATACAGCTTGGTCGTAGAACTAGCCATACTGTTTAAAAAATATACTTACTTAAAACAATTTTGTGTTACTAAATTTAAAATGTTTTCCTGCCTATTATAATATACCTTAAATAACAATTATATTCACAATATTAATTTGACTGTCCGAGGGCAAATCAACTGGGAGTAGAAAATTACATAAAAAATGTCTACAATTCAACAAAATCTGATTTAAATGTTTAAATTTAATTTTTTTAAATCTGTAGAGTATATGACACTAGTGTAGCACATGCTCTTACATGGATATGGAAAAACATAAATCTGATTTCAGTTGTAGGTCACTGGACAGCCTAGTGAGAGTATTTGTGTGTGTGTGTGTGTGTGTGTGTGTGTGTGTGTGTGTGTGTGTGTGTGTGTGTGTGTGTGTGTGTGTGTGTGTGTGTGTGTGTGTGTTTTAATGTCAACTGTAGGCCAGTTACAATAATAGTAAAATGCTTACTTGATAGACTTTGCATATCTAAATTGAAGCAGTGAATGAGGATAACAAAACATTACTGGATTAAAATTATAATGATCAATCCAACAATGGAAAAATATTTGAAAACTCTGTGTGTGTGTGTGTGTGTGTATGTGTGTGTTTTCTTAAATAAGTGTTATTATAGTATGAACAATAAGTACTCCAACTATTTTTATAGTGCAGACAAATAAAAGTGTTTTATTTCTTGAAATTAATCAATTTAACCAATTAATCAATTTAACCAATTGTTTACTTTCCGTTGACAATAGTGGTAAAAATTAAGGCAGAATATTATTCACATTTATGTAAAATACTGTAAACGGTAACTTTATAGTTTTAACAGAAACGAATACAAAAATTAAAAATGTTTTTGCAAAAATATTTATTTTAGCATCATTTTATTAACAGTTAAATATCACGAGGCTACTAGATTCATGCATGTTTAAGTAATGGAGAAAGGTTTAGGTATTTGTTCACTAAAATGAAAAATATACCGAGCACCGCTTGTATATTAAACTTTATACAAATCACAAAGTTTTACATATTTTATAAAAAAAAATTGTAGGCATAAGTTTAATTGTTAATCGTACATTATTTACTGAAGGTAGTTTGAACTTGTACTTTGCTTCAAGGTCAATTTTATATTCTTAGTCTTCCTCACTTTCTATTATTAGATTATTACAATGCACTATATAGATAATCAAGGTTTTACACTTTTGGATTACACAATCACAGATGTAATTTAAAATTTTGTTAACTGCTTCATACCATTCTACTTGTAGTTTTGTGATCTTCATAATAATGACCTATTATGTTAAAAATTTCATCTATATTAAAAAGAAAAAAACAGCCAAATTTGGTTACAATATTTACAGGAATGAGCCAACAAATTTTAAAATATAAATTGTTCACTTTACACCTTATACCTCGTAGCAATACTAATTATAATATTAGAGATAACATTTAATTTAATTATTAATTGTTATGTAGTCATCAACAATTTTTTTGCATTATAAGGCCATAAATTATAAAGTTAATTTATCTAAAATACAATAAATTTCCTAGTCCTGAGAGCACCCTAATAAAGGGGATGAGTAATAGCTTAGAGATTTATTAACTTAGAGAATCATTTTTCCTTCTACAGTACTGTGTTATAAGTTAGAGATCGATCTGTGTAATAAGATAGAGGTTCCGTACTGTGTATTAACTTAGAGACTATAGTTCCGTTAAGTGTGTTGCACCGTGCGTATATGTTGTGTCTGTGTTAGAAAATAAAACAAACAGTTCAGAAATATAACACAAAATTTCTTGCTTTTAATTATCTTTTTCAACGAATCCGGTTTAGATCTATTAAAAAAAACTCTAGAATTTCTTAATTTCATATCTTTTTCATTTCTCCTAGTTTTTTCCTATAATAAAATACTTCAGAAATTATGTTTTAAAATTTTATTATTACTTTATTTTGCCATTCTGAAGGATAGCATAAGACATTTTTTTTTTTAAAAAGGACTTAACAGGAAAATCCTTAAAATAATAATCATTTGTATGGATTAAACATAAATAAAACCAAGTTCATGATAATTAGTAAAGACACAGTTGGACTTAATGGTCAACAACATATCTAAATGTTTATTTTTGACAATTATCTGTATAGAAAAATAGAAATATTGGTGTTTTATCGAAAAAAAAAACAACATAAGTTTACATGAATTCATTAATTCATTCATTAATTTAGGGCTGTTTTCTTAATTCAATTCGGATATGGTTTGAATAAAGCAGCCTTCAAACAATATTTTTATATTATTATTACTATTACTACTACATTTGTAAATTAGTATACATTTATAGCATTGCACATAAGCCTTTCAGAACAAAACCTATCCAAATCAACTTTATATTTTAATAATATATCTTTCTTTAATTAAGCGAGTTCTACTTGTTAGATAAAAGAAACTGAAGCGCCTGCAAGCAGCGGCGTAGGCAACATATACGCACGGTGCAACACACTTGACGGAACTGTAGTCTCTAAGTTAATACACAGTAAGGAATCTCTATCTTATTACACAAGTCAATCTCTAACTTATAACTCGGTACTGTCGAAGGAAAAACAAATCTCTAAGTTAATATATCTCTAAGCTATTACACCTTCCCCCTAATAAACATCTACTAAATCATCATCCACCTTATTCATATTCCTTTCCTACAAATTACATATTAAAAAGCAAAACTAAAAATGAAATATGCATCTGTGACAACACAATTATAATTTGCAACAACAGTACTTACTGATTGCGGAAATGAACAGTGTTCACAAAATATCTCAGGAGTTATTTGTTTTTACGCATGTGTGTTAAATAATGCCGAAGACTACTTTCCCAACATAAATATTTAATTTTCATGGGTCATTCCACAAAATTAATAATAACTTAATAAACAGTTAATAATTATAATATATCAAAAGTTAATTAATAATATTATTTTTCACCTAAAGCTGCTTTTAAAGTATTTTTTTCTGAAAGTCACTGGAATGGTAACAGTTATACAAAAATTGTAATAATAACAAAGTTGTAGGCAAGAAAATTCCTTCAGCAAAACGATGAAAAGTGTCACACATCTACGTGTTTTATGGTTAGATATCTCTAGAGAAGTTACATTTTTTTGTTCATTCATATAACCAGATCTACTCGTGTTCATGCCTAAGATGTTCCAAACAAATGTAATACGGTCATGGCCCTTTTAGAAAATATTGCATTTTATACAACTTTTTTTGTATTTCTCCTCTCCCCCAGCAATTTACGAAGACTAAATATGTATGCCAAGAATTTCAGATGTTATTAACAACCACTACTGCTTACGTCAGTGCTTACTTATTAAAAAATATGAAGTCCTTTTTTCTTTATAAAGGAAAAAATGTAAACATTAAAAGGACATAAAAAATCTACCAATATTTAGTGCTCTAATTAAGAAAGGATAATTTTGCAAATGAAAATGAGGGGAATAGTATTAGAAATAGAATTAGAATTAGTAATAGTTTTTAGAAATAGTATTAGTTTTTTAAAAAAATTCTTTTACTTCTTACATTATAAATATTAACAATCTCTGTTTTATGAAAATTATAACAAATATATAACCACTTTTTAATTACATTTATTTAAAAAATCATTTATTTTATTGCTTTTGATTCTTTTAATTTGGCACACTTGAATATCTTATGTAAAACAAATTTTAAAATTCTCAATTAATAAAAGATTTAAAATAAAGGAATGATATTAAAAGTATAAAGTTAAAAATTACGATAAAATTTGTTCCAGATATTAACATTCGTCAATTTGTAAGACAATAAACAAAATTACTTAAATAGTTTTTTGTTTGTTTTAACAATATTTAATTACTAAAAAAACTGTATATCTTAAATTGTAACTCACCACAAAACATAAACCACAGAAACCACTGCTCATTCTCTAGTGTTCAAAGGATTATGGAACACAAAAATTCAATTTAAAAATTTGTATGCTGAAATTTCTTCATGGTTAAACTATGAAAACAAAAGTTCTGCAAATTTAAATCAATCTCTTCTTCGTGCAGCATAGACACAGCCAAAAGTAAATCTAAAAATACTATAAAAAAAGTTGCGAATTACTTCGCCGAACCTGCTAAGGTGTTGTTTCGGTAAGTTTGGAGCGGCCTCTGGGTTACCAACAAGAGCTCCTTGGTCAGCCATTAGGTATGCCAGATGTCTTCTCCGATATGTTTCAATCATAACTTGATTCAAGGATGAAGCCACACGAAATGACACCTGTAATAAAACATAATAAGTTGATCAAAAATTAGTGATAATATTGGATTAATTATCAATTTTAAGTAGTCATCATTTCTTTTTTTAGTCCAAGTATGTTTGACTATGGATCGAGGTCAAATTGATAATAAATTGATAAAACATAATAAAACATTTATTTTTACTAATGTGTTGAAAGAAAACGTTGCAATTAGAAAAAAGTAAAATTAAACAATAACATCAACTTCTAAAATAAAACAATTTTTAGAAAAATTTTAACATCCAGGCTTAGTAAAATTTTGTTCTTGGGAAAGGAATGTTTTTAAAGAGAAATTCTTAGAAAAGGCAGGAAAGTGGTGGGAAAAACTAATTATAATTCAATAATTGGACAACTAATAAATTCTCTGTGGCAGTTTTTCACTAAAGAGAACATGTGAAAATGATTCAACAAGATTTCAGAAATATTTTTTTTATATTTTAAAATGAGACAATATGCCCAATCGTAATAAGATTTAAGATGATTGAATTAATTGAATTAACATTGAAGGATTTATCCATGGGAAAAACCTCTTTGGCTGCAATGTACTGTTTGTATACTTGAAAATGATGAATGAAAAAGATTTTTTTTTTTGTATGAAAAAGAGTAATATATATATTATTTGCGTATAGACCCTGTTGGATCACGCAATGCACTCCGACTCATGTCTTGTTCCTTCTAATCCTCCACACCTCCCTCATCCTGTCCCCATGGATCCTCTTCCACTCCTCCGTCCATTTTACCCCTGCTCTCTTTCGGATTTCATTCTCTGGGACCTTCCAACCGAACATCTTTTCTCCTATATATATATATATATATATATATATATATATATATATATATATATATATATGCAAGCTACAATACTCCATTTCACACCTTCAAAGCAATTTCAATATATATATATATATATATATATATATATATATATATATATATATATATATATACATATTGGAGACATATGTACATTAGTCAAAGGTTATTGCACTAGTTAAATCAGATCAGCTGTTTATACTGATCAAAGCACGAAATATTGGTGTTTTATCGAAAAAAAAAACAACGTAAGTATACATGAATTCCGCATCGATTTGTAAATTAACATAACATTTATGATGGTTACTTATCATCAATATGGCTGATCATCATTTATCAAATCACTGATTCATCTGAACACTTTAAATTTTGTTGGAAAAATGCTAGCACAAAGACTTAAACAAGTGAGTGCTACAGCGAGACTGAGCGACATACTGAGTCCATCGGGTTTAGGGTGGGTGGAAGCAACGAAAGGCACAGACATATTTAAACAGTATAATTTTAACATTCCATGGTGTAAACAACCATATGTTTTCAAACCTGTCACAGTGTGCTTGCTGCTTGCCAGTAGCTGCATCAGTCTGGTTATTTAACTGCCACATCTCGTATAAGATGAAAAGTTTTCGTAGGAGAGACTAAGAATTGACACAATAATTGCCACACAACTAACACAATAATTGACACCCTGTGAGGGTTACTTGAAGAAATTTAAAGCAAGCTAATGTCTGATTTTTTCAATGGATTATTTACTTTTTATGTTCATACTTTATGCCAGTTATACTAATGAGAACAAGAGATCAGCGTTAACAGTAAGAAACGACAGTAACTGAGGCTTAAACTTACAACCTTGAGCTGTTCAGTCACAGTAGAATGATTGCAGCCTTAGTTACATCAACCACCGAGCCCCAAAAAAGAAAGAAAAATATCTTTTATTCTTTAACTTCAATTATTGTATTTAACAATACACCATACTTTAAGGAGTACAAGTAGAATTTAAATGATAAAAAATGCTTTAAGCTTGTCAACAATTTAACAAAGTTGAACACTACTTTAGAAACTTAACAACTAATTTTTATTCTTCTTTATTTGTTTCAACCAACTTTGGGGTACACTAAATCAATCACTTTTTAATGTTCTGTGCCTTCCTCATAGCCCAGTATTGCTTCATTTGTTGTAATCTTGCTTTTCTTTCTTCATCAGAGATTTGGATCATTCGCTTGGATTTGACTTTGCCTTGGAACCATTGCTTCTTGTCCTTGGTTATTGTTTTGGCTGTTCTGTCCATGAGCCAAAATGTCAGTGATTTGTAATCTTTCTCTGTTTCTCTAAACCAAAGTAGTTTGGCTCTTCTACTGCGAAAGTAGTCAAATATTTTTTTGGTTAGTCTATTTTTGTCCATTCAGAGGATGTGCCCATAAAAATCAATTCTCCTTTTTCTTATTGTGTCTGATAGTGTTTCAGTTTTTGGTAAAGAGTTTCATCACCGATGTGGAGTAATTGGTTGTTACGGAATCTGGGGCCTAAGATTTTTCGTAATATCTTTCTTTCTTTGATTTCCAGCCTTTCAAGTGGGCCCTGGGTTGTGAGAAATAATGTTTCAGCTGCATATAAGGCTTCTGGTTTAATTACTGTATGATAATGCCTTATCTTTGTATTCCAGGAGAGGGACTTCTTGTTGTATGTGTTCTTGGTAAGTTGGAAGGCTAATTCAACTTTCTTCTCCTAGATTCCATAGCTTTTTCTCTAGGGCGTCCCAGCTGATCCATTCCCCAAGATATTTGAATTTTTTGACTATCTCAATGTGTTGTTCTCCCACTTGAAGCTTTTTTGGTGGTTTTTGTATGTCTGTCAATATTTTAGTCTTTTCAAATGAAACTTTGAGACCCATTTTTAACGCTTGCTTCTGGAGTTCAAGAGTCTGTTCCTTAGCTTCTTCCAATGTCTCCAATAAAAGTGATAACATATGATTTAGCCCTTGACTTTTGGAAGTTCATGATATGTTTGAGGTTAAGGATTTGTTCCGGACAGGATCTCCTTTTCCGGAAACCCGCCTGGTATTCTCCAAGTTGATGGTCCCATTGAGGTTCTGCCCTATGTAGTAGGACTGTTGAGAATATCTTGTATGTTCTCTAATTTTTATTATTAAACAACTAATTTTTATTATTAAAGAATTTTTTAACAATAAATTTTGAAAACATGAAAATTCTGATATAGGACGGTTAATTTAATTTAACCATTTAATTTTCATTTACAGTTACCATAAATATAGCATGGTTAACAGTTTAATTTAAATATACATAAAATATAATTACCTCTAGTAACTGATCCACATCTTCAATGTCACCAGGAATATCAGACAGAGCATTAAAAATTTGAGCAGAATTTTCTAAATCTTTTAAGGTAGGTTCTGAAAGCAAAGTAAAAGATATGATACGATTACTGTAGGTAAATTTTACTATTTTACCATGTTGACAGCACAATAGAAAAGAAATTACATTGTTATGATGAAAGTGAAAATGTCCGAGTCAACAACTTTAGGTGTTACTTGAAGATGAACTAGCGTTATAAATATTAAACTGTAGCTGAATCAAATACTGAACTGCAGTGTTTGAAACAATTTAAAATGTCCTACTAAATCAACAGATAATATCTATAGACGATGAAATTTTTTGCACCAGATTGGCTTAAATATTGTATAAAAGTTATTATTAAATATCTCAGTTCAGTACGCCACAACTTTGTCCGTTTGTTTATTCCTCTACAGATCTCTGGATCACAGAAGTGGCTCTTCCAGATGATATTATGTCTGGGCAGTACAAATCACTCAGGCTTTCTTTATCAATATCAATCAGTTAAAAAATTCCCTTTCTCATCCTGTCTACTATTTGTAGGATTATAAAAGTGTTCAAATCTGTAATGTTATTTTAAGCTCTTGTTTAGTTTAAAATACAACTGATCAGGGCAGTATTTCCCATTATATAATTTAGAGTGTAAAATTTTCCAAGGCACAAATAAGCAAAAAAATTATTAATGAACTCAGAAAAATAATTATAAAAAACTGGAGGGAGAAACTGCGGAATAAGGGTATTTACCGGGAATCACATGGTTTTCAAAAAGCCACACGTTTTTAAATTTTGAACCAAAATTTATTATTTTTTTTAAATAAAGTGTTCTACAAACTCGGAGTTTTAAGAAAATCTTACAGAAAATTAAGTTACAAAAGTAACATCGTGTAGATGTTGCTGTTCGGTTGAACACATGTTTCCAGATGTTCTCTGAAGTTACGCATTGAACCTTGTAACAGTTGTAACATTTCTCGTGGAATAGCTTGGATTTCTCTTTGGATGGCTTCCTTCAACTCTTGTAATGTGCATGGTTTTTCACCGTAAACAGTGATTTCAAGAAACCTCAAAGGAAAATCCGGGATTGTCAGATCAAAGGCAGGGGTGGTCAAGGAACATTTCCAAAACGAGAGATTACTTTTCCCGAGAAAGCTTGTCAGACACATTCCATCGAAATTCAAGCAGTGTGAGCCTTATATGGATGGAACTTGAGGTCTTTAATAAAAATGTTTCTTACTGTAGAGGCAGAAATGCGGAGGTTTGAGACTTGCTTCCTTAGCAAATGGTTGGGCTCTCCAACATAGAGACGTGCACACGCTTAACATTCTCAAGCGTACGAACGGTTTTTGCTGCCCTGAAGGTTTTTTTCATCAATGATCCTGTTGTGTTCACATTATGCACCCACCTCAAAATTGCATTACGATCCGGAATCGGCCCACGAGGCAGTACATTGAAGTGTCAGCGAAAATCTCATTGGGACTCAACGTTAGCGTAAAATCGTCTCACAAAAAAAGCACAATGCTCAATGTCCCACATCTTAAGTGTAACTGAAACTTCCAACTCCCTTCTACACAACAGGACCTTTGCAACTGCCATCCCTGCACTACTTGCCGTGTACTACCCATTACAAAAACATGCGGTTCCCAGTAAACACCATTTACAATTCTTTTAACAATACCAAGAAAACAGAAGGTAAGTATTCTTGATTCATGCTGAATAGAAGCGTATAAATAAAAAAAATAATTTTAACTATCACCAGTCTCTTATTTCAGGTTCACATATTTTCACAATGATTATTGGTTTCACGCTATGTTATCAATTTATGTCTTTTTAAAAGGTTGTATACTTGTATAGAGTATTGATGAATAATGACAAAGTTTTAATATTCTTGAAAATGAAATGTGAATTATGTAACAATAAGGGAGGCTCTGACAACAAAAGTGCTTACAAGCGAACCTAAATGCGGCCATGTGGCTGTTGAGTATAATTTGTGATCAGAAGATATCAGAGTCATATTAGAGGATTAGACTGAAAATGACTTTTAAATTTAAAGGCTGTTACACAGCCGATAAACAATAACTGTGACAGATATCATTTCACACCTTGAATATCAATAATTAAGACAAAAATTCAAAAATTTATTTCAGCTGTTTTGAAATATAAACCTTAAGGTAATGTACAGCAGAGTGTAATTTGGTTACGATATTACAGGTTGTTCACAAAATGACACAATATTATAGAACAATGTTTTCTTTGGTATTGAAAAGGAAACTAATTTAATTTATAAAGCACAATTTTAACAGCTGTTACTGATTTATTTATTTGACAGCTGTTACTGGTTTATTTAATATTTTATTTCACTGCTACTCTTATTCAGTTTTTACATGAAACAAAACAACCTGTTCAATTGAAAAATATGTGTGTGTTTACACATTGCAGCAGAAGATATTAATTGTCACTCAGTACATTAGAAGTTCCAGTTATCTTCAGACTCAGAATGGATTTACAGAAAAGATTTGCTGGTATAGATGCACCAAACCAGTCCACCATTATGTGCGTCAAGTTCCAAGAGACAGTTATCCTGAAGTGCTAACACCAAAAAAGTTGGTAACACGCAAGCTACTAGTTCTAAAACATACAACGCTTATCTATTCAGTCTGTTTCTTCATCGGTAGTGCTCACATGCGTTACTTCAAATATTTAAAGACATATCCGTACACGACTCATGCTGTTCGCACATTGTTACCTGATGATGTTAAATGTGAAGCTTTATGCGAGTGGTTCTTGTCCTCTGTAACAACCAATGGGGAAGAGCTCAATGATTGGTTTTGGTCTGACAAAGCATAGTTTTACTGTGACTGATATGTAATTACCATCACAAAATTATCGCGTCTGGGCTACAAATAATCCACAGCTATATTTGTGTCCTGCACTAATAAAAATCGATATTTTTTCATTTTCAAATTACAATAAGAACCAATGAATCATTTGTTGTTGTAATTCCTCAGCAGACATATCAACATGTATTTAAGGACATGTAACGTTGTATTCAGTTGTGTGAATTGCATAATAGAGCCTACTTATCATAGTTTATGTAAATGACTCATAGAATAAAGTAACTTTCTTACATCCGCATAGGTTGTATCACTTCTTGTACACTTTGTATATGTCAGAGTTAAAAGCCAAGAGGTAACGTTTGTCATTTTAAATTTCAAATCAGTTTAAAAACAATATCAATTGCCGTTAAGTACAAACAGACAAAAAAGTTGATCACAAAAGTGGTCCAATAAGCTACGAGGACAGTGTACAGTCATTTAAATCTGGGCCAAAAAAGAGATTGCCATGACCCGCAAAGCGCTAAAAATGAAGTTAGTATAGCTAGATTAGGCAAATAGCACCAAAAGCATTAGGAAACAGAGTTAGAAACACAAAAATCAAACTGAGCGAGAAAACAAATTAGGTAAACAAATGCGTAAAAAATTATTTTAAACAAATAAGCAAAATCTGTAGTAAGTTTCAAAACCATTCGAATCTGCAAAATTTCATATTGTAACAATTTTTTTAAAATATTTATAATTAGCTCTTTTGATAAAACTATCAAAGTTACTTAGACAAAAATCACATTGTAATAAAAAAATGTGTTGTCTTTTATTCCAAAAACATCGTTAAATCAATTTTATACAATCAAATGCCTCTAAACAACCTTTAAATAATAATGTGTTTAACCTATGTTATGGTTCCTGTATTTATAATTTAGTACAAAGGCACTAAATCAAACAAAATGAGTTGGAAAATTATTCTGCTAAAAGTTTAAAACTTGAGGAATCAAGTATTTGGTGATATGCAAATTTTTTTAAAATTCTTTTATGGTACGGGCTTTTTACAGTAAAGTGAGTTTTGAACATAATACAAATTACTTTTTTTAGATTAAGAAACACTGTTCAGCATTTCTTTCACAATATCTATATAAAAGAGACTAGCAGCAATAATAATATACCATCGTCAAAAATAGTTCAGTCATTCATAATATTAATGACTGTTTGAATCAAAACGAGATGTTATCTAATGTTGTACAGAATTAATGATTTCCAAAATATACAAATATACAAATATGATCAAGCGTTCCAATCAAAATGAAATTTTTCTTCTCAAAATTTAGTGATTCATAATATTTTAATAGTTTTAAAATATTTATTACTGTTTTGGAATTTTTCATAGCCTAAATTATATAGCAGAAAAATTTTTGTCAGTATATCTAAACAAAACCTACAAACTAAAATGTTGTCATACCAACAAATGAGCCCTTAGCTAGCCAAAACAATGAGCCAAACTGGTCCAGCAGATTAAATTGTTTAACAGTTTTAATCTTTAATACAGTAGAAACAAAACATTTTCTTTGTATCTATACAAAACGTATTAACGGCAACTTTAACATGACGCCTTATTTATAGAAATCAGAAAACATTAAAGAATAAGTAAGATGGAAAATCTACTAATGTGATATTTGCAATTTGCAAATCCCTATTTCTCTGCTTCTACTTAACCGTATATATATGAGACACCCTTTATGATGGTCATAAAAATAATGTAATAGTTTCTTTTTTCTTTAAACTATGAAAACAAGATTTATGATGTACAGTAATATAAAATAAACAGCTATTTAGAGTGAGGTTGGAACTTGGTAGATATATATAGAGCTTTAAATGAAAGCAAAACTATGAAAGCAAAGTTGATTCCGGCTGAACTATTTAAGTGCGGAACAGATAAATTATATAAGCAACTCAAGCGGCTTTTTCAAGAACTTATAAATGGTGCTGAGGTACCGGAAGAATGGAGATCTTCAATTGTGTCAACAATTCATAAGAAGGGCGACAGACAAGTATGTGAAAATTACAGAGGGCTGTCAGTTACTAGCACAGTTGGCAGAATTTATGGGAAAATCTTAAAGCAGAAGGTAGAGGAGGAATACAAGCATCTTGAAGCTGAGGAGCAAGCAGGGTTCAGAGCGGGGAGGTCAACAGTAGACCATTTGTACACTCACTGTCACTCAAGTAATAGAAAAGAAAACAGCAGTGAACCAGGAGATCCACCTATTGTATGTGGACTTGCAAAAAGCTTATGATAGCGTCCTGTATTGTAAATTGTGGGAATGCTTAACCAAAACAAATGTAAATATTAACTTAATAAAAGCAGCGAAAAGGCTATATGAAAATGCGATAGCCAAGATAAAAATAAAAGGACAAGTGTCACAAGGATTTAAAACGAATAAGGGTCTTAAGCAGGGATGTTGCCTCTCTCCAACATTTTTTAAAATTTACTTAGAACAGGCCCTGAAAGGATGGAAAAACAAATGTAAAGGTATGGGCATTCCTCTACAAGACGACAACACTCTATACACGCTATGTTTTGCGGACGACCAGATTGTCCTCGCACAAGATCATGAGGACCTCGGATATATGGCTCGCAAATTAATAGAGGAATACAGTAAGTGGGGACTTGAAGTGAATCTGGGGAAAATGGAGTGCATGTGCATTGGAGGACGGCAGCACAACATAATTTTAGAAGATGGACGGAGGATACAGCATTCTCAAAATTATACGTACTTAGGACTTAAAATGTCACAAGATGGTACATTAGATGAAGGAATTAAAGAACGAATAGTATTTGGAAGGAGAGCTGTATCTATGCTGAACGGGGTGTTGTGGGATCAAAACATTTCAAAAGAGAATAAAAAAAGAATTTATGACACAATTGTAAAAAGCATTATGGTAGCATATGGTAGTGAGGTATGGCCAATTAAGAGCAGAACAGAAAGAATGCTGTTGGCTACTGAGATGGACTTTTGGAGAGGAGCGGCAGGAAGATCAAGAAAAGAGAGAGTGAGAAATGAAAGTATATGGAGGATAATGGACGTAAGGCATACAATTTTAGAAGATATAAAAACCAAACAACTGGTTTGGTACAGGCATGTACAAAGAATGCCGGATGAGCGAATTCCCAAAAAAATCATGCAATGGTGAACACATGGAAGAAGAAAACGAGGAAGGCCGAGATTGAGCTTGAGAGAGGGAGTCGAAAAGGAAATAAGACCTGTGGTGGGACCACGATCGGTGGAGGTTGGAGATCGGAAGACGGCATAGAACGTTGTAGACTGAATTATAGATAGATAGAATGAAAGCAAAAATATTATATATTAATTTATCCTCAAAAATTGTAATTCATATTACACTTAAAAATAATTAAAAAATTAGTTACCATACAGACAGTAAAAGTCATTTTTTAAATTTTCAGGTTTACATACAGAACTTTGACAGATGACATTCTGTAGCAGAAATTCCAAAGGATGTTGTCACAAGAGGTATAATCAAGAGTAAGAGCTGATTTTAAAAAAATGATAATTTTGAATTAAAAACAAAAGGAATATTAATTTGAAGGACCAGATCTGGGACTTATCACAAAATAAGGACCAAATCCTGTACAATATCACAAAATAAAGTACTCAAAGGTTGTGAAGAAATATATTTTTAACTTTCATACTCCTTTTTAGTGTAACACTAACACAGTAAATACTAAATCTGCACTAATTACCTTATTTTTTACAACCGTAGAAAGACAAATTTTATTAAATACAGTAAACGTTTTCAAGGCATTTGTTTTGAAGTATTGTCAAAATGGGTGATTTAATTCAATTGCATAAATTTTTAGAATTTGCTTCCATCAAGTCAATGTGACAGCTGTTAGCTGTAATTATTATTGCACGTATTTGTATCTTCCATGCATTTAATTAAATTAGGGTTATTTAAAGCATTATAATAATCCTAATTTATGTAAAGAAATGATACACATAAAAAATAAAATATTAGCTTTACAAAACTTATCAAAAAAAAGGCAGTAAGAATAAAACAGGTAAAAGAAGAAATAAAAGAAAATAAAAAAGAATTCATCTCTTAACAAACTTAACGTCTTAAGCAAGGACAAATGCAACCTTATAAAATTATTTGTCAGTCCTAACAAGTAATTTGCGTACATAAAAGCCGGTTATTTCATATGGGAATTATAGATATCATTGTGACAGTCTGAAAGTGTCACCACTGTGCCGTCCCTCACATTCAGTACAAGTGTTGGAAAATATTGTCTAAATATTTAAATGAACTTGTTGTAGCCATTGGGAGAAATAGAAGTCTGGGCATTTACCAGGTGCCGCGAGCTGGCAAGGCACTTTTTTTGGTTCAAAATGGTGAAAGAAATTCGCTTATTTTTGGAGTTGATTGGATTCCTCCCATTTCCTTCCGAGCAAATTGTGGTGTCTTTTACAGTTGTTCTGGGTGTTGGTAAGCAGTTTGTAGTGGGTGGTCCTCCTCGATATTCTGCCAAACAATGATTTTCGAACTGTATTTATATTCGAAATGATGGCAGAAACCATAATTCCCAGAATTCCATTGTTAGAACTAGGGAAATGATGCACCAATCATAATGACGCTATTGCATATGGGAGATGCGAGGTGATGTGCCGGCAGTAATGCTTGGGCAGAATATATTAATCTAGCACATTAAAAACCTGAGATACACAGGCAATGCAAACCAACTGGAAGTGAGTATTGGTTGACAGGAGTGAACTAGGTTTCACAGGCTTAGGCTGTTTCTAAGCCATGAGAGATGGTTGAGAATTTTTAGCGTAGTTGTTCAAGTGTTAGTAAGCGGAACTAGGTTATGTAACTCAGTTCCTATGTTTTTAGGTGACAAACTGTATTAGAATATATATATAATAATAATCTGTAATAAAAGAAATATGAGTATAAAGATGATTTTGCACCAGACGGAGATCTGGAGTCAAACTGTGATAACCAAACACATCATTCAGCTTGAAACATTAATAGATAAACCTAAAATTGCACTTATTAAATTGCACAAAAGACACTTTTCTTTGAAATACCTAAAGACCTATTAAAGCCAAGGAGCGGCTTAAGGAGTTAAATGAAAAGACATGAATACTTGAAGAGCTAAAAACACATTTATTAGTGAAGCTATTATTGATGATGTTGAATAATATGGTTTAAAAGAATAAAAGCTAACTTCCAGAAAAGAAAGAAAATTTTAATTTGTGAAGTCTAGTAAAAATTTATCCATGAAAATAGTGATCACAATAACCGAAAGTGACATTGCCTTATAATCATAAAACTCATAAAAGATCAATCTTCAAAATAAATTCCAATAAACTGACTCAAACAAATGACAAAATTATAAAATAAAAAAATACAACTGTGATGAATAACAAGTACCATTCACTTTAAAAAAAAATTTAGTACATATTTTTTTCAAAAATTTTGGAATACTGGTTACTTAAAAACCATCTGGTTCCCATCCTGCACTATGTATTTTCCAATGGTAAAATTGGCAATTGAAAATATATTTCTAAATGTGTTTTTATCAAAATATTTTAGTAAAAAAGATTGGTCAACTTTTATTCATTTCACTGTAGTACTTTCTAATTTCAAAAAAGTTCTGAAAAACATTGGTTCCGTACTAAAGACAGCAGAACAACACTGAAGCAAAAAAAAAAAAAAAAAAAAAAAAAAAAAAAAAAAAAATTAAATAAAATAACTTAAATTAATAGGCTATGAAACCCTTGTTAGTTAACTCAACTTAAGGGATTACCGACTGAAGCTCAAGGGTCCCTTATAATTACGGTGATCTCGTATTAGTGAAAATAACCTTTTAGTTTAGGAAATAACTTGTGCAGAATGTCAGAGCTAGCAGAAGAAGATCCTTTGGTAGGGCCGCATAGATTAGAAAGCACATGCCCTAGACAAAGATTTTACAGTATATGAACAAACTAAATGAAAAACAACAAAATAATAATAAATAAATTCAAATAAATGTAACTTAAATTTTCGCTTATTGAAACACCACAGTAAGGTTTCTTGCAATAAAAACCTGTATATTTTGTTAAGAATTAAAAACTGTAATTTTAATTATTAGTTTTAAATACTGTAAAGAGATCACTGCCAACGAATGAACACTATTGACAAAGGCACAGAAAAATTACGAAACTGCTGACATACTGTCTGTTACAATAAACAACAATGTATGTAGAACAGCAGTTTAGATAAAAGCTTGGGTAAGAAGATAGTGGTCAGTCAATTCCGGTGGAGAAAAGCGCCGTAGGATAACTAACATCAAGAAGTGTTCCAAAAGGACATTCCAGTCAGGCGGTGTTGGGGAACAATGAGTAGGCAATCTAAGTAAGTAGACAGTTTTTGCGTACACTTATTCCCCTTTTTTTGGTTTTAAACAAATTGAGGCACAGGTTTCTAGAAAGGATCTTGGGATATATTTCAGGGGAAACATTTTGATAGAGTAATACAATAGTCTTCATTCTTGGGGTTGTTATCAACTGTACGAGGTTTGTCCAATAAATACGCGAACTGGTCGAATATGGTGGCCATTACGGAGAGTTAAGCCACGCACACTGGCCTCACGTGTTGTCTGGGACCCAATGAGCCGTCAGTGCTTGGCAGAACGTTACGCTGTGCGGATCTTGCGAGTAGAGTTATTTTTAGTTTTGCATTATTTTTTTGTTCGTCGATATGGAAATTGACCAATTCACTGAACAACGAATTAACATCAAGTTTTTGGTAAAGCTTGGTAAAAATTACCAAGAAATTGCTGAAATGTTGAGAGTTGTTTATGGTGATAATGCTATGAAGAAAACAGCCATTTTCAAGTGGATTAAGCGCTTTAAAGAGGTCGAGAAGACGCCACGGATGATGCAAGAATTGGACGACCTTCAACCTCTTGTGTGCATGAAAACATTGATCGTGTGCGGCGTCTTGTCCTTACTGATCGCCGAAAAACTGTCCGAATGATAGCTGAAGAACTAAACTTAGGAAAATCAACAGTGCACACAATCTTAACCGAGCATTTGGGCTTAAGAAAGGTTTATGCGAAAATCGTGCCAAAACTGCTGACTCCGCATCAAAAGTTGAGAAGAGTCGAATGTGTTACTGACTGGAAAAATTCCATGGAAAATGATGTTGGATTCTTAAATAGGGTTATCACTGGTGATGAATCGTGGTTTTTCAAGTATGACCCCGAATCGAAATCGCAAAGCATGGAGTGGAAAGCAACAGGTGAAGCTCGAACAAAAAAATCAAGGAAAAGCCTATCAAAAATCAAAGTCATGCTCCTGGTTTTCTTTGATATCAAAGGTGTTGTTCATCATGAATTCCTTCCTGAGGAAAAAACGGTAAATTCTGAGTTCTACCTTAACGTTCTCAAGCGTTTGAGAGATCGAGTGCGTCGTGTGCGACCACATTTGACTCAAAACGATGGATGGATTCTTCATCAAGACAATGCACCCGCACATTCGGCTTTTTTATTGTTCGCCAGTTTCTGGCTAAAAATTCAATCACTATCCTTGATCATCCCCCTTATTCACCGGACCTCGCCCCCTGCGACTTTTTTCTATTCCCTAAATGCAAAAATGTGATGAGGGGACAGAATTGGGAAGATGTGGACACAATAAAACAAGAAACGACGAGGAGACTGAAAAGCCTGACTTCCGAGGACTTCCAAGGGTGCTTTGAAGAGTGGAAAAGAAGATGGGATAAGTGCATAGCAGTGGATGGAGAGTATTTTGAAGGGGACAAAATCAATATAGATGAAATTTTGTAAAATGAAGTTTTTATGACCTTAGTTCGTGTATTTATTGGACAAACCTCGTACTTGTAGCCGTGACAACATAAGAATAAGGTAAAATAATTAAATCTATTAACGGGCTTTGTTGAACCACCAATAAATGATTCTTTGAAGGACCCACGTTAGGAGAGATCCGTAATTCCTAACAATTTTAATACAGGTGGCCCTTGATTTACAAAAAGATTAAGATTTCAAAATGTATGTTTAATTTTACCCATTAGTGACTAAGGACAATCACACTTATCCTGAAACAGGACAAGGATTGAGACAGGATGAGTAACAATATTCATTATTTCATTTTCATTATTCCTTATTAATTTTTTCATAATATTCTATTACATAATGCTGAATACTTAGCCCGCAAAGAAGCAATGAGGTGTTCTAAATTATATTACTATTCTGTTTATTTACGTTCATACAGAAGTTCACCGCTTTGATAAAAATTATTCCAAATAACATCTGTTGTGACATTTAGTCTACACTACAAACAATTGTGTTTACCATTGTTAGGAAAAAACTGTGCTTAATTCTGAGGACCTGAGCTATTTAAGGACTAAATGGTATAACAATACAACTAAAATTTACACTTAACAAGTAATTTACATTTGGTTACGATGCAGGTCATCATTACGCACGAACCATGGTGCATTAACAATACCTCATGCAGAACCTTGTTCTGGAATACTTGAACGGCTTTAGCATTTGTTTTCTTCGTGCACCCCCACAGCTGTATTCCATAAGTCCAAACAGGTTTGAGTAATTGCTTATAAATTAAAAGTTTATTGTGTAGGTCTAGTGTAGATCTCTACCAAGCAGCCAATTCATTTTCTTGAATTTAATATTTAGTCCCCTTATTTTCTTCTTGACATGCTCTTTCCATTGAAGTTTTGCGTCAAGCGTCATCCCAAGGTATTTTGCTGTATTAACAGGAGCTAATGAGTGACCATTTAGTTCAATATTGGTTGGGTTTATCTTTCTATTGGTAAAGTTTATGTAGTTTGATTTAGATTCATTTAATTTTAATCTCCATTTCCTTATCCAGATACTGACTTTATCAATAGATTTTGAATTTTCAGTTTTGCTTCCTCTACATTATCCCTAACGGCCAAAATTGCAGTATCATCTGCAAAAGTAGCAATTACTGTATCGGAATCTTGAGGTATGTCTCTTGTATATAACAGAAACAAAATAGGTCCTAATACGCTTCCTTGAGGAACTCCTGCAGCTATATCCTTTATTCTAGAATATTCACCATCACATTTGACCCTAAAGCATCTTTCTGACATGTATGACTTCAGTAATTCATAAAATTGGTCTGGAAGATCTCTTTGTAACTTATATAATAAGCCTTCATGCCAGACTTTGTCAAAAGCCTGTGCCATATCCAGAAACAGTGATGAGCAGATTTTACGCTCTTCAAGTACTCTTTCAACAACATTGGTAATCCGATGTATTTGGTCAATCGTCGAATGTTGACTTCTAAACCCAAACTGATGATGTGGGATTAGGTTCCTCTCTTCAATAATAGGTTTGAGGCGTTTTACCAAGAGTTTTCAAAGACTTTTTGAGATAATTGGCAAAAGAGAGATGGGACGGTAAGATGCTTTCTCTCCTGTGATCTTTTCCTGGCTTAGGTATCATTATAACCTCTGCTATTTTCCACTGTCTTGGGACATATCTTAGCCTAAAAGAGGCGTTTATCAAATGTAATAATTTTGAACAGCCTTTTCTGGTAATTCCTTAACAATTTTTCCAGTTATTAATTCATAACCAGGAGCTTTATTAGCTTTTAAACCTGTTATTACCTTTACAAGCTCGTTGTATGTTACTTTACCAATATCCACTAGGTCGTTCTTTTCTATTGGTATTAATGTTTCACCTGCTGCTTGCGCCTCAAATGGTCTGAATGTGTTCTCTAGGTGAGCAGCAAACAAATCAGCTTTTTCCTTATTACTTCTTGCCCAAGTATTGTCAACCTTCCTAATTGGTGGAATATGGTTTCTAGGTCTCTTGATGCTTTTAGTGGCTTGCCATATTTTGTAGTCACTATCCTTATCTGACGATAGCCCTTCAAGATATCTAGAAATGGATTAAGCTTTTAATTTGTTTCAATAATCTCTTAAGTTTATTGTTCAGTTCATTTAACTCAGATTTATATTGAGGCACTAGAGTTTTCTGCCACTTTTTACGGATTTTCCTTTTCTTCTGAATCAAATCCCGTACTTCTATCGGGTATATGATATTACTCTTAGGTTTGGATAACCAAGGTGTACTATTCCAAGCTGATTTTTGGATATTATGGATGTAAGCCTCTACTTCGTCTTCCAATTGATCAGGAGTCTTAAGAGATGTTTGCAGTTCTATTCTACAACTCAACTCCTTTCTAAAATCATCCCAATTAGTTTTAAGATTTGTTAACTTAGGAAGTTCATCTTTTTGTATTATATTCCCACTTATTGTCATAATAACTGGAGAATGGTCAGAAGCCAACTCATAACTTTCACCAACACACACATACCCATCCGACACGCCTTTAGCGATGAAAAAATCAAGAAGATCAGGGATCTTTCTAGAATCCGATGGCCAGTAAGTTGGTTTGCCGGTGGAGTAGAAATCGCATTTAATTTCTCTCCCGATTAGTATAATGCTTTACCTTTTGCAGTAGTCAATCGTGACCCCCAATAAGTGTTCTTTGCATTGAAGTCACCTCCTATTATAAAATTATGTCCTAGTGTATTAAAAGCTTTAAATAGTCCTCCTTCTTAGATTATGTCTAGGTGGACAATATATAGATGATATATTAAAGTATTTGTTTTTGAATTTCACTGCAACTGTTGTAATTTGCATTGTTTCTAGCTTTATTTCAAAACTTTCATAGTGTTTAATGTTGTTTTTGATAAGGACAGCAGAGCCTCCTCTGGCTTTGTTTGAAGGATGATCCACATGATAAAGGCAAAAGTCTCTGATTTTAAAATAGGATTGATTAGTGAAGTGTGTTTCTGACACCAAGCAGATATCAATTTTCTCATTAATGAGGAACAATTCCAACTCCATGGCTAGCTGAGAAAGTCCATTAGCATTCCAAGTGGCTATTCGCAAAGTATGGTTCATGTTTTCATTTTTTTTCTTATTTTTATTCATATTGCTTTCTACCTTGCTTATTCTTTCAAATATTAACTTATTTGTGTGTCTTTGTTCATCTAGTTTTTCTAATATGATTTCCAGATTCTTTTCTATTGTTGCTGTTCCGGAAAAACTTCTACCTAAGGCTTTCGCATATGTTGTCGGTGCCATACTATTGTCGTTACTCGTACTGTTAGATGTTCTGTTGGATTCCTGTTGTATAGTAGGCCTACTATTTATATTCCTTTGAATATGATTTTTAATTCTTAATACACCATTTCTGCGCTTCTGCAATTCTTTGGCAACCTCACAGCCCCGATAATTTGCTGGATGTTTACCGTGACAGTTAACGCACTTTGGAGGATTATTTTTACTCACTGTGCACACCGCAGTTAGATGTTTCCCAGCACATTTAACGCACCTTGGGTCTCTCTGGCAGTACCCTTGAGTATGATTATACCCTTGACATCGCTTACACTGAGGTATTAGAGTGAGATTCCTTCTAAGGGCTCAATTTTTACCACAATGTTAAGAATTGATTTAATATTATAAATGTTATCAACAATCTCTTTGTTGTCAAAAGTTAACATAAACAAAGGTAGACCTCTCCTTTGTGTTATTATCTCACCATTCTCGTTTTCACTTTTTCTTTTTCAAGATATTGACTGCATCGAGAATCTTGAAACCTTGTTGTTTCAAGTTGTCAATAATATCATCTTTAGCACACGATGAATGTAAGCCTCTAGCCATTACTTTAATTGGCCTTTCATTCTTATCTTCGAACGAGTACCACTGTATGTTGTCGCTCTTCAATTTTTGTGTAACAGCTCTGTAGCTGTCAGAGTCTGGCATGTTTACTTTCCAAACATTATTGTTTAGAGCAGTTAATTTATAGTCTTTATCTGAAGCAACTTGCAGTATTGTTTGCAAATTCGAGTAACTGGCTACCCCAACTATATTTATAGGCGGAGGTTTTGTAATTTCATTTTTGTCCCCTGTGTTGGTTAAATAATGATGATTTTTATTTTAGTGACAGTGAGAGTAGTGGTTTTGATATTACTGTAAATTATTCTGTGAGTGTAGGTTGTGAAAGAACAGAAAGTCGCAATAGCTTTAACATCGAAGTTGAAACAAAATGGGTTGAGACCATGTAAAGTATATATAATGTAAATATAAAATTTATTATTACTTTTTATAAGAAGAAAACATAAATCCATAAAGTAAATTTTTCAGCATAAGAATTGACTTCTGTAATGTGGTAATTGTGTAAAGGTAATTCAGTTTAGGAGGGGGGCATTCTAGGACTGAAAAATCCAGGTATCAATGGGTTAAAATCATGTGTAACTGAGTTTATACACAAAAATAGAAAACACGTTGAGATGAAAATGCAAATGAAATAAAAATGTATTCAGTAATAAAAATGTGTTCAAAGATCTACGAAATAATAAGATAAGAAGTTGAAACAAGTACAAAACCAAAGAAAAAGTTATGGCCTATCACGTTTTAAAGGCAACTTAAGTACTGGGTACAGATTGTTAAATAAAATATAATAATATTAAGTAGAATGCCTTGCTTTATTTGACAACAAGGAGGACCATGTAATAAAAATCCATATACCACGGAATATCTTAACCTCTGAGTTAACAATACTTACATGTGCGTAAAAATTATTACCTAATGGTAAGTGGAAACTAATATTTTGCGATCAGTCAGAATTTAACAGACCTTAATTTTTATTATTCTAAACAAATGCCAATAACTGAACACAATAAAATTATTTAATTACACGAAACAACTCACTTTAGATTTAACTCATGACAGTACTGTGTGAACACCATTAGAACAAAGTATTCCATGAGTATACTGTAAGGTGAAAATAGTTTTCACAGTGTTCACACTAAAAGCCTATATTGTGTACCATGTGACTGTACTCCTGGCGAGCTAAGTGTTCAGATTAATACTCAAATTTCATTTAACTTTATGTTTAACATATTTCTTGTTAATACTGCTGTAAAATTACACATGTCTGTTAAAGAGGTATTTCAATAAAGTTGCAGATAACAAAATGTGCACTTTTTTAAAAAATTTAACCGTAATTTAACTTTTTCTCAGAAGTTGGTCAAATTCGGTAGAAAAATTAACAAATGTCAACACTATAACGGCACTGTTGTGGAGTAAAAACTGACAAAGTTATGAACCTTGCAGTAGAGAAACTGTGTGAAAATCCTGTTTTCAGTAAATTTACTGAAATATAAAAGTTGATGTTTGAAAATATATCAAACAGAATTAACATAGATTTACAGACAAAAGAACACACTTTAATTTGGTGTATATGAAATTTCTGTTCAATAACCAATTGGAATGTTATAACATTCTAAACTCAGGGTTTTTTTCATGGGCCCGACTATAGTCCAGTTTATGTAAAATGTGGACACACTGACTGTACTTTTAAAAACCAAGTAATCGAAAACACAAAAAGCAGAAACATATGACATAAAAACTATACATTCATTACTTTTTAATTTAGAATATTATTTTTTAAAAGAATTTTAACCTACAATATTTCAATTTTTTAATATTTAAAAGAAACTATAAATTAATAAATATAAAAAATGCAAGCACATTACAGAATAAACTATCTAATTTTAATACAAGTTTAATTTTAGCAATTCAAAATGAGTTTTTATTTATATAAAACAGTGATTAAATCTTATTTAGATTTCTACAGAAATCTTGTTTGATACAAAAATAAAAATAATGAAAGCAATAAATGATTGAAAATTTATGAAATTATTATTTACCTTTAATTTTGAGCATTCCCAAAGTGACCTGAAACAGGACGAGTGAACCATCAAAGAAAAACAAATCCCAGATACGAAGAAGGATTTTCATGTGTACAACGGAAGCAAATAGAGTGAGGAACCAATGCAGAGTGATTAGGCTCAATTCAATATCATGTTGTTTCAACGTTAAGTCCACATCTTGAAGATAAGAACAAATGAGGGTTCGTAGAACTCTTTGGTCTGCTTGAATACCTGTAAATTAAAAAAACAAGTCAAATTATGCATATTTTTATTTAATTAGTCTTACAAAATACAAAAAAAAAAATCACTTCCAAGGAAACAACTTCATTGCTTTCTCAATGTTTTAGGTTTTGTAATGAGCTTTTTCACTTACTTTTTTTTAAAAAAGAATTCAAAAATAAGCATAACTGTCAAACTAAAAAATATTTATGAAAAAATACATATACAATATTTTAATATTGTATCCATAATTTTTTTTACTTTCAAATTTTTTATGAAAAAGATGAATAAATTTAGCAGTGCCAAATTACTAAAAATAGTACTTCATAAATTTGCTAAAACTAATTATAATTTTTTTGGGAGAAATGACAAATCTTTTATAAAGGTTGCATTGACTCACCAAGGCAAGATGGACATACCAGTTAAAACTCAAAACCTTTTCTCCTCCTTGAGAAACTTTAACTTCACAAGAAAAGGTCCATTACTAATATTTGCCCTTGCTTGGATTATCAACTCTTCTCTCCACTAACATCCTTAATATTTTGTACTCTTCCTAGAATCTGTCTTTCATTTTTAAAATATTACAAATAAATTCCTTCATTAGATTTCATTCCTCCTTTGATTCTACCATACCTTTAATTATATGTTTTGGGCCTAATTCTTCTTCCAGGCGCCACCTCAGTGGTCTAGTTGATAGCGTACTAGGCTTTCACCCCGAGGACCCAGGTTCAATTCCCGGCCAGGGCTTGGCATTTTCATACGCTATAAATCATTCCATTGTCTGCATTAGCCCAAGTGTGCACAATAGTCGGACATTAAACACTAAAAAAAAAAAAAAAAAAAAATCTTCCAGGCATCTACTACCTGTCTACCAGACTTCACTCCTCACACTGAATAGGGTGTACCATTTGCATCACCTACTTCACAATAGCAGCAGTCACACAATACCATGCTACACAGATTCAATCTCCATAAATATTTACTGAAATTTTACCTGTATGAAGTTAACCCCTCCATGTGGCTCAATCAACCACATTATGTAAGTTAGCGCCTTTATCAACCACCTTTATCAGCGCCTCCCATATGTCACTTGTTTTGTGCTATTTTCTTCTTTCTGGTTATTAGCAAGCGTTCTGTAAAATCTTCAGCTGCTAACTTCCCCATTCCTATTTTATTGGACAGGACCCAAGGACTATTGTCAGGATCCAAGATTAAGTCTTTCCTACATTTAGTGTGACTTCTAATGGCAGCTTTAAAGGTTTTCCTCGCTATACTAAACCTCAATTGCACAGCTACTCATACTTTCTTCTTGCCTCCAGACTATTCTTTCTTGATATGAATTTTTAACTTGAAATTAACATTAACAAAAGTATTATTTTACTGATACAAATGAAACAGCAATATTTTAATGATTGGGATTATATACCTATTCTTCCAGTCAGTGGTCTATCAACTCACCTCATAAAGGCTACCGCGGTTTTGAAACTCTATAGTTTCATCTTCAGGCCATACAAAATGTTAAATCCCTCTGTCGAGGTCGTCACAAAGTCAAAGAAAAACATTAAAACATACATCACAAACACTAAGCATAATTACACATTTAAAATTTCATCATGAAATTCGACTTGGCCAAGCTACACACGCGACTCGTACGTCGTTACATTCTGGACTCAACGACGTATGAGTCACGTGTGTAGCTTGGACAAGTCGAATTTCATGATGAATATTTTAAATGTGTAATTATGCTTAGTGTTTGTGATGTATGTTTTAATGTTTTTTTTGACTTTGTGACGACCTCGACAGAGGGATTTAACATTTTGTATCATGGCCTGAAGATGAAACTATAGAGTTTTGAAACTGCGGTAGCCTTTATGAGGCGAGTTGATAGACCACTGACGGGAAGAATAGGTATATAATCCTAATCATTTGAATATGTGGTCCGGTGGCTATGTTACAATAAAGCAATATTTTACTTCATTAAATGCAAAGTCTTTATGCATTAGGCTGCCTTATTTTTGATTTACCAATAAGAGTTGAGGAATAATAAGAAGCAGGCAGAATGTCCTCAACAATAGTGCTCAACATCCAAAATGCATCCTCTTCTTCCATGAAAAGCAACAATGAAGCAGCCATAACTCCAGTGCCTTGACAATACCTGGTAACAAAATTAAAAATTATTTTTTGACAATTAAAAGAAACCCTTAAAACTAAATGGTATAGCGAACTACAATAACTTTCTCACAAATCCCTAACAACATGTAATGTTTACAAGTTGTTGCAACTTAAAATTCCAGTTCATAAACTATATATAAAAAATCACATTTCAAAGGACTAAAACTCAAATCACTGCCAAAATTGGAAAAAGCTATGCTTCAGAAAAAACAAAAACTTACCTAAAACAGTCACCGTTTTCTTTTTTTTTTTTATTATTATTATTATTACTTACTTTCAAATTCTTTATACTGAGTTGAATTGTGATTTTTCATGTACAATCTGAAATAAAATAATTAAAATATGCTTAGGAGATTTTGAAAAATTGGGTCTCAAGACTTTTTTCTTGTTGATGTTTATAAGCCTCTTCAATGTTGGCACACAGCATCCAGGTTTACCAACATAATCACAAAAAGTCCTTATTGTGTTTCTTGGAATTCCATTCTTTGCAGAACATGAAGTGATCTCTGCCCAATATGCTGCTAGGAGAACATGGATCCTACCAAGGTGATACAGCAAGAAATCATGAACAAACAAAAGTTTACAATTGAAATTTTCAGAGGAGTTGTCTGTTTTCAGTATAGAGGGCAGCTGTGTTCTGTTCTCGGATAATTTATAATGCATGTCTTCTTTGATTTTACGACTTAAGGATGTTTGATATGTATACTTTATTTAGCTTGTTTTCTTGAATTGTGTTATTTTTTTATGGTTATTGTTTTATGTCCAGGTTTAAAAAAAAAAAATAGGTAGATAGATAAACATGTTTATTGTTACCCAATTTATACAATATATTTTATTTTGTTTTTTATTTTAAGGCGAAAAGCACATTGAGGCTATTATCGCCTCCCTAATGTAAGTGTGAGTGTAAAGTGTTAAAGTCGTAAATGTAGTGTTGCAAGTGTAAGTGTGTGTTAGACTCTGGTACCACGAAGGACGTCTAAATCCTCTTAATACGTGCAGATAGTCTGCACTCCCTGCAGGAGTACAATATAATAATATAAATATATATTACAATATAAAAAAAAAGATTCATTCACTCAATGATGCGAGGAGCCTTTTAAAACTTAAAACATTATACTGGAAAAAAACAAGAAAATATTTTCTTTTTCTTTTTTACACATAAATACTAAACCTAAGTTTTTTTTAAATATTTCACCTGCTAAAAATTAAATTTTCTTGTGATTTAATATTTCTGTCAATATCTTCTAAACTCAATTTTAAGAATTATCACATTATAATGACAATAATAATAATAATACTTCAATAATATAATAAAAGCGTGTTCCAATGTACTTCAATAATATATTAGAACCATTTTCGGTTTTTAGAAAAAATGAGGTTATTGGAGCAGTCATCATGGTAAGACCCAGACCTGGGACCTTCAAATCAGCACTGATCCTGACCTCTTGATCATTATCTGAGGGGTTGTTAATTTTTTTTTAAGTGTGTGTGTGTGTGACATTTTGGTACAATTTGATTCAAACTTGGCAAAAATTGATTACAGCTTGGACAAGTAGTTAGAAAATTGCTTTATACAGTTTCAAAATGGCAGCCATTTTAAGTTTTGAAAAATTGTTTAACTTTTTATATTAAATGTTTTTGAAAATCTAATTTCACCATTGTAATACATGTTTTTGTAATTGTTTTTTTTTTGTAAATTTTTTATAAGTAATAATCAGCTTGGCACTTGACATGGTTGTTTTATAGGATCAACACCCTACCCTATAAACTGTGAATGTAGCACAAATATCCAGCAAAAACTTGAGTGGAAAGAGAGATTAGAAAAGACCAATATGGTCTTTACCATGATACTAAATTGAGAACGGTAAGTCAAACTGAACCATTAGAAACGACAACAATAAGCATTAATTTTTAATAATAGTTTTCTTTAACTGTTCATATTTTTTTTCATTTAGTTTTATTTTCTTCCATATATACACACATATTCAACTATTTCCTTATTTTTTATTTTATTTTAATTAAATTTTTTTTTTGTAAAATATTGAAGATTTAGTGCTGAAGGTATGGGAACTATTGGTAAAAACTGGAAAATTTGGCAATAAATGTACTTTATGCCATACTTAGTTAAAAATGAATATTTATTTATTGCTATTGAAATTATTTTGATCAAATATTAATTATAATATATTAAATTATAACTAAATTAAGTGAATCCAACTCTTCTAATAAAAAACATACCAAGTAACAATTTACTTGGTAGCCGCCTCGGTGGCCTAGTTGATAGCGTACTGGGCTTTTACCCTGAGGACCCAGGTTCGATTCCCGGCCAGGGCTTGGCATTTTCATTCGCTATAAATCATCCCATCATCTGCATTAGCCCAAGTGTGCACAATAGTCGGACATTAAACATAAAAAAAAAAATATTAGAAGAGTTGGATTCACTTACTTTAGTTATAATTTAATATATTATAAATAAAATTTGAGCAAAATAAATTTCAATTGCAATAAATAAATATTCATTTTTAACTAAGTATGGCATAAAGTACATTTATTGCCAAATTTTCCAGTTTTTACCAATAGTTCCCATACCTTCAACACTAAATCTTCAATATTTTATTTTATTTTCAATATTTTATTTTCAATGGTTTTTCATAAGACAGAAAAACCAAAATACCTACTGGCTTCTGTCTGATTTTTTTTATTGGGGTGTTTATAAGCAAATTTAAACACTTTTTAATAATTTCAAGAATTGAGTAGGTTGTGCACTTTGTAGGCACTGTTTATTTAAAACCATGTTTAGCATGTTCATGTATGTAAAAATGTCTATACATTTTGTTTCAATGTAAAAATTATGCAAAGAAATTATTAATTGTATTAATTCATTACTTCTTACCCTATTTCGGGATACAACCAGGCCAAAGCTCGTAATACTCTGCGCAGTCGTGGAATTCCTGTACTCGATAAGTGACTAAAACACGTGTTGCTGGGCATTGTTCGCAACAAATCCTTCTCGATCTGTTTCGAGGCAAGTACAGTATCATTACTCGATGCTTTTACCATGTCCTTGTAGCTCATTTCAGACTTCAGTTTTTTCTCCATAGCTCCTGTAAGAAAACCAGTTAACACACTATCCTCCAAATCTACATTTTTTATCTTTAAAATTAAACAAAAACAATAATATAAAATTCTATTATGAAATTTCTAGTGACTGCGCAGCAGATTAATTTAGAGAACCTAATCAGCAGTTAATGGATAATTAGGACAACGACAAAATATAATAATAATAATCAGTCAAAACATTTGGATGACCTCAAAAAGTGAATGCAAAGAAATGGAGACATGAGATTGAATGCAGAGGAGAATGTGAAGGAGGTGGAAGTTAAGGAAAATTAATGTCTTTAAACCTTAAACATTATAAACGTTAACAGTTAAGAAATTTAATTTAATGTTTTTTTAGATGAACTATTAATTAAACTATTAAATAATTATTAATTATGATCCTTATTTCGAGTGTATTTAGCATAAGAATTCAAAGTTATATATTGATAACACTCAATATTCAGCTCTAAAAAATAACGATAACATTTGATGTGACTTCAAATGTCGTATTGTTAAGGTCAGCTACACTGCTTTATACAAAAGCCAATAAGTCATTGGTATCAACTCCGAGTAGTAAAGTGTTGCTATACGAGGGTGGGGGGAAAAGTTTTCGGCCTAACCAAGAAAAACAATGTTTTTAAATTTTTTTTTTTTTTTGCTTTATTTCTCAACATAATCTCCATTGAGACTGATGCATTACTCATAACAGTGTTCTAATTTAGTTATACCAGTTTTAAACATAGATTCGTCAAGCTCCTCAAAATACTGATTTACAGCTTTAATCACTTCTTCATTGCTCCCAAATCTCTTACTGCCAAGGCAATTTTTTAGGTTAGGAAACAGATACTAGTCGCTGGGGGCTAGGTCTGGAGAGTAGAGAGGATGCGGCATCAATTTGAACTTCAATTCGTAGATTTTAGCCATGGCAACACTTGACGAATGCGCTGGTGCGTTATCGTGATGAAACAAAATTTTTTTCCTTGCCAAATGAGGTCGTTTAATTTGTACCTCCTGCTTCAAACGTTGCAATAACTCTGCGTAGTATTGACCAGTGATAGTTTTACCCTTTTCAAGGTAATCAATGTATATAATTCCTCTTGCATCCCAAAAAACAGTAACCATAACCTTGTTTGCCGATAAAATTGTTTTTGCCTTCTTTGGAGTTGGTTCCCCTTGTTCAACCCACTGTTTAGACTGTTGTTTATTTTCAGAAGTGTAGTGGTGGACCCAAGTTTCATCAACAGTTATGAATCAACGCAAAAATTCGTTTGGATTATGCCTATACAGCGCCAAATTGTCGGTAGAAATGTTTTTTCGAAGCAATTTTTGGTCGAGTGTTAGCAAACGCGGCACCCATCTTGCACACAGCTTTTCCATGCCCTAATGGTTGTGTAGAATATTTCGCACACGTTCAGCTGACATCCTACAGGTCTCAGCTATATCATGCACTTTCAATCTGTGATCTTCCAACTGTGATCTTCTCTTGGTCAGGCCGGAAACTTTTCACCCCACCCTCATACGTAACAAATGACTATAACAAGGTTCATTTAAAAAATTATTAAACTAACAGTTAAAAAAAAGTTATTATGAACTAACACAATTATTATTAGTCAAAAATAATTATGAACTACTACTAATTCGTATAACATCAATTATAAATTAGGTAAAATTATAAAATTACATATGAAAATAATTTTATTTAAACAAAATTGTTGAGAAAATTTGTACTAATGTTGGTAAGTTTTACAATACGCTTAAAAGTTCACATTGTCACATTGTAAGTTACATTATTGAAACAGGTATAAACCGGAACAAAAATACAGTATTACTGGGGAAAAGTTTTCGGCCTAACCAAGAAAAACAATGTTTTTAAATTTTTTTTTTTTTTTTTTTTTATTTCTCAACATAATCTCCATTGAGACTGATGCATTACTCATAACAGTGTTCTAATTTAGTTATACCAGTTTTTAACATAGATTCGTCAAGCTCCTCAAAATACTGATTTACAGCTTTAATCACTTCTTCATTGCTCCCAAATCTCTTACTGCCAAGGCAATTTTTAGGTTAGAAACAGATACTAGTCGCTGGGGGCTAGGTCTGGAGAAGTAGAGAGGATGCGGCATCAATTTGAACTTCAATTAAGTAGATTTTAGCCATGGCAACACTTGACGAATGCGCTGGTGCGTTATCGTGATGAAACAAAATTTTTTTCCTTGCCAAATGAGGTCGTTTAATTTGTACCTCCTGCTTCAAACGTTGCAATAACTCTGTGTAGTACTGACCAGTGATAGTTTTACCCTTTTCAAGGTAATCAATGTATATAATTCCTCTTGCATCCCAAAAACAGTAACCATAACCTTGTTTGCCGATAAAATTGTTTTTGCCTTCTTTGGAGTTGGTTCCCTTGTTCAACCCACTGTTTAGACTGTTGTTTATTTTCAGAAGTGTAGTGGTGGACCCAAGTTTCATCAACAGTTATGAATCAACGCATAAAAATTCGTTTGGATTATGCCTATACAGCGCCAAATTGTCGGTAGAAATGTTTTTTGAAGCAATTTTGGTCGAGTGTTAGCAAACGGCACCCATCTTGCACACAGCTTTTCCATGCCCTAATGGTTGTGTAGAATATTTCGCAGTTGTTCAGCTGACATCCTGCAGGTCTCAGCTATATCATGCACTTTCAATCTGTGATCTTCCAACTGTGATCTTCTCTTGGTCAGGCCGGAAACTTTTCACCCCACCCTCATACGCAACAAATGACTATAACAAGGTTCATTTAAAAAATTATTAAACTAACAGTTAAAAAAAAGTTATTATGAACTAACACAATTATTATTAGTCAAAAATAATTATGAACTACTACTAATTCGTATAACATCAATTATAAATTAGGTAAAATTATAAAATTACATATGAAAATAATTTTATTTAAACAAAATTGTTGAGAAAATTTGTACTAATGTTGGTAAGTTTTACAATACGCTTAAAAGTTCACATTGTAAGTTACATTATTGAAACAGGTATAAACCGGAACAAAAAATACAGTATTACTGAAGTCAAAAATGAAATATTTACAATGGACCAATCAAATCCTTCAAAACAATGTCTTTTGAAAAAATGGCTTGAAAATGTATAACATTTTAATATAAATTGAATCTATATTGTGATACCCTTATTGTGAACAGAAAATGTACAAGAAAAACATAAAATCGCTTAAACATTATGTTATGAGTGGTCAGGGCTTTTAAATTTTAATTTATTTTATTTAAACAATGCAATAATGTTCTGTTATAACAAAGTTTGATGAATATTTTATTGCACTGGCTAATGTATTATATGAAAGGTACATTTGTTTTTAACTTGAAAAAGCTGCCTCGGTGGCCTAGTTGATAGCGTACTGGGCTTTCACCCCGAGGGCCCAGGTTCGATTACCGGCCAGGGCTTGGCATTTTCATACGCAATAAATCATCCCATCGTCTGCATTAACCCGAGTGCACAATAGTTGGACGTTAAACACCAAAAAAAAAAAAAAAAAAATATAACTTGAAACAGTTTCCTATCAAATTATTTGAACTTCAAATAATAATTACCACACTACAGTATGGCTATACCAAACCATATTCGTAACATTTGATTAAATTGGTACTTCGTAAGTTGATGAAAGATGTGTTTATTAGTTGAGTTATAAATTTATCAGTAAAAGAAATGCTACTTAAAACTGACACAAACAATAGCACTCTATCACCATATTAAAATACCAACTAGACATATAAACTAGGTATTCACAAATTAAAAAAAAGCTAACAAGTATTGTAAAAAAAAAATCATATCCTGATTATGGTATACTCTTAAATTTTTATGCAGGTAATGGCAACCACATGACTTCAAAATTAAAATTTGTTTTTGTCCGGGTGGAACTTTAATCACATAACATCACTTCCATCCTCCATAGCATAAAGGTGCGGCAGAGTTAAATTTTAGCAATTAACACCATTAAAAAATTTCAGAAAGTGTATATATTTTAAAGATCGCTAGCTTACAATTTTAAAATTGAGAAATACTCCAAGACAAGACATAAATTCCCATGCTCAATGATTTAAAAGAAAATTTCCTATTGGGTTAAACGGAATGTGCAACTTGAAAGCAGCTGAAGATGGTTAAGGTACATGTACAAAGACAAAATTAATGACCATTAACCAAGGACGCATTACCTGAATCAGCAAATGTATGTCACAAGGAGGATCAATCAAGGACACCTATAGCAATTAAAGAAATTACAACAATCAAAGAATTGCTGATGCTAACAAAATCTGCGTATCTGACACTAATGACCCTGCTTTACCCAAGTAGAGATAAATCCTTGATTAAAATCCTCAAGAACAAAGAAGTAGAGGAACACACAACGAAAAAACATGGTGGAGCACTGTCCTTATAGATATTACACAACAAGGTAAGAGCTGACAAGATGTGAATACCTTGGCATAGAACAGAATCAGATGGGATTTCTTTGTAGTTCTCTACTCCACAAAGAGTAAATGTTTAAAAACACTTAAATCATATATATATATATATATATATATATATATATATATATATATATATATAATAAAAATATAGAATATAACCAAATTACTGTCAAATCCAAGCGAACGATCCAAATCTCTGACGAAGAAAGAAAAGCAAGATCACAACGAATGAAGCAATACTGGGCTACGAGGAAGGCACAGAACATTAAAAAGTGATTGATTAGTGTACCCCAAAGTTGGGTGAAACAAATAAAGAGAGATAACCTAATTACTATTAATACCTTACTCTAACAAGAGTAACTAATTTATTGTTAAACTAACAATATTTTATATTATAAGATATATAAAATATCTTTATATATATATATATAAAACATTTCTATCTGCACAGTTCAGCATGGTTGAAATAATTTTCAGCCAAAAAATACAGCACCCCACTCTCTCTCCCTCCCTCTCGCTCTATCCCCCCCCCCAGCTGCCTCGGTGGCCTAGTGGATAGCATACTAGGCTTTCACCCCGAGAACCCGGGTTCGATTCCCGGCGAGGGCTTGGCATTTTCATACGCTATAAATCATCCCATCATCTGCATTAGCCCAAGTGTGCACAATAGTCAGATGTTAAACACAAAAAAAAGAAAAAAAATGAAATAAATTTCCCTAAATAACAGATCGGACAGAAGATGATGTGGTAACATACATAAATACACTTGTAAAAACAAAACAAAAATAACTAAATTTTTGTCAAATTATGTCATTAAAACAGCAGACAATTAAGTTATTCTGACTTTAGCATGATAAGTCTTTGTATGTTTTTTGAGTTTTCCTAATTAATTTTTCTAATTGCAGAACACTTATGATAAAGGTAATAAAACTAATTAACTTTGTTAAAGTCAAACATTATACAAAGAAGATGCATTAATTAATTATAATTTGTACGCTCATTTTATTTTGTTTCAAGATAAATACGTGGAGAAACAACAGATGGAAAATGCAATTTGTAAAATACAAGTTGCTATGTATTTCAAATAATTAAGAATAATTTGTGAAGTTAAACTGAAATTTATGTGTAATAATTGAAGGGATCAGCCGTATAATGTTAAAAGTGCCAACTTCTCTAATGTCAAGATTTTTTAACAGAAAGGTTTAAACAACAGCCTCACTATGTGGTATATTTACTTTTATAACATTTTAGGTTGGCAGCAATGAACAGTCTTATGCAAAGCCCGTAAATTTCTCTGATGTTATCAGAATATCATTGCATGCACTAATATGACCACTATGCCATGTACGTGGCATGTCTATTTTGGTACCATTTTGGAAAAAAACAATTTTTTTTCAAAACAAAATTTATTTTTACATGATGTGCATTTCCTACGCTATTTTTCTGCATAGTTGCCACCATTGTTTAGAAATGTGTCGTAGCGAGGAAGCAACTTTTTAATACCCTTTTCATTTAATACCGAACACCGTTTTTTGCATCACTGCTGTCAAAGCATATATATATTGTCCTCCAAAATCGAATTTCATTTACAGTGATTTTTAAAAATTTCAAAAAATAGTTTTTGAAATTTGTGGAAACTCATCTTAAAGTATTCTTATTGTGAATTGTCTGTACGAATTTTCTCATTCACTTTTTCAAACAATTCATCATTTACAACAGAAGGCAGCCCACTGTGTGGTTCGTCAAGAATATTAGTTAAACCTCCTTTGAATAACCTAACCCATTTTCTCAGAATTCCATCACTCATCACTTTTTTACCATAAATTGTTACAAGTTGGCAATGAATTTCATAGGCTTCCTGCATTCAAAAACCATATTACAGAATGCATTTCACAGTCGGCAGGATCAGAAATTGTAGTCAACATTTTGGACGAATACTAACAAATGTAAGCACAACACAATCCAACGGCCATACGTGTATCAGTGTTAGACAGTGAACCAGAGACGAGCACACATGCACGGAATCCCGTCGCTAGCAACAGCAGAATGACAGCGACAGCAGAATGAAACGGTACTTACTTTCAGGACCTGCCTCACATTACATTATCACTAGGCAATCAGAAATGCTCAACTTGTGGAAAAAAAAGTAAAATTAATGTTTACCATAGACAGGACAAGAAAGGTAAGCTTTGAGGGAAACCTGTGTAGATCAAAGAGGAATATTCAACTGGAAAACTGCCACCAGATGAATGATTAAAATAATATTGTAACTGCCATGTGTAATCAATACGATCTTACTAAGTGGTGGCATTATGTAATATTTACTAATTTATTATTGTACTTTTATAATAAAACTAGCATTACCCGTCGCGGCTTCGCCCACGAAACTTAAACTGTTTCAGTAATGTAATAATTTAGAAACATAAAAAAATATATTAATAAAAGCGTGATCATCTAAAATCGTGATTATTTTACAGTGAATATGAAAAAATATTATAACCTGAATATGTTGTTTTATTGTCTTCAATCGTGTTCCATTCGAATTTAAGAAAATCTTATCAAGAATATTTTTGTCCAATACAAACATTTATACCTATTCTATATTTTTGTCCTTTTAGGGGATGAATTCAGGGGAAAATACTGAATTGTGTGTATCATAATTTGTGTTTTAAAATATTTTGCTTACTTTTAAAAAAATTTGATAAAAAATATTTTTCTCCAATGCAAACACTCTTTTTTTCTCCCATGATAACTATTTTTCCATTTTTATTCTTTTAGGGGATGAATTCAGAAAAAATGTTGAAATATGTGTTTCATAGCATATTTCTAGAATATAAGATAAAACAAATATTTTTTCAATACAAAATTGTACCCCTTTTTTATATTTTATACCTTCTTTCAGTCTCTTTAGGGGATGTGTTTTGGGGAAAAGGTGAAAAATATATTTCATTCTTATACTTCAGAGTGACTATGTTACGTTTTAAGAAGGTCAGATGAAAAACATATTTTTTCCAATAAAAATTGTTGTACCTCATGTTTACCTCTTTAGGGGTTGCGTACTAGATAATCGTTTTTCATTGCACCCCTTTTTCAGTACATCTTGATAATGTTGTAAGAAGGTACCCTGAAAATTTCAAGTCTCTAGCTATAAAAGTATTGGCTGTACGTTGATTATTAAATTTGGACTGGGTTTAAAATTTAATTTAATGGTGTTAAAATCAAATTTTTACGAAATCCTTTATTAGTGCACCTTGACATTGTTGTAAGAATGTACCTTGAAAATTTCAAGTCTCTAGCTGTAATAGTATTGGCTGTACGTTGTTTATTAAATTTGGACTGGGTAAGTAGTTTAATGGAGTTAAAATCAATTTTTTGCAAAATCCTTTCTTAGTACGTGCTTACATATTAAAACGAAGGTATCCTCAAAATTTCAAGTCTCTAGGTTTTATAGTTTGGGCTGCACGTTGATCAGTCAGGTCAGTCAGGACATTGCCTTTTATATAAGAGATGACACATTGAAAAATACATTAGTTTTTTTTTCATATTCTTCTCTTTAAAAATAAAGTAATTTTTTATTAACAGTGCAGACAGTAGTAATTGTCAGACAATATTTTTAGTCCAGCACATATTGAGGTATAGTGTGTACAACCTAAACAACTGTAGGTATAACCAGCTGTGGCTGCCATATATTATTTGCAATAAATTGATCTTCATGTTCACTGTGAATACATTAAAGTACAGTAATATCCCAGTGTTACGTTATAATATATTTTAGCTTGTCTAGGAAATAACTGTTATCACCAGTAGCTTGCAAAGTTTTTATCTCAAAAATAGGCGTTAGAAGATTCAGATTTTAAAAATATGATATTTTAAAGATTTTTTAATATTATTTTATGATTTAAACTAAACTTTTTAGGTTTTATTTTAATTAGTCTTAGAATTTCATGAAAAACTATTAAAAATAGCTAACAAGGGTAAAAAACTGATAAATAATTTTCTAAAAATGTTTTCCCAATTTCTGACAAATTATGATATTGTCGATCTTTTTATATTCTTCTTCTTTTCTGCTAGGATTATTGTCACTATGTTCAGTATAATAATCTGCCTTCCCTAGCTTCGTCAATTCTTCTTTTATTGATGTGTTTAGGAGAACCTCCATCTTCAAAAACTATTTCTATTTCTATACTCCTGAATGTAGAAATAGTTTTTGAAGATGGAGTTTCTCCGAAACACGTCAACGAAAGAAGAATTGACGAAGCTAGGAAGGCAGATTATTATACTGAACATAGTTATGATATTGTCATTTACAACATTGCGTGGCGGAATCCTTCAATTGTTGATATAAGTTCTACATATTTCCACCCATATTTGATGCATTTCGTAAACTAAATTTGTTACCTGAAAGTCGCATCCAAAGTTGTGGTCGCAAAGAATGTGGAATACCTTCTCTGACCATTGATCTTAGTTTATCTGTATGAGGTAATCTATGTTCCACATTATCCCAACTGAGGTCACTGGATTCATTGTTGTGACTGAATTCCAGGTGTGCCAACCATTTCAATCTAAAAATATTGTTAAGTAGTAATTAGAGTTCATTAATATGTAGTGTGTGTGTGTGTGTGTGTGTGTGTGTGTGTGTGTGTTTGTGTGTGTACGAGGTGTTTAGAAAGTAATGAGAATTTTTAAATTTTGCAGGCTTGGAGAGTCCGATTGTCACACATTTTTTTTTATTATGTTGGTATACATGCCCTTGAAGTATAAAACTTTCAGCGGTTTTCATTGTTGACTTTGTCTGTGACAGCCACTAAGGCTAGACGTGTTTTTATGAGCTCGGCAATTTTCCTTTGTTTAAAGAAATGGATCAAAGATTTTTGTATCAAATTTTGCGTAAAAAATGGAATAAAGTGTAACAAAGTGTTGAAAAGTTAAACAAAGGCCTATGGTGAGTCTGCTATAGTAAAGCAAGAGTTTACGAGTGGTATAAGCGTGAAGACGTTGAAGATGACGAACGCCCTGGATGCCCCAGCATATCAACAACCGATGAACACGTGGAAAAAGTGAAGGAAATGGTTATGAACAATCGCCGAATCACAATTAGAGAGATCGCTGATGATGTTGGCATATCGATTGGATGATGTCATGACATTGTTTCCAATGTTTTGTGTATGAATTGCGTGGCAGCAAAATTCGTACCAAAATTGTTGAATTTTGCACAAAAACAGCGGCGAATGGAAGCTGCTCAGGAGTCACTAAATAAAGTCAACGACGATGCAGAATTACTGTAACGTGTTATAACAGGTGACGAAACATGGGTTTATAGATATGATGTCGAAACTAAGGCTCAATCATCCCAGTGGAGGCATTCTGGCTAGCCAAGACCGAAAAAGGCTCGACAAGTGCAGTCGAACGTAAAGGTTATGCTCATTGTGTTCTTCAATATTAATGGCATAGTGAAATAAAACGCCTGGATATGTGAAAAAACAATTCATGGCTTTTGCACCACGATAATGCACCAGCTCACACTTCATTGCTTGTTCGTGAATTTTTGGCTAAAAACAGTACTGTAACGATGCCCCAGCCTCCATATTCGTCAGACATGGTTCTGTGTGACTTTTTCCTATTTCCAAAAATAAAGAGAACCTTAAAGGGCCGTCGTTTTACAGCCGTAGATGACATTAAAAACACATCGCTGAAAGAACTAAAGGCTATCTCAAAGATCGAGTTTGAGAAGTGTTTCGAGGATTGGAAGAAGCGCTGGCACAAGTGCATAATCTCCAATGGGGACTATTTTGAAGGCGACAACATCATTGTAGAAGAATAAATAAATATTTTGTTGAAAAAATTAAAATTCTCATTACTTTCTGAACACACCTCGTATATATTGCAAAATGTACGAATTATTAAGGTATTATTTTAAGATTAAAGATTTTTTTAAACTTAGTGCAAAGTTTGAAACTATCTTGAAACAGCCTAATAACATTTGGTTTTAGGTTGCTTAATCTTAAGCAAAGGTAATTTTCCACACATTAGAATATTTGTACTTAACAAATATAAAGAACAATATAAATGCCTACACTTATGATGAAAAGCCAGCTTAATGCAGAAATTAAGCGATGAATGGCATTAAGAACTTGAGGAATTTAATTGAAATTTCAGAGTGTTCTATATTAAATATTTTCTACTTAATATCTTAACTTAACCTTGCAAATTACTTACAAAAAGATATCTTAAATAACTTACCAAACCTGTGGGTTTTAATGTCATTTAGAAAATAAAATTGCTTAGCAGGAGGCAAGTTTTTGTCAACAAAACTTTCAAGAGTAGAAAAGAAAGACACCTTTTTCATTGCCCCTTCTTTCTCTGCGTAGCTTAGTTTTTTTGATTAGGCTTATGACCTATTCTTCCCATCAGTGGTCTATCAACTCACCTCATAAAGGCTACCGCGGTTTCGAAACTCTATAGTTTCATCTTCAGGCCGTTATACAAAATGTTAAATCCCTCTGTCGAGGTCGTCACAATGTCAAATAAAACATTAAAACATACATCACAAACACTGAGCACAATTACACGTTTAAAATATTCATCATGAAATTCAGCTTGGCCAAACTACACAGGCGACTCGTACGTCGTTACATTTCGGACTGCGGAGTCTCCATCATTAGTAGCACGCCCGTCATTGTTATCAGTTACGGTGCGTCTGTTGGTTTTTGTTACTTACTCATATCACTTAGTTTTTTTTTCAGATCAGTATTTTATAATAAACTGGAAAAGGAGTATTATAATTTTATTGAAGATTGATATCATTATCTAATAAAGATATCTTTTAAAAAGCTTTGACAAAACCATCGAAGCTTTACCAGTAAAGCAGTTAAATTCAAAACTAATAAGAACATGTTAACATCACTGTTCAGCTAACAATTTAGATTAATACTTCCCTTTTCATAACTACCTCACAGAGGCAGCAACAGCTGATTGTAGTTACTCATGCCTTAATAAAGTTTACTTAATAAAGATTTTTATTATTATTATTATTATTATTTAGGCAAAGAGCACACGAAGACTATCATCACCTGTCCAGAATATATCTATTAGAAAAGAGAGAACTAAAACTAAACACTAATAAACTAGATAACATTGTTAAAATATATAATATTAACAAAAATAACAAATTAACAAGAATAAATACGTTTAAAACAACAGCAACAACAAAAACATAACAACAAAGTGGGTAGCTAATGCAAACAAATGTTTATCTAAAACTAATTAACAAAAATATTATCCAACATGAAAAAAAAAATTGTGTAACACTACACAACAAAACTATAACTAAAGTAGTTCAAACATTAGATGACATAAGAAATTTAAAACTTGGTCCATGGCATTGTCTGCATAGAGGCACCCAATCCACAGATTTGACACATTCTTTTGAGACAATCACCATCAGAAGAAAATGTTTGACTTTGATGGTATCACCACAAAACTAACATACAGGTGGATCCCCGTGTCCCATGAGAAATCTGTGTGTTAACAAGGAACGACCAATGCGGAGCCTCTTCCCTGCAGCCTGTACTTATTGATGACTCCCAAGGACGAACAGTACGCGTATTTTTAATTACCCTCAATTTGTTATTGCTCAAGGCTGCCCACTCATCTTCTCCAATGCAAATGAAATAAATGCTTTACTTGGAAAAATAAATTTTAACAAGTAACATATTGCGTGCTTGACAGCAGCAGAGTTGCTTTCTTTGCTGCAATATCCGCTCTAGTGTTTGACTATTTTAACAACGTCACTTAATAAAGTTTCAGGACATCTTTAAAAGTAACTAGAGCTACCCTGTATAGACTGCATATTTTCCTTGGAGGGCTACTTGTTATGATACCCTGTCACTGCCTGAGCACCATCGGTACACACCTCTACACATAATTTTTAATCTATTTCATGTCTATGCATAAACTAATTTACTTTTTGAAAAAGGTTGCCCCCTGTTGTATAGGATAGCAATTACCCACAAAACAATGTGTGTCTACATGTATCTTTACCTTTATACCATAAGATAGTAACTACGGTAACTGAGCCATTTTGGTTATATCAATGGTTTCATCAATCTCAGCCGCCTCGGTGGCATAGTTGATAGCGTACTGGGTTTTCACCCCGAGGACCCGGGTTTGATTCCCGGTCAGGGTTTGGCATTTTCATATGCTATAAATCATCCCATCGTCTGCATTAGCCCAAGTGTGCACAATAGTTAGACGTTAAAAAAAAAAAAAAATTCATCAATCTGGATTGTAACTTAGTATTTACTTCTTTTGATATTCTAAATCAAATAGTTTTTTTTTACATCTAATGCTATTTCCTTAATACTATGAGACTGTACTTGTTAGGCAATGAAACAATGTCGACTTGCTTTGCTTCTTTTTCCCCAAATAATCTTTAACTATGGGCAAAATTAAGCATTCTCCTATTATATGAGGTAGATATGAGCAATTATTAAACTAAATTTAAAAGAAGCTTCAATTGCTCTTGTATTCAGTTCTGAAAAGGACTTTTTCCTTTCCTTGTATTCAGTTTCTTTGTTTTTATAATGCACTTACTGAGCCTATCCCGTGTAACACCAAACAGCCTTTCTCATACCATCCGAACTGCCACAGAACACTCATCCATTTGAACAATCTGAAATTGTATCATTTAACAAGTCTCAGTAAGCCATTGGTTACTTTAATATAACATTTTTTGTTTATTTTTAGTAACTTATTGCTTAGAAAATGTATTTTTGTGATTCGTTTTTTGTAAAAAAAAAGTTATTAGAACTGATTGATGTACATTAGTTCTATTAATTAAAATTATATTAGATTTATATTATAAACAGACAAGTGAATATGAGATGTTGGCACTGACAGGGTTAAGAGCTAAGAGTATTTTTACTAATAAAATGTACAACATAATGTAATTCATACTTGTAAACGAAAAAATTGTATGAGATTCAGATACCATCTTAAAATAATTGTGATCCTTTAAGGTATTTTAGAATATTTTTTACATCTTACACAGTCTCATCTTAAATAAATAATTTATGTAACACAGGAACTGACCAGCAAGAACAAACTGCAGTGTGTGTGTGTGTGTGTGTGTGTGTGTGTGTGTGTGTGTGTGTGTGTGTGTGTGTGTGTGTGTGTGTGTGTGTGTGTGTGTGTGTGTGTGTGTGTGTGTGTGTGTGTGTGTGTGTGTGTGTGTGTGTGTGTGTGTGTGTGTGTGTGTGTGTGTGTGTGTGTGTGTGTGTGTGTGTGTGTGTGTGTGTGTGTGTGTGTGTGTGTGTGTGTATATGTATATATATATATATATATATATATATATATATATATATATATATATATATATATATATATATGTGTGTATATGTGTGTGTGCATGCATATGTGTGTGTGTGTGTGTGTGTGTGTGTGTGTGTGTGTGTGTGTGTGTGTGTGTGTGTGTGTGTGTGTGTGTGTATTTACTTATTGCAATAAAAGGCCAGGATTTCTTGCTCCCATCTTATTTAGCATCTGTGTTTAGTTAAGATTAAGTCCACAAACAACCAACCTCTTCATTCTTGCCTTCTCTTCCAGAGATCAAAGAAAAAAAGTTACTTTTTATGCACAAAAGCTGGGAAGTGTGTTGTAGAAATTACTGCAATGCCTTACGTCTTACGAGCCTGTTTTTTATCCATAAAATATAACAAGGAATTTTTACCTGTGTTGAGGATCTTCAACAAAAGGTTCTCCAAGAAGTTTACTGGAACTTTGTTCTGGTCCATCCTCTTCTTCCACCCGGAAACCGAACTCATCAAACCTTTAACATCAAAAATATGGAGTTCAATAATTAAGTCTAAAGACAAATTGCTGTTTTTGTACCAGTAGAACCCCAGATATCTAAATGTTAGGTTAATAAAAACTTTTGATTTCTAAAAAATATTCAAGATTTTCCAATCAATAAATGCATTTAATTTAATCATTAACCACTAAACCTTCTCTGATCTAATATTATAAAGGGATTATACTATTTATTCCCTTCTTCTTCTGATGTAATATTGTTACACATGAGACTTTTTTGTAAGTTCATATTTTTGTTTGTTTTTGACAAAATATAATATTACAGTCAATGTATTGCAGACTTGTATTGCTGTGTAGAAAAAATGTTAAAAACTTGTTGAACGATATAATAAACTATTAATCATGGGAACTATGTGGACGTTAAAACACTAAAACAAAACAAAAAAAGTGTGTACTACCTACTGTTATACCGTAGATGAAATCAATTATTCCCTCTTTTTTTTGAGTGGGGATTGGTGGAGATCTACTAGGACTTAAGACTAGAGACGCCAGCCTCTGTAATAACTGTAATAATAGTTTCCAATTCTAAATAAACTGCCTCTTCCACACCAGTACCCAAAACAAGTTGTCATCTAACAAATCCATTTATGCACACTACACTCAGTCACATAGTCCATCTATATTTTGCATTTCCATGCATTTTTTTTAAGTCAAGAAGAGCAACAAAAATAATGTCTGTACATCCAGTACAACCTGGTTTGACTTATTACTGTTCCATTATTTTAAGCTCAGACTGAAATACTGACAGTGTTCTATTATTATTTTATTTTTTTTTTTTTATTTTTTTTTTGTTATAGAAGGTGAAAAAGTTTGTACAGTGATTTTACCCCTTAATGGAGGCCCAACAATAAATGAAGAAAAAGCGACACAGGACTTAAGACCAAACATGGAGGGTTCAAGTATACTTTGACATAGCGACAACTTTCTCCTTGCTATTCCCCATCCTAGGAGTCAGATCTCCTGCCCCACAACCAAAAAGATGCTTTCAGAGAGTTCACAGAGATATGGCTACAAAAATTACTAACTCTCTCCTTCCCAAACACATGAAATGGTTTCATTCAGCTATCATTTTTTCCAAATAAGTCGATGGTGTACAAAATGGTCGCTCACGATCTCTTCACTGAAGCTAGCGTACTTTGTTTAGCAGAAGCTTTATTTTAATACGTGTACCAACTTCTTGACATTTCTTACTAAGACAAACCTTATGACTAAATTAATAAAAATTAGTTTTCAACTTGAAATGTTTTAATTGTATATTGATCCCTTCACTCAGTTTGAAATGTAATTTATAACTTATTGGAATATTTCAACCCTTAAAAATTATATTTATTCGAAATATATACTTAAAATTGAAAACTGAAATTATTAAATGAGTAAGGGGGAATATAAATATTGTATGTACATTATACTAGTATGTTTTATTACTGAAGAAACTGTATATTGTAAAATATTGTAAGAACAGTATGTTTTATTATTGTACTATGTAACATCAGAAAACTATCATCACTGTCGACCTTCTTCTCTTGGTCACTAATTGGAGGACAATTCTGACAAGTAGATGTTTTGTAATGCATACTTTATAAAATAAGGAGATTGTACAATTTAGGTAACTTTCATATATATATATATATATATATATATATATATATATATATATATATATATATCACAAAAATCAGACGCTACAACACAGTCATAAAACTGAAGGTATTATATGCAAGCGAGACGCTAGCACTCCACACAAAAGCTACCATGGAGGGTATTTTGAAGGATGAACGTAAAATCTTGAGGAGGATCCTTGGCCCGAGATTAACAGAAGATGGATACAGGTTGCACTCCCAGAAGACCACAGAGAAGATATCAAACCTGGCAGCAGATATCAGAAGAAGGAGGCTTCGGTTCTATGGACACATCAGTAGACTCCCAACAACGAGACTTGCCAACAGAATCCTTAAGTATATACAAGGAGTCAAATCAACAAGTTGTGGATCGCACAAGTCAGAATAGACCTACATGATGCAGAAATAGACTTAACAGACATTGAAGACAGGCACGCATACAGGAGAAAGATGCTCGGTTGGAAGGTCCCAGAGAATGAAATCCCAAAGAGAGCAGGGGTAAAATGGACGGAGGAGCGGAAAAGGATCCATGGGGACAGGATGAGGGAGGTGTGGAGAATTAGAAGGAACAAGACATGAGTCGGAGTGCTTTGCGTGATCCAACAGGGTCTATATGCAAATAATAATAACATGTGTGTGTGTGTGTGTGTGTGTGTGTGTGTGTGTGTGTGTGTGTGTGTGTGTGTGTGTGTGTGTGTGTGTGTGTGTGTGTGTGTGTGTGTGTGTGTGTGTGTGTGTGTGTGTGTGTGTGTGTGTGTGTGTGTGTGTGTGTGTGTGTGTGTGTGTGTGTGTGTGTGTGTGTGTGTGTGTGTGTGTGTGTGTGTGTGTGTGTGTGTGTGTGTGTGTGTGTGTGTGTGTGTGTGTGTGTGTGTGTGTGTGTGTGTGTGTGTGTGTGTGTGTGTGTGTGTGTGTGTGTGTGTGTGTGTGTGTGTGTGTGTGTGTGTGTGTGTGTGTGTGTGTGTGTGTGTGTGTGTGTGTGTGTGTGTGTGTGTGTGTGTGTGTGTGTGTGTGTGTGTGTGTGTGTGTGTGTGTGTGTGTGTGTGTGTGTGTGTGTGTGTGTGTGTGTGTGTGTGTGTGTGTGTGTGTGTGTGTGTGTGTGTGTGTGTGTGTGTGTGTGTGTGTGTGTGTGTGTGTGTGTGTGTGTGTGTGTGTGTGTGTGTGTGTGTGTGTGTGTGTGTGTGTGTGTCTGTGTGTGTGTGTGTGTGTGTGTGTGTGTGTGTGTGTGTGTGTGTGTGTGTGTGTGTGTGTGGTGTTCAGAAAGTAATGAGAATTTTTAAATTTCACGGGCTTGGAGAGTCCGATTTTCAAACATTTTTTTTATTATGTTGGTATACATGCCCTTGAAGTATGATAAAACTTTCAGCTGTTTTCATTGTTGACTTTGTCTGTGACAGCCACTAAGGTTGGACATGTTTTTATGAGCACGGTGATTTTCGTTTGTTAAAAGAAATGGATCAAAGAATTTGTATCAAATTTTGCGTAAAAAATGGAATAAAGTGTGTGAAATGTTAACAAAGGCCTATGGTCAGTCTGCTATGAGTAAAGCAAGAGTTTATGAGTGGTATAAGCATTTCCAAGAAGGCTGTGAAGACGTTGAAAATGAACGCCCTGGACGCTCCAGCACATCAACAACCGATAAAAACATGGAAAAAGTGAAAGAAATGGTTATGAACAATCGCCGAATCACAATTAGAGAGGTCGCTGTTGATGTTGGCATGTCGATTGGATCATGTCATGATATTGTTTCCAGTGTTTTGTGTATGAAACCCGTGGCAGCAAAATTCATTCCAAAATTGTTGAATTTTGAACAAAAACAGCGGCGAATGGAAATTGCTCAGGAGTCACTAAATGAAGTCAACAACGATGCAGAATTACTGAAACATAAGAGGTGACGAAACATGGGTTTACGGATATGATGTAGAAACTAAGGCTCAATCATCCTTGTGGAGGCTTTCTGGCTTGCCAAGACCAAAAAAGGCTCAACAAGTGCGGTCGAACGTGAAGGTTATGCTCACTGCTTTCTTCGATATTAATGGCATAGTGCATCATGAATTCCTGCCTCCAGGTGAAACAGTCAATAAGGAGTACTACCTACAAGTTTTAACGCCATTTGCATGAAGCAATCCGAATAAAACGCCCGGATATGTGAAAAAACAATTCATGGCTTTTGCACCACGATAATGCACCAGCTCACACTTCATTGCTTGTTCGTGAATTTTTGGCTAAAAACAGTACTGTAACGATGCCCCAGCCTTCATATTTGCCAGACATGGTTCTGTGTGACTTTTTCCTATTTCCAAAAATAAAGAGCACCTTAAAGGGCCTTCGTTTTACAGCCGTAGATGACATTAAAAGCGCATCGCTGAAAGAACTAAAGACTATCTCAAAGATCGATTTTGAGAAGTGTTTCGAGGACTGGAAGAAGCACTGGCACAAGTGCATAATCTACAATGGGGACTATTTTGAAGGCAACAACATCAATGTAGAAGAATAAATAAATATTTTGTTCAAAAAATTAAAATTCTCGTTACTTTCTGAACACTCCTCTGTGTGTGTGTGTGTGTGTGTGTATATATATATATATATATATATATATATATATATATATATATATATATATATACTAATTGGAGGGATCATAAATTAGCCGCTTCGGTGGCCTATTTGATAGCGTACTGGGCTTTCACCCCGAGGACCCGGGTTCGATTCCCGGCCAGGGCTTGGAATTTTCATATGCTATAAATTATCCCATCATTTGAATTTGCCCAAGTGTGCACAATAGTCTGACGTTAAACACCAAAAAAAAAAAAAATATGTGTGAGTGTGTGTTTAGATAAAAGTGTGTGTTCACATTCATTCATAAATACATATTTATATTTAGGTACTGTTTTTAGTTTTCAAATCATTTTTTTTTTCAAAAATTTCAAAAATTGTTTTAATGTAAATTGAACTGTTTTTAATACCAGGCATGCTGGACCAATCAAACTTGAAGATAGTTCCTAAATAGAGTAAATCATAAAAGGATTACATTTTATTTTTTGTAGTCAACCTTTGTAGTAAAACCACTGGTATAAGTACTTTTTTTTTGAAAAAGTGAGTAAACAATTTCATTTTTATCATAACTCTATTAGTTTTTATGCTAATGACTTCTACCAAAGCTCATTGTAAAAGTCTTCTCAAGTACTATGAAAAGTATTACAAATTTTTCCCAATCTTTTTCCTATTTTTCCATTATTTTCACGTTGAATGCTTCAACGTAAGTTTTCAGCTGACAAGAAGTCACCTTCAACCAGTCATAACTCAGTTCGTACTGTATCTACATAAAAAAAAAACAGTTTTCATGTTGTTTTTTTTTATAAGCTTCACTTTTTCTCAAACAATTTGTTTTATAAAACATAGGCATATGACTTTATTTGTGAGAAATGACTCAAAAAACGCATATTCTGATGAATAACTAACATTTTGGTCACCCATAAATGAAATAATTCAAATGGCATTGACTTATTCTGATGAAAAACTAACATTTTCGGTCACCCATAAATCAAATAATTTTAAATACTGTATTTGAAGTTTTACAATTCAAAATTTTCATATTTATACGTTTCACAATTAGGTTGTTTGCAGAACTAAAGTACCTTCCATAACTTATTGTAGGTTATGTACATGATGGTGTATCACCATTTATATTGTTGACTTGTTGATTAAATCATCTTTACTGCTCAACAAGCTACCAGTACGACATTTTTAACATCTTGTTTTGCTTTGATTAACTAAATTTGTGACATATTTAGCACGTTCATAAGCTGCAATGAGTTAAAAAGATGACAAAATAAAAAAATATGAATGATATGTTTTATGAAAAAAAAAAATTATTAAGGTTTTGTAAGTGTTGTGTGTTAATTGCGTAAGTCAATCTGTGAATGAGTCAATGTATTTGTGCATGTCAAGCATCAAATAATGCTGAACAAACAAAAAAATTGGCTAATCACCTAAAACCCAATCAAGATTATGAAGGCATACTTTAAATGACTCTACAGCACACTCATTCAATTTGGCATTACCCAATCATGTCTAAAAGCTGACTTGCAAGCTTAAAATGAAGAACATTTTCTATAATTTTAATTTAAAAATATTAAACCCAAATTTAATACTGTCAACCTTGAATAATTTAATTTAGTGATCCCTAAAATTCCTTAAAAAAAGGCAATGTTAATTATTTTTGTGCCATCACTGTATAATTCAATGAAAAAGTAATATATTTTTTTAATTTGTTGACATATTTTATTACTAATAGTTACAGTTATAGTGAGTTAAACAGAAAAATTATCACCTTATGCGGAATTCGAACCTGTTTATGTCGAATGCATTATATTCACCAGGTGTAGTGCCTTAGACTGCTCACAAGTTTTTGAGATTAACACTTTACCAGATCTCATACAAACCACTGACTGTTGTATTATAAATGATTTGGTATGTTAAACAACTTACTGCTTACAGCTATATATTTTAAAATTTATTTTTTATAACAAAATGGTTGTAGCTAAAGAATGTTGGGTTTAGATCTATATAAAACAGATTTTCATGAGAAAAAGGCGTTGGCATTAAGAGGGTTCAAAAATTTCAATAATTAGGACTGTATTTGTATTGTTTTGGAGCAAAATTTTTAAAAATAATTCGGCTGTGTGAGAACTTTTCATTAGTTTAAGTGGTGGTGGTATTATGTTTACTGTTCATCAGTATAATAAGCCATAATGACATAATCCAAATTAGCATTGTTTTTCTTGAAACAAAATTTACGGTGAGAGATTTCAGCTCTCAGAAGTGCTAAGCGCATATTCTAAAAAAGTTATTTTTAAAGAAAAACATATTTCACATTCAAAGACAATTTTTAAAGGGTTCTGTCTAATATTCAAGAGTTTTTATCTGTCGCTTAACTATAAACTTAGTACCTTTATTTTATTTTAAAGGAGCCATTTAAAGAAATTAGAAAGTTTACATAACTGCATTATTTACAAGTTCAAGGAATACAAAATTGCCCACTGTTCAGAAATGTCTTCTTTGAACAGTTTAGTGAACTGTATATTCTCTTTATTATGTTCTTAGCCGCCTCGGTGGCCAAGTTGATAACGTACTGGGCTTTCACCCCGAGGACCCGGGTTCGATTCCCGACGAGGGCTTGGTATTTTCATACGCTATAAATCATCCCATCGTCTGAATTAGCCCAAGCGTGCACAAAAGTCGGACGTTAAACACCAAAAAAAAAAAAAAAAAAAAAACAAAAATTATGTTCTTGTAGGTGTATTGTTCGAACATTTGGTATCCCACTAAAATTTCTTTATATAAAATTAAGTTTTGATTTTTTGTAAGTTCATAATTAATTTCAAAACTATTTTGCTTTCTCTTTTTAATCTTTAATATCTTTTCACAATTTTATATGAATTTTGTACCACTTACTATTCAAATTACATAGGAGAAAGATATAAAATCTGCCTGCTCACTCACAAATTGTCTACCATTTTGATTTTTTTACCAAAATGAAAATTCCTAATCAACACTGTATATTAACTCTTTAAACAGTACACTAAAAGTACAACAATGAGTAAGGACATCATATATATATATATATATATATATATATATATATATATATATATATATATATATATGTATATATATATATATATATATATATATATATATATATATATATATATAGAAGTTATTTTATAAACCCGTCTCATATTCATACTTTTTCTCGCTTAACATAATAAGAGTAATACACTCATTCGTGGATAACAATTGGGTGTTCCTGGGAAATGAGATGGTCTTGCAGTGTCAGTATAGTTCAAAGTGTGAAATATTGGTGGCTTGGCGGTAGTTATTATCCTTTTGGTTGTATTTGAAGTAAGATGTGTGTTACTAAGAGAGTTATTTCAATATTGTACTAGTTATTTTTTTTAATTTATATTCCCTTGTGGTATCCGAGTCTAACACACACTTACACTTACAACACTATACTTACGTCTTTAACACTTTACACTCACACTTACATTTAGGGAGGTGATAATAGCCTCAATGTGTTTTTCGCCTTAAAACACCAAACAGAAAAGAAAATATATTATTTATCTGGTTGTTTTTTTCTTGTAGTTTGGCTATTATTGCTTTTTGTTACAAGTTACATTTACTTGATATTGTTGTGATAAATGAATAACTAACCGCAGAGGGGTGCAGACTAGCTGCACCTAATGAGGAGATTTAGACATCCCTCGCGGTACCCAAGTCTAATAAAGACACACTTTCAACACTACATTTACAACTTTAACACTTTACACTCACACTTACATTTAAGGAGGCGATAATAGCCTCAATGTGTTTTTCGTCTTAAAATAACAAAAAATAAATAAATAAATATCATATGTTCAATTTACGTACTGGTAAAAAAAAATCATTAATGGCTTATCACCTTAACATGATTATGCAAATTGTAGAAGTACATTACACGCCTAAAGAAGAGCAGGTTCTTCGACATAAAATTCACACCCGAATACCGATAGACATCCATTGCGGCTCTCAGAACGACATTTCATCTGATCTCTACCAACAAGTAGTTAACAGAAAAAAATTCGAAAGAAGTATTATGTGTGTAACAATACAAAAACAAAGGAACAAAGAAAGAGACTTCCTTTAAATGTTTACAGTGTAGCATTGCGCTATGCGCATTGTCTATATCCATGTTTTGAGGATTTTTATACAAAGGAAATACATTAAAACAATTTTTCCACATTTTTATGTGTTTTTACAATAAATTAAATGAGTTTTGATTAAAAAAAAATGTTTACTCCTTTGTGACAGCTTTGATGTTAATATACTACTCACTTTGATCTCAGCTTCGAAGACGTCATATTACATCTTTACTCGAAAAAGGGTTAAAGCCAAACAGGAGATTATTCTCTTTATTTGTTTCACCCAACTTTGGGGTACATCAGATCAATCACTTCTCAATGTTCTGTGCCTTCCTCGTAGCACAGTATTGCTTCATACGTTGTAATCTTGCTTTTCTTTCTTCATCAGAGATTTGGATCGTTCGCTTGGATTTGACTTTGCCTTGGAACCGTTGCTTCTTGTCCTTGGTTATTGTTTTGGCTGTTCTGTCCATGAGCATAGTGTCAGTGATCTGCAGTTCTGTTATGTCTTTCTCCGTTTCTCTAAACCAAAGTGGTTTGGCTCTTCTACTGCGAAAGTAGTCAAATATTTTTTTGGTTAGTCTATTTTTGTCCATTCGGAGGATGTGCCCATAAAAATCAATTCTCCTTTTTCTTATTGTGTCTGATAGTGTTTCAGTTTTTTGGTAAAGAGTTTCATTACTGATGTGGAGTAATTGGTTGTTACGGAATTTGGGGGCCTACGATTTTTCGTAATATCTTTCTTTCTTTGATCTCCAGCCTTTCAAGTGGGCCCTGGGTTGTGAGAGATAATGTTTCAGCTGCATATAAGGCTTCTAGTTTAATTACCGTATGATAATGCCTTATCTTTGTATTCCAGAAGATGGACTTCTTGTTGTATGTGTCCTTGGTAAGTTGGAAGGCTAATTCAACTTTATTTCTCCTAGATTCCATAGCTTTTTTCTCTAGAGCATTCCAGCTGATCCATTTCCCAAGATATTTGAATTCTTTCACTATCTCAATGTATTGTTCTCCCACGTGAAGCTTTTTTGGTGGTTTTTGTATGTTTGTCAATATTTTAGTCTTTTCAAATGAAACTTTAAGTCCCATTTTTAACGCTTGTAGATTATTATTATACAGATTGACAATGTTTTAAGTACATGTTTTTTCCAAAAAAAACTATACTTACATTATCCCCTCCAAGTATGTCTACCCCTTCCAGTTTCACTCTAGCAAACATATTCTTAGCCAACCTATGTACTCCTAAGCTGAACTCGACTTCACACAGATATCACCTAAACACTTCCTTTAACACTATTCTTTTTCATTCAAATAGAATATACTTCCATATTTGTTTCTGACACATCATCCCCTTATTGCGAAAATAAAAATGTACTCTTCCTAGTTTCGAATTCAGATATGATAATGACCTTATTTGTCTCAGACGCTTAAAACTATATTCACAGAGGAACAATATTTATTTTCCCAAATTTATAGGGGAATTTGGAAACTAATTTATTAACGATTTGTTTAAATAAATCATATTTGAAGAATATAAACACAATCAAATTGTGTTTCAATTACATAACCATAACCATAGTTATACAGCATATACAGTATTATCTTGGTTAGTAGCCTCAGTTCTCACTAACAGTTCAGTTATCAAACATCAGCGACCCTAATTAATGGAACATCATGTGCCTGAATCTTTGCGTACAATTAGACCTAAATTCGTTTGTTTTGTAATTACATATGTACATAATGTATGCCTACATAATTGATTGTACAGCTTTGAATTTCAGAAGTGTTTGTTGAAAGAATGTTGAAAGAAATTGTTAGGCTGCTTAAATTCACTTCATAATTGTGATTGGCATTTGGGATTTTGTTGTATGCTTATTTTTTATTTATATTTCTAAAATTGAAGCTGTAAAAATGTAGAATTTTAAGAAGCAGAATTTCTTTATATTCATTTCAACTTCATTTTGAAGATGAAGATTACTAATCAAGTAATTAATTAAAATTAAAAATTAATTCAAATAATTTAACAGATGTGAAATAGCTACACCTATGCAACTACTCTAGCAAATAAAACCAAATGTTTAAAAAACTGCATTTTTTTATTTAAAACAGATAGCTATTTTATATGCAAAACAAAAAATGAGCACTGGAGAATTACATAAATTGTAAAATGATTCTATGAAACATTCAAGGTAATATGTGACTACTAGTTTTGTTAACAATTTTAAGACATATTGCCTGAATAATTAATTACCCTATACATTGTTTCTCTCACCAACTACTATTAATAACTACTAAAATATAATTTTTTAGCATAACATTATTGGGAGGGGGCAAGGTGATAGATCCATATTTCGGGAGCCAGCTTATATGAACACTAATACTTAACCAAAGTTAACCTAATTTCACAACATAATTCTAGCTAGTAGAGACCGCGCGATCAAGAAGTAAAAAATGAGGAAAACATTAGATTATAAAGTAAAATGAGGGAAAGTTCACTACACTGATGATAATAACCAAAACCTGACTGCTGCTAGCCCCAAAACACCATTTGGTCCCCTTTTCAGCCCTTTTCTACACCTCTTGAGGCCAAAACATAAAGGCCCATGCTTAAAGAAATGTCACAGCTCAAAACACGATGGCTGTCTTCTCCGAGATCCATGTGGACATGCGCCGTTGCCAAGAGTTTAGGAAGAAAACTCTTAATCAAATTTTCTACCTTCATTCAGTAATTGATCTATTGTAACACAAACCTTCACTGAACTCCAAAATTTCATTTCAGCTCTGTGTACAATCCTTTCATCTTTCCTCAACTTCATTAATGTTTCGCAGTACAATTAAGTTGGAACAGCCAAATTATAATAAAATAGTAATTTGATTTCCTTCCTTCAACAGACTACAGAATAAACTAAATGGATAATATGAAAAAGGAATGAACATAATAGCTATTTTCATAAATAAAATTAAAAGTTCATCCCAAAGTAAAAGTATAGATCCCAAAAAATTCACATTTACTATATTGTACTTAAATTTCATGTGCTGAAGAACCTAAAACCAGTCTCAGAAAAATTGTTATATACAAATATGTATAATAATGTTGTATTATACTGTAATTTCATAAAGTAAAAACTGGCTGACTGAATTAATTTATTGGAACTACTGCAGTACTCTGGTATCTGCCTAAAGTTAACCCTGTATGAAGTCAAAATGTTGAGCAAAAGTGAATGTTATGAATAATTAGAATTAGTTAGATTTGCTCATATTTTGAAACAAGATGGCAATAAACATTTAGAAGAAATTAAGTGGTCTAGGAACAAATTGAAACAGTGGAACCTTGATAATTCAAACTTTGATAACCTAAAGCTAATATAGGCAAACAATTTTGCCAATCTTTGTGACAGTAGTGGAAAATTTTGCACTAAGCTAAGGAAAATTTCATCACAGCATCGGGAAATGCCATGTTATTTTATTCAGTCAGTGTTTCTTGGTGCTGATTTGTGCTGATAAGGGCAGCTGAACAATCCCAGTATCTTTTGTTGATGATACATAATATATCATGCTGATTTGCCTAATTAACCATAACCTAGAATCCAAAAGCGGTGTTACTACAAATTTTGATAGTAAAACATTCTGTAAATGCTGCCATGCATACTGTCTAATCATCAAACCATGCCTTTATTCAGACTTTGCTAATCATATATTTCCACCATAACATTTTCAAAAATGATATTAAAATAATGTCCTATTGTGTTAAAAAGACACTTAAATAAAGTACTTTTGATGATCATTGTTATTAGCTACTTTTAAGTTTATGTTTGATAATCCGAACGATTTGGTGATCCGAACATTTGGTGATAGTCCCTATTAGTTCAGATTATCAAGGAATAGTTTAAAATTTCTATAATCTATTACATTTTTTCCTAGTCAATTACTATTAGTAGATAAATCTTAATAGAACTAATTAAAACTTGAATTATTCTCTTAAAACTATTGATGAATAATTTAAAATTAAATTGTAAATCTTATTTTCATATTTTAAACCTACCTATAATCTGGTTGGGAATTAGGATCATCAGGAAGCTGCCCAAGCTTGCTAAGGATGTCTTGGGGCCACATTGAAGGTGTAAGGGCAGAAAAAGGACCCCCCGGTGTTGGTGATACTCCTTCTGCTGATAGACCCATTCCCTCAGATTCTTCCACACAAATGCCAGGGACTCCTTCATCTTCTTCATCTGATAAAGCAGTCTGAACTTTATCCTAAAACATAAAATAACAGAATTTTAAGAACCCCATTTAATATAATTTATAAGTCTAATCTACATTATCAAAATTTAATGCATTTTTTTTTTTTTTTTTTTTTTTTTTTTGGTGTTTAACGTCCAATTATTGTGCACACTTGGGTTAATGCAGATGATGGGATGATTTATAGCGTATGAAAATGCCAAGCCCTGCCCGGGAATCAAACCCGGGTCCTTGGGGTGAAAGCCTAGTACGCTATCAACTAGGCCACCGAGACGGCTAAAATTTAATGCACCAGATACAGGTGTGTCAGGGTCATACCCAGGGGGTGGTTAGAGGAGTGCAACTCTCTACCTCAAAATTTAAGTGGGGCCTAGATTTTTAATAAAGTATTCAAAACTATTATGCATTATTTATTTCCATAACATAAAATTAACAAGCAAATTGCATACAGTAATATTCATTTAATTTGTAATAATATGAATAGTACAATTTACCGGCCTTTAATATAATATGAATAGTACATACCTTTATGCCAGTGGCCGTGGTAATGATTGGGAGAAATGAAATACATCCTAGTACAGTATTTATATGTTTATTCATTTAGAGTGGGGTGGTAAGAGATGTAAGAATATGTTTACAATTGACTGTTTTATAAAAAAAAAGCCACACTAAAAGTTTTGTTTACATATTTTTTTTTTACATACAAAATATTTTTTACACTTGTACAATAAATTGTATATTTGTAAATAGGACTCAATAAATAATATAAAACAAAATACTGCACTTTTGCTCAGAGAAATTGGTTGTTTGCTCTGTGTAGTAATACATATCAATGGCGCACTTTGACCTAAATGGTGTAGAATATTATCAGATGAATGTTAGAAGTGAATGTATCAAGTATATGCTTTAAGTATGAGTGTTGAAGAAAAAATAAATGTAGTCATATGTTTAAGACAATTCAATCGAACACATTTTTGGCAAATTGAGTCCACGTTAAATTTGAAACCTTAAAGAAGACATTGGGTTCACCCAATTACCTGTAAAAGAGATGTAGGCTGTCACATTCATTTATAGCAGAGCTAAAATTGACCCATATAAGTATTATAATTACTTATTGAAGTATATGTAAGTGTGATAAGTTTTGAAGTTTTGTTAAGTCCCATGGAGCAGATATCACAAAAAGGACATTTTTGCAGTTCACTATTATAGGTAACCAACACACCCTACATCCACACAACACAGATGGCAGCCAATTCATGCCTTAGTTATGCATGTGCAAATCAAAATGCTCCTGAAATGTGGTTGCTTAAGGTTTAACGTCCCATATTGCTTCAAATGCAACATGGCATTACAAAAGATCTTTGAGCATGTGTTCCCACAGTGTGTGACCACCCTATTCGAATAAATTATGAAAAGGTTTCTAACAAAACTGATTGAGCAACAACTATGCACAATATTATAAAATTACTAGTTTGCTATTTTAATGTGTAACTTGCCTGTTTACATTTAACAATTGAGTTATAAACAAGAACAAAACTACACAACTAACTGTATACTTTTCTGCAACTTCAGTGATCATGTATTCTGCTGTAGCCTACTAACCTAAATAGGAATAATGTCCTTTGATAGTGGATAGTGGTTTAGAAAAAATACTTTCAAAAGTAGCAGTTTTCAACTTTATGAACTTCTGATAATTTATGATTTCTTAACCTCAAAAGTTATGATTTTTCAGTCTGGCTTCAAGTGCATATAAGCTGTTAACAACATGATAAAACTGAGTTTCCAGGAATTTTGTCAATGTTGGTAATTTTTGCAACAAAGTGTTGGTAATTTGTATCTTATATTATAAAATAAAATATACAAGTGCAGAAATAACAGGAATTTACAACAAAAAAATTAAGATAAAATGACAAACAAAACCTGAAAGCGACTACAGTTTTTTCCTGAAAAAACCTGAAAAGTAGAAAAACTGTTTTTCATCGTGAACATGATTAATTAAATTGATGTTATTAATAATAATAAGAATATGTTTTTTATTTTATTAAAAAAAAGAACTTTACTCAGTTGTTGGATGTTTATTACAGAACCTAAATCAAGTCTGTTGCTGGGCATTTAACACCGTTGTACAAAATGTGTTTTCATCATGAAAACAATTAATGAAAAGCATGTTATTAATAATGAAGAGAATACAAAACTTCAGATCAACTGAAATCGGTTATTGGGTGTTTAGCTCAGTTTTTGGTTATATATCCAATATTACTTTAAAGCTACTAATGTAAGGAGTGTTACTACAACGGATATAAAGCTGTTGCTGCTGCTTTGTAAAAAGGGATGTTAGAAATAGTAAGAAAAGTTTTGTAACAAATAGCTAAAAATCATAATTTATTACAATAAATTTAATCTTCCGTGGGTTAATATCTTACATTAAAATAATATAGCACATAAGGAAAAAAAATGTTAAAATCAATACTTTAGTATAGTCCCAAAAAGTCAGAAATACCAACAATATTACTGTTATAATACAAATTATTTTATAATATACGAAAAAGCTATTAAGAGTATTCAGATTTTAAGTATTATTTATCGTCCTTGCAAAATATTTACCATTGCATATGTTGATCAGTTTTTGCAAAACGTTTACCTATTCCTCCAGTTTTTCACTCAGATTTTAAATACAAGTATCATAATTTGTACACAAGCTTTGACAAGTAAACAGTCCTGTTATAACTGGTAAAACATAGTAACAGTCATATAAATATTAACAGTCATTTAAATATAAACAATAACATTACATATAAATAATGTTAACCACTATAAAATCTTCATAATTTTATTTTTAATATCAAAGTTATTAAATAAACTATCTGTAAATTAACTAACTTAAAAATATTAATAAAGTTATTACAGTTTAATAAAGTAATTCTAGTTTATTGTAAGAATTGGAACTTTAAGACAACTACTAGGCCTAATATAAGATAGGTTATCTACACACATATTGATTTATAAGTGAAATTTAAATGTCAGAATAATATAATTTCATGTATTAAAACTCACATTATAATTGCTTTTTCCTGAATATCCATCATGAGGCCTAGTACCAAATAATGATTTGGCAACATCCATATCTGTCAATCGAATTGGGCAAACTGGTTACTTCAATATATTAATACCACTTTTATTACCTTTTTGTATTTGTATAAGGAGTAAACGAAACATACAAACTGCACTCAATATGTGGATTCTTATTCTATAATCATCAAAATTATTTGAAAATTTTTTAAGTTTGAAAATAAATTAAATATTGAACAGTCTTTAAAATGACGAATTGACCAATATTATTCTTATTTATTTTCAAAAGGTAAAGAACAAGAACTGCAGCAGTGACAGCTGACAGCTGATAATGTTTCTTCTCCCGCCCACGTTGTAAACTAAGATAAAAATGACATAGATATAACTCTTGAAAACGTAGGGCGCTTTTATATCAGCTGTGCGATATTGAACATTTTTTCCCGTTATTATTATGATCTGTGGCTTGATACTTGGTTTTCAAATTTCAGTTTAGATAATATTGGGGTATTATTGTTACAGTCAATCATTATTTTTACTGAGTATTATTGTATGTTTTTGAATTCCCTATTTGCAGTACAGTGTAGTACTGGATAATTTTCATTTTGTAAAAGTTTGTCTTTATGATGGATTTTGAAAGTCCTGATGTTGAAAAAGACTTCCCAGGACTTTATGCATCTGAATCTGGGAAAAAAAGTAATGAAAGTGATTGTAAGTCAATTAAATTCCCTGTCAGTCATAATCTAGTATAGGCTTTTTTTTAATTAAAGAATTTTTGTTTACAGAAAAATTCTTTCTACATGTTAATTTTAACTATTACTAGATTACAAGGAATGGGCCAAAAAGTGTTAGGTTAGACAATAAAACATCAATACTAAGAAGGTTGATCACCTCCTAATATTTGATGCAGTAAACACCCATATTACTTTATATTGTACTTGTATTAAGGTGACAGGTATTTTTACCATCACTACTACAGGTATACTAGGCCTCATACTAAAGTATTTTACTATTTTATTTTTATTATTACTATTTACTATTATTTTACATACTAAAGATTTTAACATTTTTTTAATGTACTTTAGCATGGCATTATTTATTAGATATTCACTCATGGAATATTAAATTTATTATGATAAATTATGATTCTAAGCCATTGGTTATGGTTTAAGCCATGCTTAGTATACTAATAACTGTCATTACAAGGTTAGTAACTTGTTATTATAAGGTTAGCCACAATTATATCAGGCTTTTGCGCAACAGCCATGTTAGCTTTTTAAAATATATATATATTAACAACCGTGTCAGTGAGTTTCTAACCAAATATCAATATTAGTTTTTTTTTAATAAAAAGAAACAATCATTTTTGCGATGAAAAACATGTTACATACTTTCGGTTTTAGTCTATTTTTAGGTTATGTTTAGGTTTTATTTTCCTTTTTTAATCTAACTTCTCGTTGTTTTCGCACTTCTATATTTTGGATTATTAATACTGGGCATATAATAAAGTACTTTTGTGCAAAAATTATTGAAGCTGACATGAAATCCAAAAGTACAGTTTTATCAGATCATGTAGTCATATGTTTGGGTAACTTAAAACTTAGTTTTTGTGACTTATGACAATTTTGGTAATTTTTGCACCAGAAAACTTTATTATATGCCCAATATTAATAATCCAAAATATAAAAGTGTGGAAACAACCGAAAGTTAGAAAAAATGGAAAATAAAAGTAACAAACTTATCATCAAAATGACTAGCATGCAAAAGTAGATTACAAGTTTTTCATTGTGAAAATGATTAAATATTTGTTATTAATAATGAAAACAATTGAACTTTTTATTTTAAAAGAAGACTTAAGATTCTAACTGACACAATTGTTGAGTAAATAATCTAACTGACATGGTTGTGCATGAATGATTAATGAAATAGGTGTTATTAATAATGAAAACAATAATAACTATTTAAAAAAACCCTTAAAAACCTAGCCAATACACATGTTTATTGGGTAAAAATCGTGACACACTTGTGCATGAAAAACTTAATACGGTTTTGTAGAATTATGTGAAAGTTACTAACCTTGTAATAACTGTTAAATTATTAGGATTCTAAATAGTGGTCAGTTAATGGCTTAAAATGGTAACTTATCATAGTAAATTTAACTGTATGCAGGTGAGTATCTCGTAATTTGATATTTACGCAGATTAAGTACTTTTACTAAATTTTTGATTTTTTAAATATTTTTTATAATTATGTATTTTATTATATAATCAAGAAATATTCATCCACTGAAGATTAAATTTATTGTGATGTTACGATTTTAAGCCATTTTTAACAGAACTATATTGCCATAAACCGAGTCAAGTTAAGTAAACACCCAAGAACTATTTGAGTTAGGTAAACACCCAACAATAGAGCCGAATTAGTTATTCTAAAAAAGTTTGTTCTTTTCATTATTAATAACACATATTTAATTAATTGGTCTTGTGATGAAAAACGTGTTACCTGCTATCGCTCACTATTCATTTTGAGGTTATGTTTTTCACCATTAGTTTTATTTTTTTTCCAACTTCCCTTTGTTTTCACACTTTTATATTTTGGATAATTAATATTGGGCATATAATGAAGCGTTTTGATGTAAAAATTACCAAAATTAACAAAAGTGTCTAAATAAAGTGCACTTTTTACAAAAAAAAAAATGCATGCAGTTTTCATTAGTTCTTCAAAAACTCTATGAAGTTGTTAGGTGTTTACTAAACTCAACTTGTCTCGGTCGTTGAATGTTTAATTGTTACCTCGAGTCAGTCATTGGGAATATAGTTCCGTTAAAAATAGCTTAAAGTTGTAACTTATCATAATAAATATAATCTTTTGCAGATGAATATATCTGATTTCAATAATAAAGTGCATAATTAAAAATAAATATTAGTAAAAATCATAAACTTAGTAAAAGTGTATAAACTGCAAAAATATATTTTTTTAAAAGAAAATTTTATTTTATATTCATTGTTAACAACGTACATTTAATCCTTTTTATGATGAAAAACATTTTTTATCTACTTTTGCATGCTAGTAATTTTGAGGTTATGTTTGTCACTTTCATTTTTATTTTTTTCTAACTTTCTATTGTTTTTGCACTTTTATATTTTGGATTATTAGTATTTAATGCTAGTAAACAGCAGGGATACACAGTGTTAAGGTGCATACCAAAATTTGTGTATCCTCTATTGTGCTTTATTATGTTAATTATTTTATTGTCTAATTTTTGACAATGAGTTCTAAAAAGCATGAGTTAACAAAAAGGAAGGGGTTAGGAGAATCATTTAAATTTAATAAATCTGTTACTTGGATACCAGAAATTAATTCATCAAATTTCTTGGCTTTTAATTGCGATTTGAAAGATGTAATAGGGTTAGGGAAGAGAGGTTACGGAAAATCTGCTTAAATAGCTTCATGAAGTAAAAGTAGGCTTGATCGAGGTTCTTTGTAGTTCAAACCATTAGTCTGTTCAGGAAAATGCTGTGTATGTAAAAGCATTACTTTGGCATATGGATTACACACGGACTCATTCATAATCATTCTGCAGTAACTTTCACAAAAATTAAAAAGTACCAAGTAGTTTATAAAAATAAAAGCTTGTGTTATAGTAAATCAATATTATGAGAGATATCACTCTATTAAACCAGTTATATTAATTAGTTGCTAAAAATTTTAGGAAATAATATACATTTTTTTTTATTACTTTGTTCTAAACAGTTAGTGATGAAGCTCATGAAAGAATTTCAAAGAAAGACTTATTGATTGGCAAAAGAAAAGACAAAAAAGATTCAAAAAAAGACAGAGGTTATGCAACTCTTGAAGGTGAAAGTTCTCCTGAAGAGGAAGTGGATGTCAAGTAAGTTACTGTATTGACAATGTAATACAATATACATTATCATACCCAATATAACCAAGTTACAAATATCTATACTTGGATTTATTTATGGTGTAATAAATATTTACTGAATGTTTTTTTTAGCATAAAACCTTTCTGAAGATGGTAACAATGTGACTCATTAGGGCAGTTTAATACATGTAAAACTAGTCGTACATTAAAATAAATAGTACTATGAAAGAAAGTTAGCTATATGTTTATAGCCTTATAGTACTCAATGTTAGTGTTTATTGTTTCTATCTCCAAATATCCAACATTTATGCAATATAAAGCAGTGTTTGTATTCAAAATTATATGTGTGCCATAAAATTTTTAGTATTAATATTAACTAAATGAAGTAATCATTAAATATTTTTTTAATCCAAATACTTTTTAAATTATGCACTGCTTAGAAATTATTATCATTTAATTATTGTTGGTTATTGATATTCAGTATTACCTATACTATGGAAGTGATCTTTTCATAGTATTTTTGATTCATTGTAGAAAAATGTGTACCTTTCTTGAACATTTTTAGGAGTCCTTCAAAATCAAAAAAGTTGAAACCTTTTAAATTTCCAACGACAAAAAAAGAAAAAAGAGAAAAATCTAGAGAAAAAGAAAATAAAGATAAAGAAGTAGAAAAAGAGAAAGAAAAGAAAAAAGATACAGATAAAGAAAAGGATAAAAAGAAAGAGATCAGAGTAAAGTTAAAATTAAAGGAAAAGAAGAAAGGTAAACACAGTGAAGAGAATTGTGATATTGGAGGTAAGTATATACTTACAGTTAGTTTTGATTTAGTCATGGCAGAACCTAAAGGAATGAGTGAATGTCTTGCCGTGTCACCAAACACTCATTATCTTTGTAGAAATACACGTACTGTTATCAGTGAATTGTTTGGCTTGAAACAAGCTGCATAAAAAGCAACTGAAATAGTCATTGTTGTGCTTACAAGGTGACTAAATGTCATTGGCTGGGATTATTATCTGATAACAAAATTCAAGGTTGATACATGCCTCGTTAACCTATAGGCTCCACTTGCACAAACAGTTTTATCTTTGTTCTGTGTACAAGTGCAGTACTTAAATTGGTTCACAGTATCACTTCATCTGTATACGGAATGAATTATTTTAAAACACGGAGGAGTTTCAAAAAAAAATCAAGTGGGTGTAGCATATAGTACTTCTGTTAGAGTCCATTTGTAAAATGGTTGTAAATTAAGTATTTGTGGGCATAATGGACGAAATATAAGTTGTACTTTACCTGTGTTTAAAGCTTACCATGTGTTTTGTATGAGTTTACTGGTAAGTTATAAATTACAAGTGTTGCGATAGCAATCCACCTGTGTAAACTGTTTATACTCTGGCAACAAATGTATGTGTATGTGTGTTTGGGATTTGTATAAACAGGATAACATATTTTAGCTTTATAGAGTGTAATGTTATAGTCAAATTTAGTACTGTAGTGGTAGCATTTTTTTTATTCATTATTATTAAATTAATGTTTGGTAAAACATTTATATGTTTGAAAATAAAGAAAGCAAGTATGGAACTTTATGTACTGAATATTTTGTTGTGCATTGTTCTTTAACTAAAATAGATGAAGTGATTTTGGTAAAACTGTGATTTTATATAATATTCTTCATAATTATTAAACTTTCAAGTCTCATTTTAAAGTTTTTATGGTGCAAATTTGCAAAATGGATTTTAAAAAATTGCTTTCAATTATATTAACTTTAGGCCATTTAGCAATAAGAAACATCCTTTGATTGAATACAGATTTTAAATAATCAGTTGTGTTCATATTTATTATTAGCATTTGAACCTAATAAATGTTTTAGGCAAATTCTAATATACTAAATACACTTTATTGAATTCAATATGTATCAGACATTACTGTAATATTTTAGTAACCAAGAAGGATTGCAATAATTACAGTCAATTCCCAGTTTCCTGCAGGATTGGGTGGTGTATTTGCTGAGGATAACTATTTATAAGAAAAAAAATTTTTAGAACCAATAAAAACACATTATTTCACAAGCACTGTATTTTCAAGTTTCAATATTCTTTACAAATTAAATTTAAGAAGAATAAATAAATATTAACTGGTTAAATGAAAATGAATGGTTTATTAGTAGCAGAACTCATCTGGTTAGCAAGCAGGGAGACAAATAACCATAAACTGTTATTTATTTATTGCCTCGACTATCATTGACCTGTCTGTCTCCAATAAGTGAAACACATCTGAAATTGAGCTGTTGATTATTAATCGTGAAACAGCAAGTTTTTTGTTTATTATTATTGGGGGGGGAATGCTCAGTCATATTTGTGCCGTTTACAAAATGTACTAGCAACTAGTGTGTGCCTAGGCACAAGCCTGCCTGTTTCTCTTTCAAACACCGCATTAAAAGAAACTGTACTATATATTATAATTTTAAATTTCCTTCAATTTGTATCAATGTCTATGTCAAAAATGTTTATCAAATTTATGAATGGAAGATGATAAAAATGGTATTGTTGTTCGATTATCTGCTCATATCACGGTTTCGACATTTGATTTTGTTATGCAGTTTTACTTCTTACAACAAAATATGCAAACTTTCAGCCATACACAAACTAATGAAAAAGGAATCAATGCTTATCAAAAAGCTTATTGCTTGGACATGTAGTACAGATTAAGATTTTGATTGTAAATTACAGAGTGTACAGTATCAGTCAGTAGATTTAATGTTTTGGAGGAGGTTAACATACTGGCATTTTGGAATTAGGTAATAATAAAGTAAGGGTCTGAGTCACCTAAAACGTATTAGTGTAAAATGAATAAATGTTCAAGGTGTGGGCTTAATACCCATGCTTTGCTACAGAACTGTTTTTTTTTTTTTTTTTTTTTTTTTAACGTCCGACTATTGTGCACACTGTAATGAATAAGACCTATTGTAAAAATATATCTTTTAAAATACCAACAAAGTGCCATAATATTCATAATGATATCCATTACTGCAGCATTATATAAATATTTCTGGTTTTAAAACCTGTCTGATTATTGGTACTGTTTAAAGAATATAAAAAGAGGCAGAAAAAAGTATTACATTTATCTCTGCATTGCGTTTTCATATAAATAACGTACTACACTTCATACAAAACTTTCCAAAATAAATATGCTACAAATTTATATATACACGAGGAGTGTTCAGAAAGTAACAAGAATTTTTAAATTTCGCGGGCTTGGAGAGTCCGATTGTCGAACATTTTTTTATTGTGTTGGTATACATGCCCTTGAAGTATGATAAAACTTTCAGCTGTTTTCATTCTTGACTTTGTCTGTGACGGCCACTAAGGTTAGACGTGTTTTTATGAACTCAGCGATTTTCGTTTGTTAAAAGAAATTGATCAAAGAATTTGTATCAAATTTTGCGTAAAAAATGGAATAAAGTGAAACAAAGTGTGTGAAATGTTTACAAAGGCCTATGGTGAGTGCTATGAGTAAAGCAAAAGTTTAAGAGTGGTATAAGCGTTTCCAAGAAGGCCGTGAAAACGTTGAAGATGACGAACGTTAAATTAAAATGCTAGACTTAATTTTTAATCCATGCAAAAAAATTGCTAGACTTAACTTTTAATCCATGCAAACAAAATTGCCAGACAACTTTTAATCCATGCAAAAAAATTGCCAGACTTAATTTTTAATCCGTGCAAAAAAATTGCCAGACTTAACTTTTAATCAGTGCAAAAAAATTGCTAGACTTAATTTTTAATCCATGCAAAAAAATTGCCAGACTTAACTTTTAATCCATGCAAAAAATTGCCAGACTTAACTTTTAATCCATGCAAAAAAATTGCTAGATTTAACTTTTAATCCATGCAAAAAATTGCTAGACTTAACTTTAATCCATGCAAAAAAAATTGCTAGACTCAATTTTTAATCCATGCAAAAAAATTGCCAGACTTAACTTTTAATCCGTGCAAAATAAATATAGTTTTACTTAAAAATAGTATTACTTTCAGGAAAAAATTGTTTGTTTTTTTTAGTTTCGAATAGAAATACTGCTATGATTAATGTTCACTAATAAACAGTAGGCTTATTTATGAAATGTAATTGCAGTTTGTAGGACTGATGATTTACCTCTGCCATTTTGTTCAAAAGGTGCTAACTATACAAAATCACACCCAGCGACATTTTGTAATTCTGTAATTTAGATGTTTAGTTCCCAGTTTGGGTGTGCATTGTGTGTTTAAATATAACCGATCTTATGATTATTGTGTTTGTTCAACTGATCTTATGATATTTATTTTAATTTCTTTTCATTTCAAAATGACCAAAGTTCAAAATGAGAATACCTAAAAGAATGAAAGAATGAGTTGTTGTGTACTGTGTTTCGATTTAGTCATCATTTAATGGGTCTTAATTACTAAACAGTGAATTTTGAACAAATTTGTTATAGCAACTTTAATAAAGGTCCTCCTCTAAAATATATATATATATATATATATATATATATATATATATATATATATATATGCTCCTGTAATATAGATACATAAAAAAGGTTCTTGTATTAAACCTTTTTTTATATCTAGCTCCCCCTCCCCTATCAGGGGTTATATCTCCTCCTCCCCCTTTAAATCTGGAAAAAAGGAAAATCGCACAATTAGGATAAACACCTAAGTGAGAATGTTGTTTGTGTACTACTGCTGTGATAATAGTGCATTGTTGTCAAATCGTCAAAGCATAAAATTTGTGCAGAGGGAATCGACATATTCAGTCGAGGTCAGGTATTGTACTTTGTTCTCTTATCAAGAGCAATAGTTTGGAAGTAAGAAAGTAAACATAGTGCAGTGTAAAATTAAGTCAACAAAAAAAAACTATTGACACTTTTCCTTAACCCATCATTAAGTCTCTACAAAATTTGTCTATTCTTATTATCCAACACTTTTTTGTTTATTTTTATAATGTACAAGCTTTTCTTTAATCATTTGGTAAAGAAAAAAAATCAAATTTTGGTCTTGCTTAACGTGTGTTTTTAATCTAAACGATATTGTAATATTCATTAAACATATAGCATTACATTTAGATTTTGATTTAAAAAAAAAACAGAGGGAAGGATTCCCTGACCCTCTTTTGCTAGGAGGTAAGCCCCATCCCAACAATAGTTTATTTATTCCAACTGGGATAACCCCTTAAAAAAGTGTGTCTGTGCTACAGAAGGTTAGGTTCAATATTATTATTGTTTAAATGACTCATGACTGCAAATGTGCAGCTGATAATATAGCAAGCAGTGTTAGTATAGGATGTGTTCTTAGGGATTAACGTATTAAACAATAATAGTGTTCAAAGAAACCATTTTAATTCAAAATTGTGTTTATGCTCTGGTTTTTGTTACTATAAACAATCCTATCAGAACAAGCTGCCTCGGTGGCATAGTTGATAGCGTACTAGGCTTTTACCCCAAGGACCCGGGTTCGATTCCCGGCAAGGGCTTGGCATTTACATACGCTATAAATCATCCCATTGTCTGCATGAGCCCAAGTGTGCACAATAGTCGGACGTAAAAAAAAAAAAAAAAAAACAGCATATGGAATTCTTGTTTAATCAGGAATAAAAGCAAAAAAAATTAAAAAGGAAGAAAATGACACAAATTATGTAGTTAACTTGGATCCCAATGTCCAAGTATATTGTTTTCATAACATAACCTACTTATATTGAATGACGTTATTTAGTACGCTATTTTGTTGTTTTAAAATATCATAGAGATCTTATAATCATAATATTGTACGCTAGTATACAAATATTATTTATTCTATATGTTCAGTAGGAGTATGTTAATATATATTTGTCACGTTAATTATATGAAGACGGAATAATATAGGAAGTAAAAAATTGTCTTGCGATATATCGCCTGAACTTTATCCCTTTTAATTTATATTTCTCATTAACTTTAGTTTGATTATTGTCTTTTCTCTCTATTTGTTTTACCCAACTTTGGGGTACGCTAAATCAATCACTTTTTAATGTTCTGTGTCTTCCTCGTAGCCCAGTATTGCTTCATTCGTTGTAATCTTGCTTTTATTTCTTCGTCAGAGATTTGGATCGTTCGCTTGGATTTGACTTTGCCTTGGAACCGTTGCTTCTTGTCCTTGGTTATTGTTTTGCCTGTTCTGTCCATGAGCATAGTGTCAGTGATTTGTAGTTCTGTTATGTCTTTCTATGTTTCTCTAAACCAAAGTGGTTTGGCTCTTCTACCTCGAAAGTAGTCAAAAAATTTTTTGGTTAGTCTATTTTTGTCCATTTGGAGAATGTGCCCATAAAAATCAATTCTCCTTTTTCTTATTGTGTCTGATAGTGTTTCAGTTTTTTGGTAAAGAGTTTCATTACTGATGTGAAGTAATTGGTTGTTACGGAATTTGGGGCCTACGATTTTTCGTAATATCTTTCTTTCTTTGATCTCCAGCCTTTCAAGTGGGCCCTGGGTTGTGAGAGATAATGTTTCAGCTGCATATAAGGCTTCTGGTTTAATTACCGTATGATAATGCCTGATCTTTGTATTCCAGGAGAGGGACTTCTTGTTGTATGTGTCTTTGGTAAGTTGGAAGGCTAATTCAACTTTATTTCTCCTAGATTCCATAGCTTTTTTCTCTAGGGCGTCCCAGCTGATCCATTCCCCAAGATATTTGAATTCTTTGACTATCTCAATGTATTGTTCTCCCACTTGAAGCTTTTTTGGTGGTTTTTGTATGTTTGTCAATATTTTAGTCTTTTCAAATGAAACTTTGAGACCCATTTTTAACGCTTGCTTCTGGAGTTCAAGAGTCTGTTCCTTAGCTTCTTCCAATGTCTCAGCTAGTAACGCCATGTCATCAGCAAAAGCCAAACAATTTACTTTAATGCCTTGGTTCTTAGTTCCTAGTTTGATTCCACTATGCGTATTCACGTTCCACTCTCTAACTACTTTTTCTAGAGCACAATTAAATAACAATGGAGAGAGTCTATCTCCTTGTCGGACTCCTGTTTTAATCTCAAAAGGGGTGGAGAGTTCTTCCATGAATTGAACTTTGGAGAATGTATTAGTTAATGTTTCCCTGATAAGATTTGTGGTTTTGTTATCAAGGTCTAGTTCTTTCAGGACCGAGAATAAGGATTCCCTATCTATAGAGTCGTATGCTTTTTGAAAGTCAATAAAAGTGATAACATACGATTTAGCCCTTGACTTTTGGTAGTTCATGATGTGTTTGAGGTTAAGGATTTGTTCCGGACAGGATCTCCTTTTCCACGCCTGGTATTCTCCAAGTTGATGGTCCAATTGAGGTTCTGCCCTATTGTAATTGTTGTGTTTTACTGATGTGTAGTTATTTTTTTTTATTTACTTACAAGAAATAAATTTTATTTATTACAAATGGCACAGTAACATAAATAACATTATGTACAAAGACAAAATCCTAAGTGATTTTTTCTCATGTTACAATCTAGGATCATAATTTTTCTTTAAAATAATTTTCTGTATACTATATGACCAAAATTTGAGAAAATTCTATAGAACCAATATTTTAAAAATTTTATTAAAACAAATTTATTAAAATTTGTCAGTCGAACAAATTTTATTAAAATTGATTCATTGAGTGTTCTGTGTGGACATGTATTAACAGACAGACATACCAAAACCTACTTAATTAACTAGGAAACTTGATACAGTTTCAGCATTCACAAAACACTATATAGCAAGGCAAATAGTATTATCACTACTTACAAAGACTAACTTGTGATGCAAAATACAAATGCATTTTTAATATGTTTGTTTTTTTAGAAATACTACAGTTTACAGTTATATTTACTGTTATTGGATTTTGTTACTCTTAGAAAATTGTTACTGAAATAAACTTTTTTCCCAGAGGAACGACCTGTATTTGGCGTCCCATTAGCTGTGGCTGTAGAGCGAAGCCGTTGTCACGATGGAGTAGAAATCCCTGTAGTTGTAAGGGATTGCATTGATATTGTCCAAGAAATAGGTAAAATATTTTTATTTTTTATTAGTAGTTTATACACAGTGACATAATTATTTCTCCTTTCCAAAAAAATCTTCAACATTACTTTTCAGTCTAGGTCCTGGAAATATTCTCCAGTATCTCAGTCTTGTGTCGTAATTCACCAGTTTGTCATTCAAAGTCTGCCTGCTTCCCTCTTCCAACCTGGTCCAACATATACTTTCTTTTTCTTGATCATTAACACAAGATTCAGTACTCATCATGGGTATAAATTATTTTAAAATGACATTTGTAACTACCTAAAATAACAAGATATCGCTTTTGAGTGTTTGATCACAATTCAAAATGTTTAATTGAATTCTGAAATTTATACTGATATTATTAATTTATTATTATTTTTTAAACTAATGAAATAAATTCGTATTGAAGAAAGATAAGTATTTATCATTCTTTCTAAAAAAATATGACAATTTTTTATTATCTTCTATATACTTTTTTAACTCAATATTTTATTCAACATACTTTTTCAAAATAAATTTATTAAACAAATAATTAATAATTCTTGATATACCACTTAACAAAATTGTTTATAACTCATTGATTGATTTCTACAAATGGTCAACAGAGAGTAGATGGTCTCTATAAATGGTCTCCAAAGAGAGATAGCTGCAAATATCTTGGAATAGTCTATGATTCAAATATTAAGTGGAATGTTCATGTAAACAAGATTGTCAGTAAAACTAAACTTTGTGTATGTTTTTATAGGCTCAAGCACATCTTGTCAAAAAATCAATTATTGCAGATTTATTATGACTTTTTTCAAAGTATTGTGGTGTATGGGTTGATCAGATGGGGAGGTATCTGTGATGCATCACTGGATGCACTAGATAGACTTTAAAAACAAATTTTAAAATTTATTGGCATTCAAGAACAGTATGGCCTGATAGATCATTAAATATTAGACAAGTATTTGCCTTAAAATCTGTAGTGTTTCAATACAGTGACTTAAAAAAGGAATTTGTGCAAAATTCTCGCAATATTTGCTACAAAAGTGTCAGATTGTCAAAACAATCACTAACAATGGGTCAAAGATGTTATACATATTATATCAAGAAATATTATAATAATCTTCCAAATGCTTTAAAAACTTTAGAATGTGGATCTAAAACTCTAAACAAAAAGTTAAAAGAACAATTTTTTAAAAATAATGTGATCTAAGTACAAATCTGTAATAATTGAAATTTTTTTCTTAATTAATTTCATAATATAAAAATGTTATTGTGTTAAATGTCAGTTAAATCTGAATTTTATAATAATACTGAGATATACAATTTGGAAAAGTGTTTACATATAAGTAAGGAAATAATTTTAAAGACCAACCTATATACAGGCATTTATGCCTTCTTTCTTTCATATTTTGCATTATACTAGGGTGGTCTGGTAAGTTTCCGACCTCAACATGAAGATAGCAGCACTCGTCGGTGGCAGCACTCGAATTTCGTTGTTCATCTGTTGACAGTTACTCACCAAAGTTTCAGCCATTTTGGACGTGCAGTTGTTATGTAACAGTCGTTTGAGTGCGTTGATGTGAGTATTTTTATGAAAATGGACAAAATCGAGTATCGAGCTGTCATTAAATATTTGTTTTTGAAAGGCAATACACCTACGCAAATCAAAGATGAGTTGGATTCTGTGTATGGGAACTCTGCACCATCATTTACCACAGTGAAATTTTGGGCAGCTGAATTTAAACGTGACCGTAAGAGTTTGGGAGACGATGAACGTTCGGGACGTCCAAAAACTGCAACTACCGACGAAAACATCGCCAATGTTCACCAAATAGTGCTAGATGACCGCCGAATTAAAGTGAGAGAGATAGCAGACGTTATGAACATGTCAAAAGAACATGTTTGTCACATATTAAATCAACATTTAGACATGAGAAAGCTGTCCACGCGTTGGGTGCCGTGATTGCTCATGTTAGACCAAAAACGTGTTCGAATGAACATTTCCAATGCTCTGTTGGCATAGTTTAGGCACAATACCAGTTTTGGCATCTATTAATTACTGTAGATGAAATTTGGATACACCATTATACGCCCGAAACAAAAATACAATCCAAACAGTGGACTGCAAAGGAGAAACCGGCTCCAAAAAAAGCAAAAACTGTTTTTTCGGCTGGGAAAGTAATGGCGACTGTTTTTTGGGATAGTAATGGAGTTATTTTAATCGACTATCTTCAAAAAGGAAAAACCATTACACGAGCATACTACACATCATTACTTGACAAGCGGAAGTCAGAACTTGCAGAAAAACGGCCACATTTGTAGAAAAAGAAAATCCGGTTTCACCAAGACAACGCACCGTCTCACACCTCAGTGGTTGCCATGGCGAAAATCCACGAATTACGGTTTGAACTGCTTGACCATCCGCCATACTCACCAGATCTAGCCCCAAGCGACTTCATTTTGTTCCCTCATCTAAAAATTGCGCTTTGAGGACAGAGATTTTCGTCAAATGAAGAGGCAATCACCTTCATGAACAATTATTTTTCAGAGAAAAACGCCGAGTACTACTTGGACGGGTTACAGAGATGGGAGCATCGCTGGGAGAAGCGTGTAGAGGTACAAGGAGACTGTGTTGCAAAATAAAAAAAAAATTCTGGAAAAATGTTTGTATCTTTGTTAGATCGGAATCTTTTCATACTACCCTCATATATGTATAATTTTTAAGGAATTTTGGAAATTAATAAATTTTATATAAACTTTCAGGTCTTAATGTGGAAGGTATTTACAAAGTGTCTGGGATTAAGTCAAGAGTTCAAATTGTAAGGCGACTATACAACCAGCGGGAGCGTGTAACTCTAGCAGATTATGATCTTCCTGTTGCTACTAGCCTTTTGAAAATGTTCCTCAGGTACTTACTACTACAGCTGCTTTTTGTGTTAAGAAACAATCAAATAATCGTGACACACAGCTGTCTCCCTAATGCAGTGAAAACATTGAAAATTTAAAATTTTCAAAATGCTTGGAAAATACAAAAATAAATCCTGACTGCCGTCAAATTAACTTTCTTAATTTCAACAGATTTTGAAATTCAAAATAGTAGTTTATGCAGTTTCCAATACTGGTTACAATGATGAAATCAGATTTTCAAAAATAAAAAAAATCATGAATTCTTAAAGATTTGAAATAGCTTTCTTAAAATTTTTCTGATTAACGAACTTCTTCATATTTTTATAAAAATGATTTTATCAAATTGAACACTTAAATTGCTTCCATAGGCTAAAAGGCTATTTTGTTGTGTGATCATATTGTGGTTTTATGTTTTGAATGTAATAAGGGACACTTGGGCTAATGCAGGCGATAGGATGATTTATAGCGTATGAAAATGCCAAGCCCTGGCCAGGAATCGAACTTGGGTCCTCAGGGTAAAAGCCCAGTACGCTATCAACTAGGCCACTGAGGCAGCTATCTGCTAAACACACATACACACACACACACACACACATATATATATATATATATATATATATATATATATATATATATATATATATTGTGTGTATGTATATGTATATATACATGCATACACTTTATTTATAAAATATATATATATATTTTTTTTTAACGTTTGACTATTGGGCAGACGATGGGATGATTTATAGCGTATGAAAATGCCAAGCCCTGGCCGGGAATCGAACCCGGATCCTCGGGGTGAAAGCCTAGTACGCTATCAACTAGACCACCGAAGCGACCTAGTTGGTTACAATCAGTAGCAATGGTGTTGTGCAGTAGTTATGTTAAATTAGGTATAATCATGTAATTATTCATTCGGTTAATTTCGTTGACCCTGACACTAGAACCCATACCCAAAACATTGAACTGACATGGAGAAACGTCACCTTGTAGGTCATCTGGCTGAATTTGTTCAGGTGTCAGATTGAATTTAGCTTTTACTGTTTCTTTACACATGTATTCTGTTATTATGAAGCAAAAGAGAAACTCAACATGAAAACAGTTACTAATGACAAATAAATAGTTATTAGTTTCACGGAAAATAATTCATACTACAAGGAGAGTGGAAACAGTAAAGAAATAACTGGGCACACAGACATGATGGAAATGGATTTCAAAAACCATTAAATAGCGTTACTTATAAACATATTTTATATAAAAATAAAACTACACAAAAATTGTTTTTGGTTGTAGTGTAACAAGTTTGATACCCAGCAATCTAGCCTAAGTAGTAATATAATAATTATAATTTTTTGTGCAGTAATCCTTTGTTTACTTGTTTAAGATAAAATCAGGTATACATTGTATCAACATTATGTTTCTGTTCTTTACATTATTGCTAGACTTAGGCTGACAACTTCAGCTTCTCATGTCCGTTTTTTTAACATACCTTCTACCAATGCCTTTTGCATGTAATGAGAATGTATTTAATTCTGCTTTACGCACTAACCAGCCACGTAATGGACACACAGAGTGAGCCAGTATCCTATATCGTCCAGATTTTAAGGATCTGGTTAAAGACTTGCACAAGAACTTGCATAGAATTTTACCAGATATATTGAGTTAACACTATTATACTGAAACAGAATAAAAATGTCTTACTGGATTGTATGAGTGTTTATGTTAGTAAAGACAGAGATGGTTTGTGTATGAGTGTGTAGTACGAGGTAAGTCCAGAAAGTAAGTTCCGTTTGGTAATAAAATTAAATTGTGTACAGATACAGAAAAATTATTTATTGCACAAAATTCTACAACTCGTAAACTACTTTTCCACATAACTGCCGAAATTTTGCAAGCATTTGTCATAGTGTGGCACAAGTTTTTGTATACCTTCTTCATAGAAGTTTGCCGCCTGTGTCTTCAACCAGTTGGAAACACAGTTCAGCTCTTCGTCATTGTTGAAGTGTTGACCGCCAAGGAAAGACTTGAGATATAAGAACAGATAAAAGTCGCTAGGATCGAGGTCAGGGCTGTATGGAGGATGGTCAAACACGTCCCAGCCAAATCCCTGTAGGAGGTTTTTCGTCACATTTGGAGTGTGTGGTCGTGTGTTGTCATGAAGAAAAACAACACCTTTTGACAGCAATCCTTGGCGCTTATTCTGTATTGCGCGGCGCAATTTCCTAAGTGTCTCGCAATAAACATCTGCTTTGATTGTTTGACATCGCGGTAAGAAATCAATGAGTAAGATGCCTTTCCAGTCCCAGATCACTGTGCACATCATTTTTCGAGGTGCCAAAATTTGTTTCGGCTTAACCTTTGCTGGGGATGAAGTGTGCCTCCATTCCATTGATTGCCGCTTACTTTCAGAGGTGTCGTAAGAAACCCAAGTTTCATCTCCTGTGACTATCTGTGTCAGATATTCTTCGCCGCCTTCATCATAACGGGTCAAAAACTGAAGTGCACTACCCATCCGGTTTGTTTTGTGTTGCTCAGTAAGAATCTTTGGTACCCAACGTGAGCAAAGTTTACGAAATTTCAGTTTTTCAGTAACAATTTCATGAATTAGTGATCGTAAGATTTGGGGAAATTCCTAGTGAGAGCACTAATTGTAAACTTGCGGTTTTCCTGGATCTTGTCATCAATCGCGTGAACCAGTTCTTCTGTAACCAAAGATGGACACCCACTTCGTTCTTCATCGTGCACTTCACTACGTCCTTCATTGAACTGTCGGACCCATCTTCTGACCATTGAATCACTCATTGCATTTTGTCCGTAAACTTCGCAAATTTGCCGATAAATTTCAATTGGTTTCACTTTCCTAGCATTCAGAAAACGAATCACAGATCTGATTTCACAAGCGGCGGGATTTTCAATCAACACCGACATTGTAAACAAGCACAACAAAGCATACATGGCTGACAGCGATCTCAAATTGGCGCACGTTTCTTCTCCTTGATACAGAGCGTCTACCGCGCATGTGCGGAACTACGATCGCAGCGCTGCAGCATAGAGAAATTGAAACGGAACTTACTTTCTGGACGTACCTCGTATTTAGAATTATGAAAGATATTATCGCTTTGCTTATTTAGAATTATCATGTGGGATCATATGTTTGGGGAATATCCCTTAAATACAGTAATTAATGTATACTTTTGACGAATATAAGGGCATGATAACATTTTAAATCAAAGTTTGTTTTAAAAGAAATTTGTAACTAATCATAAATTATAGAAATATTTTTAATATGTAATAAAATTTAATCATATTACATATTTAAAAATTAGAAAGTAACTTCATAAAATCAAAATATTTAAATGTTGTGTGAAGACAGTTTTACTCTATAGAGTAAGTAGAACAATACAAGAAATGCAGACCAAAGTTTGCAAGTTGTTGTTTATAAATATTTCTGAAGAATATTAAGAATATGATGACTTAATAAATAGGGGAAAGAACTACACCTAAAGTGTTATAAAATTTAGATATGCTCTGCAAAACACGTGGGAAGATAGGTTTGAGTGGACAACTTATCTTCGTAACAGCATTAAAATACAGAACACTTGATTAAGAAATAAAGAAAAACAGTGCAATAAATTATGATGTATGACTTGTTTTTAAGTAAATATTTACAGTGACAATTATAAATGTTTGTCTTATGTTGGCATGATCAGATAAGTACAGAATTAGTTGGGGTTATGGAATGGTGAAATTGAAAAATAGAATGTCAAACAAGAATTTATTAAGCTATTTTCCGCATGACTTTCTTCTTGAAGATATTTTAAACAATTTTGTCATTCAGTTGTTTGCACAGTATTTTGTGATTGGCTAATTTATATAATATGTAATTACTACTAGCCTGTTTCTTAAAGAAAATAGAATTTGTTATAAAGTACTTAAAAAAGGGATATCTTCACTTTATCTATCCATGAATTTCAAACTTCATCTCCTATGTTATGTAATTATTGATTCAAATTTCTACTTCACATTACGTCTTTTCCCATAGTAAAGTGTTTATTGGATCTATCATACCATTTCCAAACTTATTTCCTAAATCTGTCCAAAAATAAATAGATCATTCCAAATATTTCAAAAAAAAATTTAGTAAAGTGTAAGAGTTAGGTGAACATTCCACCCTTCCTAATGATAATAGACTTGTCTGCATTCATTAATTTGTTGTATACATAAATAAGTGTACAGTATATTATTGCAGTAGTATATATATTGTCAGTCATATTGTACTACAGAGTAGTGGTGGGGCAGAAAACACCAAACTGTTTAAAAAAACTGCTTTTGTATAAACGACAAACAAACTGCTTTTTCAAATGGAAACAATCAGTTGGATTTGAACTAGTATATGATTTGTTAAACAAGGAACGGCTTTCCGCACTACCACACTTAACGTTGCCCCAAGTGCTAAAACTGTTTTCCTGCTGTTTGCCCGCTAACTGCTTTTCTTCTACCTGCTTTTATGCTTTTTCCCTTTATTTCAAAAATGCTTGTTTTGAAGTAAGAACTGTTTGGTCAATGTCAACGTTTATCTCTATTTTTTGTGAGTTGTAGTAACAACCTCTCACGTTTTGTAGATACATAGCCTAATTTTATTTAAACATATTTTTTATATTTATTATCAATCATCAATATTTTTTAATCAACTAAAAATATTCTAAATCATTTGCATTTTGGTAAATATGCAAAGGACTATTTAATTTTTAAGTAAAAAAAGGAATACTTCTATTATTAGAAATTCATCGCATTTTGTACATAAAATGACTTACATAATTATTAAATTTTGATAATGTAATTTAATTATTACTACACTTTTAAGGATTATGTTTATCCTTTCTAAATGCTTTATACTCAAAAACAGTTAAGGACATAGTGGCAGTGGGAATGAAAAAGTAGTCTTAGAAAACAACTTATGTGCTTTATGTTTTAGCTGCTAATACAACGTGAGTTTCAGTTTTCTAAAGCTGTTTTTTCCAACGGTTTTAAAAAGCAGCTTTTTTTTCCTCTGCTTTTTTTTAAAGCTGCTTTTTATAAAGCAGTTTGTTGACGTTTTGTAAAAATAGCAGAAACGCCCACCTCTACTACAGAGCTTGCATTGTTATGAAGTATCATATTTACACTATGAACATATGATTAGTATGAAACTATTCTACCTTAGCTTTGAAACACCTTCATAACCTATTATTTAAATGATATGAATATTCAAATGCACAATAGTAATAAAGTAATATAATGTATGTATTTTATATATATATATATATATATATATATATATATATATATATATATATATATATAATCTATGTTGTGTTTATTTTATAGAGAATTGCCTGAACCAATTTTAACCAATGAATTGCTTGGTCGATTTGAAGAAGCTGCAGCCATTAAGGATTTTTCAACTAGAGCAACAGAAATTAAAAGCCTTGTTGACAAACTACCTAAGTGTAATCATGAACTACTTGCCTGGGTTGTAAAGCATTTGGATACTGTAGCAAGTCATGTAAGTACATTTTCCTGAAGTTAATCTATTGCTTCTAGCCTTTTGCATAATGCCCGTACTGTATGCCAGTTTAACAGAAAGGGTGAACTTATTCTGTATTTATTCTACAGAATATATGCTCCTGCAATTCAGAATAGCATCAGACTAATATCAGTCTTATCAACTCAACCATAATGGCCCCAGAAACTTAACGTCATATACATATAAGTTTATCTTGTTGTCTTGCCAATAATATTTTCCTTTAAGAAGTTGTAACGTAAAATACGTTTCGCTTTAATGCCGGATAACCTTCGACATTCATAGGCTTCGTCCAGGGTTCAACTTCAGGTAAGGTTGGTTAGGTAAGGTTAGGCTCAATTATAAATTGGGCTCATTGACAAAAATCAGTATTTCATGATTTTGCTCATCCATGTTTAAGTCATCATCACCAAAAGGGACTTTGAGTTTTAAAATTGAATAGCTGCGCAAATTTATGGGAGCAAGGATTCGGGTGCTCAATATTCTCGAGTGTAAGGAAAGTTTAGGTGCTCAGTATTCTTGAACGTAAGGAATTTTAGGTGCTCAATATTCTCGAGCGTATGGAAGAGTTAGGAGCTCAATATTATCGAGCTTAAGGAAGGTTTAGGTGCTCAATATTCTCGAGCATAAGGACGAGTTAGGAGCTCAATATTCTCAAGCATAAGGAAGGTTTAGGTGCTCAATATTCTCGAGCGTAAAGAAGAGTTAGGAGCTCAATATTCTCTAGTGTAAAGAAGGTTTAGGTGCTCAATATTCTTGAGCGTAAGGAAGTTTTAGGTGCTCAATATTCTTGAGCATAAGGAGGTTTTAGGAGCTCAATATTCTTGAGCGCAAAGAAGGTTTAGATGCTCAATATTCTCGAATGTAAGGAAGTTTTAGGTGCTCAATATTCTTGAGCGTAAGGAGGTTTTAGGAGCTCAATATTCTTGAACGCAAGGAAGGTTTAGATGCTCAATATTCTCAAACGTAAGGAAGTTTTAGGTGCTCAATATTCTTGAACGTAAGGAAGTCTTAGGAGCTCAATGTTCTCGAGCGCAAGGAAGGTTTAGGTGCTCAATATTCTCGAGTGTAAGGAAGTTTTAGGTGTTCAATATTCATGAGCGTAAAGAAGAGTTAGGAACTCAATATTCTCGAGCGTATGGAAGGTTTAGGTGCTCAATATTCTCGAGCGTAAGGAAGTTTTAGGTGCTTAATATTCTGGAACTCTCAGAATCCTAGCAACTGTAAGGTTTCGGAATGCCCAATTTCTACACTATTCTCGAGCTCTCAGAATCCTAAATACTCTTAAGGATTCAGAATTCCCAATTTCTAAGATTTATAAATGCTTCTATAGTAATTCCTACCTCGGTATACAACACCTGTTTCCTGCCAGTATGCGTTTTCGTTCGATGATTTGTCGTAGACTGCCCAAAGTTATCGAGTGGTCAGCGAAAGACTGCCCCAGTTATTAGGGGCGGTCAACGAAAGACTTCTCCAAGGTTATCGAGTGGTCGGCGGAAGACTGACCCCTTTGCAGCCACAGCGGCCTCCTTTTATACTGTTGAGCGCCGCGCATGCGCAAAAACCCTTTCTTAGTCAGTCGGGTCCCAGAGCTCGGAGCGAGCGGTGCTTCCCAGCCTAGCTAATGGGAGCCCTCGCAAACTGACCTTTTCACTGGTTACTGTCTTGCCTTAGGCTACAATCGCCAACTGACCTTTTTACTGTATCTTTCTACAATCACAAAACCTTTGTACGGTTTACTGCCTGATTTCAGGCTACGTAGGACCAGCCGTGTGTTTTAGTAACAGGGTTAATTTTTAACCCATTACAAAGTTTTTTTGGAAATGTTTTATTATTTTTCTCATTAGAAATGTTTGATGCCATTTTGTAGAAAGGAGAAACAGATTTCACAGCCATCTTACCCACACAAGACTTATCCGAGTTACTTGTAAAGGCAATAATGTAAAATACACAACTTCAAGTTATTAAAATTGTACAGTCTAACACAAAAGACTTGTGAACTTGAGAACTTTTGTGTCGCTGGTTAAGAGAAAGAGAGAGGGAAGAGCACATTCATCTTTCCTTATATAAACAGTTATTCTCACTCAAGTCAGTCTGTGCAGTAAAATGCCTGTCATTTTTGTTGGCCTGTGCATCAGATGGGTCTGGCTGGTGCACAAGGTACTTATCATTATATCAGCTGATCTATTCTTCTGTTATAACTCATTGAAGGAAATAAAGAATGGAACATTTTTGTATTGGTATCTCTACTTTTCATAAAATTTGCTTAACGTACACCAGCAGGAAAATACAACTTGATTGATCCTGAGAATTTTTTATTTATATGATTTGTTTACGATTAAAATTTATGTGCATTTTTAATGTATAAGAAATTTAAAAATTACTGATGGTATGCCTACAGGAAAAATATAACAAGATGAACATACAAACTTTAGCTGTGACTTTAAACCCTGTATTTCAAACAAGCCAACGCTTATTGAGTGCTCTCTTATGCCACTGTGACACTTTATTTCCTGATACAAAGTTAACTAAGTAAGTATTATTTGTTTACTTAGTTTTTACGTTAAAATAAAATGACTTTGCAACATTATATTTCAAGTATTTGGTCAGTTTATACAAAAGCTGGTATATGTCATCCAAAGCTCATTATCATGTTTCAAGAATAAACTTCAACTTTTCCCATTGGTTTTTAGAAATACAAAGGGAAACGTTTTTTTAAAAAATCAAAAATTACTTTTCAACTTTTTATTTCAAATTGAATGGAGAAAGTACTGTTTGCATCTTGTTGAAAAGTATTATTTTTTCACAAGAATTTAATAATTCGAGTGTTTAATAAATGACATTGTTATTTATGTAGGTATCTAGTATTATTGTTTGAGTACTGTAACGATAGAAAAGTGATTATAACATAGGAAAAGAGTCAAGGAGGCGGTGAATATTTTTGGTTAAAATTCTTTTTAGTTTGATGCAGATAAATTCAGTTCAGTTCAGTAAATTAGTAAATTACTGTGAATTTCTTCTCTCATAATAATGTTGCATAATGTTACTTTAGGATTAATGATCATGAAGTGATAATTTTTTAAATATTTCAGATGTGATACAAGTATATTTCAGTATTAATTATATATTTTATTATTATTATGATTTATTAAATTAGCTCTCTTGTTCCTTAGGTATGTACCTCCACTTAGCTGTGGTAGCCCTTCTCTGCCAGACACTGCAATTGGAATCACAGATGAATTACGTAAACAAGAATCTCTTCTGGAACAGATCCATTGTGAAATGAATTCTGGATTAGTAACAAAGAATAGAGAAGAACAACTGTGGGAAGTACAGCGTATCATCACACAGCTCAAAGTAATCGATTATTTAATGTTAATTGTTATTTTAAAAAATGTAATATTAACTCAAGGTTTACTGTTTTAACAAAATAAGTTATTAATAATAAAAAAATCATATCTTTTGAATGGTGTATGTTATGCACTTAATTATTTTTAATACGTAGTTACAACAAATTTGAGAAATATAATCTTTCAGTTTGATTAAACTTCCTTTATTTATTTAAAAATAGCAATTCAAAAATGTAAATTTACAAAATATTTTTGTTTATAACTACAAAAATGTTGTAATTTTCTGTGTTATTTTAAGGAGACCGAAGTTGTGGAATAAACCTAAAAACATTAACTCGTGGTAATTATCTGTAATATCCAAGATTGGCCTAGAACTATATATATATATATATATATATATATATATATAATTTTATATATATAAGCCCACATTGGAGCACACACAGTCAATTTAATTGTCTTTTGGTTTTTCTGAGTTCTTCTGATTATACTACGTTTCATGGACGTTTTTCCCTAAACTGTAATTGGGTTTCCTGACTTTTTAAGATCGCTTTTCCCTTCTTCCTGCCAATTGCTCCCTGGTTATTCCTAGTTCCTCCAAGTCCTGTTCTACCTCCTTTAACCAGTTGTTCTTAACTTTACACTTCAGTTGGTAGTCCAATAATCTCTTCGTAAGTCTACTCTCCGATAATCGAGTTAGGTGTCCAAAAAAGGCCAATCTTCTTTTCCTAAAAATGTTAGTGAGCTGCTCGTTGTTCCGATACAAGACCGCATTCGGCAATAGTCTGTACTGTCCCCCACCAAATGTTTCTTATTAATAATTGTTCGGAGTACTCTCCTTTCCATTCTCTGGAGCTCCTCCGTTCTATTTTGGCTCTTTAGATTAAATAGGGTCTCTGAGGCGTAAGTTACGTTTGCCCTTATGACCGTGTTATAATGCTTAAGTTTTTATTTTAATATTTTCTTTCTATTGTATTAATTTTAATTTCCAAATTGAATTAGTAATAATCTGGAATAGCTAATACTGTAGAACCTGAATTATCCCAGGTAATGATGGAGAAGGAGACCATGAAATAACATTGTCTAACCACTGGAAATAAAATGTTGAGATTTTACTTCAACTAATAAAAAAACAATTTGATTTTTTTGAGATTTTACTGAACATAATTTTATAGTAAAATGGAAAATTATTTGTGACTTTAAAATAGACACATAAAAACTTATTTTTGACAGTATTGTATAGGACAAATACCCAGTTACATTTTCTTCTTTTTGTCTTTGTCACCATAATCAATAAATAATAAATAATTGGTAAAAAATAAGACCTCAGTTCTGTGAAACTTCTCAACTTTCTCTCAGTTGTACTATATATTCAATTTTTGGCAATATTTTTAATATTGTTTTTTAATTTAAAAAAATCAACAATTAGTTTACAGTACAATCCCACCCAAACTAACAAGCTACAATTGAGGTATTCGAGAGGTAATGTCATTATTCAGCATGACATTTGTTTTTCGAAATTTGTATCCATCGTATCAGCATGAAAACTGCCACAATTAATTTTTATTAGAGCAAAATTTGTTATAATAATAATTACTGGTTTCACAATAAAAGAGCCAAACCACTTTGGTTTAGAGAAACAGAGAAAGACATAACAGAACTACAAATCACTGACACTATGCTCATGGACAGAACAGCCAAAAAAATAACAAGGACAAAAACAACGGTTCCAATGCAAAGTCAAATCTAAGCGAACAATCCAAATCTCTGACGAAGAAAGAAAAGCAAGATCACAACGAATGAAGCAATACTGGGCTATGAGGAAGGCACGGAACATTAAAAAGTGATTGATTTGGTGTACCCCAAAGTTGGGTGAAATAAATAAAGAGAGAATAATTACTGGTTGGTTTTTTTTTAAATCAAGCAAGTTTTTTTTTAATGTTGGGATTATTGGTATTTTTTCTTGCAGAGAAAGTTACGAAGTCTAGAAAGAGCCGTAGAATCAAATCAGCGCAGCATTGAAGAACCTGACTCAGCACGACCTGAAGAGGAACTCAACCTGGGACTACAACAGGTAGAGCCTGGTTTACCCCCTCTCCCACAACCATCGCAGACTTCTAAACCTAATGAACACGTTGTCCAAGTTGTTGTTGAAAGAGTAGATACTTCAACTAATTCTGACGAGAAAATTAATGATGTTCAAAGTAAGTAAACGATTTTGATAATTTTTATAAGTTTTACCGAGTAAAGAAATTCTTGGAAGTTCGTTTAAAATTCAGCCAGACTTGTTGGAGTCATTCTCTGACAAATGAATCCAAACTTAATTAAAATCAGAAAAAAGTACATTTTTAACTAAGAACATGGTCAAGTCAAATTTTTTGTAATGTATTTATGTATCATGTGTATATACATAATTTTTTTTAGAATACATATATATATATATATATATATATATATATATATATATAAAATCTTTTCATGAATTTAGGAAACTGGTATTGGTCCTGTAGTCCAACCTTCACTCTTGGCATCTTTAACTTACTCATCATGGCCATGGTCTTTTTCATGGCCTAATGTCTTTTATTGTTTTTAAACGAGTACTGTTCCTAATCATCAGTTTGGCCTAAGTAACAATTACTCAACACTTGAAAAAATGAATAGAATTACCAGTGACACAAGTAATGGAAAATAGCTGAGAAAATGAAATGTTCATTTGATTGCCTTCCATTCGAAGTGTAAATTAAAGAGACCTCCAAGATCAGTTTAACCTTCCATATAAGACAGCATATATATATATATATATATATATATATATATATATATATATATATATATATATATTCTGCTTTGTATTAGCTACTGGTAAAATTGTCAAACAAGCAACAGAAATTTTAAAAATATTCATTCAATTGCTCCTATTTAAGCAGATTTTAAAGCCAGATGTAGGATAAAACTTAAGGAATAGGTCATGATTATGATATAAAGAAGATTCAAATTTTTCAAAATGTATAAAATGACTACAAATTATAATCTTTGTATAAGTTTTTATCAGAGAAGTCCTTGAATATACTATTGTTTTTTTCATTCTTGCGTTCCTTGTGCGAGTTTTTTCAAGCATTATTAAATGTAATTTTTTTTGTAGGTGTTGCACAACCCGTAGAAGAGCCTAGAAATTCTCAAAAGGAAGAACTAGCTCTTTGTCTAGAAACAGAAGAATTAACTAGCTTAGCTACAAGTCTACAAGCAATGATTGAAAATGAAAAAGTAGAGATTACTCGATTAAAAAACAAAATACGATCCCTTGGGGGAAATTCAGTGTACAAGTGAGTTACTTGCGTACATTATTAACATTTGTACGAGGGTAAGTCAAAAATTATCCGGACTTTTCATAAAACACTTTATTTACTTCACAAATACACTTTGATTTACATGTTATTTTTCAATATAGTCTCCCTTCTTTGAAATACTCTTGGTCCAGTGGTCCACAAGCTTGTGTATTCCTGCCAAAAAGAAGGTTTTCAGTTGGTTCCAAAGCCACTGATGCACCACTTCTTGCACCTCTGTATCTGAGGAAAATCTATGCCCAAACAAATGAAAATCTGCGCAAGATCTGCACTGTTTCAGCAGCTCAGAACCCAGTTTCTGAATGGTTTCAAGGGTGTGGCGAGGTGTGTGAGGACAGGCATCGTGTAACAGTAACACTTTCCGTGAAAAAAGACCTTGTCTTTTGCTGCGAATTACTGGTTTAAGTTTGTTAGTCAACAATGCACAGTAATAGTGTTGGTTGATGGTTTCCCCTTCTCCATGTAGTCTTCCAGTAAAGGCCCTTTTGTGACCCAAAACACGGTCAGTATAACCTTTCCCGGTGATGTGCAGACAAATTTTTTCTTCGGAATCAAAATTACAAAATGGAAGCACCTTGAGTCAGCACTCGAGGTGCTTCCATTCTGTCGTTTTGATTCTGTCTCATAGTGATAAGCCCATGTTTCATTACAGGTCACTATTCCTTCCAAAAATGACTCACCTTCTCTGTTGTAACAGTCATGTAAGTGTTGGCAGATTTCAAGGCATTTGAGTTTGTGTTCTTCAGTAAGTTGTCATGGCACCCATCATGAACAAACTTTACAGAAGCCAAGTTCATCATGTATGATGGTATAGGCTTATGTTCATGCTTATGTTCAATGCAGACACTACACAATCGATAGTAACCTGCCTATTCATCAAAACCATCACTCAAGCTTGACCAAAGAAATCATATCACTGCCCTTTGTTCTTCCTTTGTGCAAACTGCTAGTAGAGCGGACACGTTTACACTGCCACTGCCGACTCGCTTCTGTTGCGATGGAGGTCACACATCACCACAGCATTACTGACTGTAAGCACACATTCACAAAACACAATACAACTACTGCAACAGTATTTTTTTAAGAAAGGCCAGATATTTTTTGACTTACCCTCATATTTGGTTTTTTATTTGTTTTAGTATTTTTCATGTTTGTTATTTTTTTAATTACTGCCTTAAAATAACACTACTCCATTGTTTTTAGTGGTGTCATGGATGTGATTGATGGTTTACATGAAGAAACGGACAGTAATGAACTAAAAAATGAATCACTTTTGCTACAGGTAAGTAAATACATTTTTCAGAATAATTTTTGTTTTCTACAGCATAAAAATTATATAATTATACATGCTATTTATTTGATTTTAGCTACGGACAAATTATTTTTTCTTAGTGTCATAATTTAACTTATAGTAAATGACTTAGATTATCAGAATAATATACACTAGGGATGTGGTTGTCCAGAATATGTTTATCCAAAGTTGTAGCTTATCTGAAACAAGGTTGTTATTGTTGTTTCCTATGGCTAGCCCGGACTGCAGTCCATCAGCATCCTTGCCTCCCAATACAGTCGAGTGAAGCTCTTCTGTCGTCTCGAATCAGCATTCAATCCAGGGCATGTCAGCAGGTGTTCCTTGTTCATATTTGAGTTCGTCTCTTGGCACAGACGGCACATTTCAGAGGAGTAGACTCCAATGTGCTTCAAGTGGGCGGCGAGGCAGTCATCACCCGTGTCGAGACAGAACTGTGCCACTGACTGTCTCCTTGGTTTTTCCTTCAGTCCGTCCCATTCCTCGTCTATATTTTCCCAGCGTTTGCCTTTTGCTATGCTCTTCATTTTTTCTATCTGCTGTTTCTTCATTGTATTTTTGAGCATGGCTTTTGCCTTATTTGGATTGGACAAATGTTTGTGTTGGGATAGGAATGAACCTTTCTTTGCCAGCTCATCTGCAGCCTCATTTCCTGGCACACCTACATGATAAGGGATCCATTGGAACACTATATTTCTGCTTAATTTTTGAAGCGTTCGTAACATTTGATGTATTTCTTTAAGATTGTTGCCCATTGATGATGATAGGGCCTGCACTTCTGCCTTGGAATCTGTCAGTATTACACAGTTTTGGTGTTTATGCGAAGTGTTCAGCAGAAGGAGAGAGCCTTAAATATGGCCTCCATCTCGGCGTCAAAATTTGACCTGTTCAGCCCAATCAGGTAGTGGAGGGAGAAATGAGGTGTGTACACTCCCGCTCCGGTGCTTCCGTCCTCATACTTGGATCCATCTGTGTAGATTCTCAACCATTGGCCGGAAGGGGTATCTTTCTTCTATTGTGGAGATGGCCAGTTGTCGGAGAAGCGATGGGGGGGGCATTCTCTCTTGTTAACTTCCTCAACCAAAGACAAATTTATGTCTATCTCCAGAAGGTGAATTGGGTTAGTTGGTATGGTATATGGTTCTGTAATGGATATCTGTTTATTGCCATTGAGGTATTCTGATATTAAGGAAATGGGATTTTTATGGTTTTTTAATGTGTTGCTTCTGGAGGCGGATTTGGTCCATGATGTCTGAGGCAGTCCTTGCAGCCCCAAGTATGTAACTGCCGCAAGTTGTTTGACTTCTTCTATAGGTTGGTTCCGCGTGTACATCTGCATTGCTGTTATAGAAGTGGTTTTAACGGCTCCACAAATAAGTCTCAGAGCATTGTTTGACTTACCGGCAGTGATCAGTACTTCACTTCCATATGTTATGACTGGCTTTATGTATGTATTATAGGTTGTGTTCAGTGTATCTTGAGTACTTCCCCACTTTACTCCGGCAAGTCGTTTCAACAGACTCATTCTTTTATTCACCTTATCTGTGATGTGTCTGGTGTGTTCTTTCCAGCTCAACTTATTATCCATGACTATAAAAAATTTGCTGAAACAAGGTTTTTAAATAAATAAAAAAAATTGTTTTTCTAATTTTCTTGATGACAGAGTACTTGATTACTAAAACAGGCATCACTAGATAATACCACTACTGTTATATCATGTCAACCAACCACAAAATTTGTACCAAGCAAAACAAACAGAGGTGTAGTTATAGTAAAGTCGCATGTGTGATTTTGTCTACCAGGCACCTGTGTGACCAGACTTTTATTTATAAATCAAAGTTTTTCTGTTCATTTTTTTAACAGAGTAATTTCAAAAACAGCTGTATATTGGACTATCATGTTTTGTATTATTTTGAAGTAAAGTACCTTACCATAAAACCTTTGTCTATTTTCATTTTGTTTTTAGTCTTGTTTTTATTATTTTAAGGTGTAAAGCACATTGAGGCTATTATCACCTCCCTAAATGTAAGTGTAATTGTAAAGTGTTAAAGTCGTAAGTGTAGTGTTGTAAGTGAAATGTAAGTGTGTGTTAAGACTCGGGTAATTAAACATTACCTTTGTACTTACATTTTGTAGGTTTTATTACGTGACCCAAAAATTGTTACTAGTATAGTCTTTACTGTGACAAAACACTGGCAAAAAACAGGAACTGCTCACCCTTAACAGCTCATAATAATGTCATTGATCTCTCAGGACCTTCCCAAATAAGGTTTTATGGTGTTCCTGCGTATCTGAAATTTCATGTATACAAAAGTTGCAGGAGTTAAATGCTTAATTAGATATTGGTATACATTAAATTTAAAAACACAACCATTGGATCAGTTTAACAAGAACATGGAAATGAAAAAAAAAAAAAAGATAGCACAGGGAAACAGTACCAACAGCCAGGAAATATTTGAAAACTAAAATAATAGGAAAATATTAATGTTCTGTCTATTTTGTTACCAACCATAAAATTTGTTTACGAGAACCCTAAAAGAGGGGTAGAGTAATGGATAGAGTAATATCTCAATCATTTAAAGTCGAACAAGGCATCAGATGTACAGTCTAAAATCTCTTCTTTCATACTTTTTAACTTTCAAGCAGTTGTTAAATGGCAGGAAGGAATGGAAATAAACATGTCCAAAAAGGTCATAGAAGTGGGGTGATAGTGAGCAATGGAGAAGTTTTGAAATGATAGATACTTACTATCATACATTCATCACACTATCATATCATACCTCAGATCATTGGTCAGTATGGATGAAAAACCTAGACACAGTGTTTACCAGTACAGTCAAGAAGGCCACTGGTATTATGTTCCAGCTGAATCACTTAATCATGAATAATGAACTTAATAAGAATGCAAAGCTTTTTTTTAATGATATACAAACTAGTCTTTTTTTTAGAAAACAAAATACTGGAAAAAAATGATTTTGAGTGTATTTCCTCATAAATGAGATTCTTGAGGAGGACAGTTGAAAGTACAAGGAAAGTGGTATCTTGTTCAACAAAGAATAAGGAGTGAAATTATAAGAAAAAATTCTTTAATACATCCAATCAAGAAGAAGATCGATTTTTTTTTTTTTTTTTTTTTGTTTAATGTCTGACTATTGTGCACACTTGGGCTAATGCAGACGATGGGATGATTTATAGCGTATGAAAATGCCAAGCCCTCGCCAGGAATCGAACCCGGGTCCTCGGGGTGAAAGACTAGTACGCTATCCACTAGGCCACCGAGGCGACTAGAAGAAGATCGAATTGCAATTATTGAAGTAGATTGGTGATGTACCAGGTGTGGCTAGAAAATAACCAGACTGATTTTTGTATGTCCGTGATATTTATTGTGAGTGGTTGACAATGGTAGGGCATTGACCTTGAATGCTCCCTCTACCTACTCTGCCATTTTGATGATTGCACAATCTAGTTCGGTCACAGCAATCGTTTAAACAGTACCGTGTATTTGCTCTATGTAGGACAGATGCTTGGTGCTAGAGTCGAGTAACTTGTTAATGTGAAATTTCTTATTAAACTCAAAAAATTCGCCACAGAAATTAAATTTGTTGCAAAAAGTGTATGGTGACAAATGTTTAAAAGTTAAAGTGACACAAACTCAAGTTAAAAGATTTAAAGATGGACGAGAGGACGTTACAGATGGTCCACATCTTGGACGGCCAGGAACAGCATGAACTGATGAAAACATTGAAAAAGTCTGTAAGATTATTCAAGAAAATCGTAGTGTGAGTTAAAGAGCAATTAGTGAGATAGCGAACATTGACAAAGAAACTGTTCAGCAAATTTTACATGATAATTTCAACATGAACAAAGTGTGCTCAAAGTTAGTACCAAAAAACCTCACTGCTGATCAACAGGAAGCTTTGAAACTGACCCTACCTTTTTAGAGAGGGTAATAATGCGTGATGAATGCGTTTTTCACATACGACCCTGAAACCAAGCACCAATTCATGTACTGGAAAAGCCCTAGCTCATCAAGGCAAATAAAGGACGGATGAGCAAATCAAAATTCAAAGTCCTGGCATTTTGAAGATTTAAATAAAAAATAAAATAGTTTTTCTGCTATTTTATTTTTTATAGCAGTTCTGAACTATTAATGCTTTAGTTCTGAACAAATCAGTATAGTCTAATATCATCATGATTGTGTCTTTTAACATCTGAGGGATTGTTTACATTGAATGGGTGCCTGAAATTGTTAACCGAATTTACTACAAAGAGGTTTTGACCACTCTTAACCATGTGTGCAAAGAAAAAGACCTGACATGGAGAAAAATCGTTCATGGATCCTTCATCAGGACAATGCACTGGCGCACAAAACACCATTGATCAAGACATTTTTGGCAAAGCATGGAATTCCTGTGTTGGAGCATCCACCCTACTCAACTGACCTTGCTCCATGTGACTTTTTTTTTGTTTCCTAAGGTCAAGAGCGCATTGAAGTCTACATTTTGAGTCTGTAGATGCAGTGAAGAAAAAAGTGACTGCCATGATGATGACAATATCAAAAGATGATATGCAGCAGTATAGGGATCGAGGAGAGTGTATACTGAAGGTGATAAGGTTCTCAATGTAAACGTGTTAAATAAAAAGTTTTAAAAATTCAGTCCGGTTATATTCTAGCCACACCTTGTTTGTAGGATGCTGCAGAATAGAATAACATAAAGGCACAGCTGCAAAATAGATCAGTTTGGAGGCTGCAGACAACATAAAGAAAGTACATTGAAGAATTGGGCAATGCTTGGTTGAAAGTCTTTGGGCCAAATGTGGCAAAACCTCGTGTGCTGTGAGGCATAATAGAACAACATAAAGAAGAAGAAAAATCAATAGATATGAACTGAAACTGTCAGAGAAACTATAATCATTAATTAATTATTGTGTAGGTACACGATAATTTTTTTTCAAAATTTCTTCAAAAATTATAAATAATATAATGCAAAATATGAAGGACGTACAGGAGGCATAAATACCCATGTATAGGTTGGTCCTTAAAATTAATTCCTTACTTATATATAAATACTTTTACAGGTTGTATGTCTCAGTACTATTATTATAAAATTTAAATGTAACAGGTATTTAACACAAAAACATTTTTACATTATGAAATTAATTAACAAAACAAAATTTACTTATTTGTACTTAGATCACATTAATTTTTTTTAATTGTTCTTTTAACTATTTGTTTAGAGTTTTAGATCCACATTCGAAAGTTTTTAAAGCATTTGGAAGAACGTTATAATATTTCTTGGCATAATAAGTATAACATCTTTGACTGTTTTGGTAATCTGACACTTTTGTAGCGAGTATTGCAAGGATTCTGAACAAATTCTTTTTTAAGTCACTGTATTGAAACACTATAGATTTTAAGGCAAATACTTGTCTGATATTTAATGGTCTGTCAAAATTCTGTTATTGAATGCCAATAATTTTTAAAGTCTACTTAGTGCATCCAGTGATGCATCATACACTGCAATGTTGTGAAAAAGGCCGTAATAAATCTGCAATAACTGATTTTTTGACAATATGTGCTTGAGTCTATAAAAAACAACACTAAGTATTTTACTTTACTGACAATCTTGTTTACATGAACATTCCACTTAATATTTGAATCATAGACTATTCCAATAAACTTGCAGCTATTACTCTTCGGAGACGTTGACCATTTATAGAAATACTAATATCATCTTCTGGGATTGAATGTCTATAAGGTGATATATACTGTTTTGTTGACATTAAGTATTAATTTGTAATTAAATATTAAATATTTTGACTTTTTTTTAAATAAAGATAAATGTGAAAAAATTTGTGAAATGTTCTTGCATTGTTTACTTTATTTATTTATATAATTCTGAAAATTGAGGTTATTATTAATAATTTGCATATAAATTACATTCAAATCTTCCTAATATCAATTACTTTACAGATATTTATGAGCTTTTATTTGGACAGTTATAATTGTTAATTTTTTTCTTAACTATACTTTATGCCAGTTAGACTAATGAGGACGAGGAATCAGTGTTAATGGTACGAGAAAAGCAACGGGAGCAACTGCGGCTCAAACTAAGAACCTTTAGGTATGCAGTTGAGTGACGCAGTGGACTGACCAATGCTTTAGCCACTTTGACCACCGAGCCTCTATAATTGTTAAAAATGCTGATACTATGTTAACTGCATATACAAGACATTGATTACTAAGCTGGATTTCATATTCACATTCTTATTTCTAATTCTTCTAAAGTGGGAAGGAGAAATTTGAACATTTTGCGTGCCACTTAAATAAAATTTTACGTTTATCAGTTCCAGAAAGAAAGCCTAATTCAAAGCATTATGGAAGAACGAGAAGCGTGTGCTAACTTGAGGGTACAGATTAAATTGGCACAGATGACAGTTGCTTGAGAATGTAAATCGAAAGGTATTGGCGATGGATATTACGCTAGTCTAATTAATTATGTGATAAAAATGTGTTTGTTTACCAGGATTTCTGGTTTTATATGTTTTTTTTAGTTTAAAAATTTTAAGAGATGCAATCGGTTTGCCATAACTTTATTCATTTTTAAAAAAACTGCTTTTAAAATGTAAATTTATAAGTTTGTTTAGAAATATATTATTTGTGTAGCAATTCAAAGCAGGTTCTTAGATTGCTTGTTCCAATCTGTTTAGTTTGTTTAATTTAGTTCAAGATTCATTCCTATAAACTACTATATTATATACTATATTATAAAGATTCATTAATTCAGCCCATAGTTCTAAATAGTTTACCTTTTTGTACTCAAAGATATTCTATTGAAAATTACACAGTTTTGCCAACTTATTATTATTAATTTATATAATTTAAGCAAATGTATGGATTATGGAGTTGGTCATCAATAAGTACAAGTTTTTCTGGTTTCATACTTTTGTTGTGCATACAGAGCCACTCCGTATTGCATACAGGGCCTACAGTAATAAATACTTTGTAGATACAACTGTAATTTGCTTTAAAAAGCACAATAAAATGGCCTGTAGGACTCTATTAGGTATGGAAAGATTTACATATGACAGTGTTCAGATAGAATAGGATGTGGCAGTTGTGGCAAGAGTTTTTACTTGTTATCCTCTCCCAACACTATGCAATGAATTACAGAATGGATTATCTAGTTTCCACTCTGGATTTTCATTTTAAAAGTATATAATCATAATTCTAAACAAGCAACAGTAGAGGTCAAGTTATGATTGATTAGTCGTTTGAGAGTATCATTAAAGATAGCTAAAACTTATTGTTATGCTTTAAACAGACATACAGCAGAACTATAGAGCTTTGAATAACTTTGTATACATAATTCATAAATTAAAAACATTTTTTAAATTTGAAAAAAATGTTTACTAGATTGTTTACTATTAAATCCAGTTTCAAAATTTAAATGTATGTTGTTCATGAAAAATACTTGTACATTAACATTTATTTTTTTATATTATAAATAAATTTTCATTAGATTGTAACACAACCGAAATTTAAATTATAAATACATATAGCAAATCACCTCAGGGTAGCATATCCACAAACCCTGAACTCACCTTAAAGAAAGAAAACATCCACAGTCCATTTTCATTTGCAGTCCATATTAAATTACGAGGCTGGTCTGAAAAGTTTCCAACCTAACAAAGATACAAAACATTTTTTCAAATTTTTTTTTTTTATTTCTCAACATAGACTCCTTGTACCTCTACATACTTATCCCAGCGATGCTCCCATCTCTGTAACCCGTCCAAATAGTACTCGGTGTTTTTCTCTGCAAAATAATTGTTCACGAAGGTGATTGCCTCTTCATTTGACGAAAATCTCTGTCCTCCGAGCGCAATTTTTAGATGAGGGAACAAAAAGAAGTCGCTTGGGGCTAGATCTGGTGAGTAAGGCGGATGGTCAAGCAGTTCAAACCGTAATTCGTGGATTTTCGCCATGGCAACCGCTGAGGTATGAGACGGTGCGTTGTCTTGGTGAAATAGGATTTTCTTTTTCTGCAAATGTGGCTGTTTTTCCGCAAGTTCTGACTTCAGCTTGTCAAGTAATGATGTGTAGTATTCTCCCGTAATGGTTTTTCCTATTTGAAGATAGTCGATTAAAATAACTCCATGACTATCACAAAAAACAATCGCCATCACTTTCCCAGCCGAAAAAACAGTTTTTGCTTTTTTGGAGCCGGTTCCCCCTTTGCAGTCCACTGTTTGGACTGTATTTTTGTTTCGGGCGTATAATGGTGTATCCATTATACGCCATAATTAATCTACAGTAATTAATCGGTGCCAAAACTGGGATTTATTGCGCCTAAACTGCGCCAACAGAGCATTGGAAATGTTCATTCGAATACATTTTTGGTCTAACGTGAGCAAACGCGGCACCCAACATGCGGACAGCTTTCTCATGTCTAAATGTTGATTTAATATGTAACAAACACTTACTTTTGACATGTTCATAACGTCTGCTACCTCTCTCACTTTAATTCGGCGGTCATCTATCACTATTTGGTGAACTTTGGCGATGTTTTCGTCATTAGTTGCAGTTTTGGACGTCCCGAACATTCATCGTCTCCCAAGCTCTTACGGCCACGTTTAAATTCAGTTGCCCAAAATTTCACTGTGGTAAATGATAGAGCAGAGTCCCCATACACAGAATCCAACTCATCTTTGATTGCCTTTCAAAAACAAATATTTAATGACAGCTCGATACTCGATTTTGTCCATTTTTATAAAAATACTCACATCAACTCACTCAAATGACTGTTATATAACAACTGCAGTCCAAAATGGCTGAAACTTTGGTGAGTAACTGTCAAAAGATGAACAACGAAATTCGAGTGCTGCCACCGACGAGTGCTGCTATCTTCATGTTGAGGTCGGAAACTTATCAGACCACCCTCGAAAATATCATATTCATAATGATATTGTAACCATCATTTAGGCTTAAGATACTATCATATAAAACATATTTGAAAGAATTAACTCAATAAATGATCAATCTGTAAGAAAGTAAAGAAGAACCAACAGTTTTTAGAGGAAGAAGAACAACATAGAATAAGGAGAAAACTCAGCAATAAAGAGGACATTATGAATTTTGATTATTCTGTTTCAAGATTTTAAAGAAAGAAATTTAACATTTTAAAGATAGAAATAAGTATCAGTCAAGAAATAATTAACACAAAAATCACACAAATTAAGACACCTGCTTGAAACTACAGTACAGCGTATATCTTATTCAATATTCAACGACAGTGAGTGTACAGAAAATAATAAAATATCTAGTAATACAGTAAGCCTTAAAGACTTGGTGAGTGAAATTTTTTGTAATAATAACTTCAGAACGCCATCAGTGGCTTTAATCATTAGATTTGATGACATAATTAATTGATAACTTATAACTTTTTTTTTAATTGATTAACATTTGTAGACTGTTTTAAAACCAGCTTAATGTATCATAGCCTAAATTTAAATGCATCATCTTATTTTGTTAAATCATCCGTAAATCACTTCACATCTTTCACCTGCATCTCATCCATCTAGTTCTTATGTAAAATGAAATGTTAGTATATATTTTTTTCTTTATTTAATTGTAAGGTTTCATAAAGTGTTTGTTTTTTAGTAATGTTGTATGTTTATGAATTTGAAAGTTAGCCAAGGCATAAACTGAACATGAAACCCAAGAGTATTGTAATAATGTAAAACAAAATTATTAAATAAGTAATTTTTGTAAATCATACACATATTGTACAATTGATTTTATTTATAATACATACAGCCGCCTCGGTGGCCTAGTTGATAGCGTGCTGGGCTTTCACCCCGAGGACCTGGGTTCGATTCCCGGCCAGGGCTTGGCATTTTCATACGCTATAAATCATCCCATCGTCTGCATTAGCCCAAGTGTGCACAATAGGCGGACGTTAAACACACAAAAAAAGTGTGTTTATACAGCTTTACAACTGTTTTTTTATTTAGTTCTTCCATATGCAGCTAATTGGTGTTGCTGGCATTTATTCCCTTTGTTTGGCCAATTTTTAGTTCAGCTTAGGTTCCAAGTCTAAGATGACCAAACTAGAGTCTACTATTCTAGCGTGTCTACTGTATCTTGTTGACAGCATTTACAGGGTTCAATTTTGTTTTCTTTTTTTTGTTATTTTAAGGCGAAAAGCACATTGAGGGTATTATTGCCTCACTAAATGTGTGTGTTAAACTCTGGGGGGGGGGACGTCTAAATCCTCTCAATAGGTGCAGCTAGTCTGCACCGCCCTGTGGGGTCAGAGTTCAACATAGCAACTTCAGAATTTTGAACCATTCACGCTACACTTTTAATTAAAAAAAAGTTTTGTTTATTTGAACAATTTTAAACAAAAATAAAGTAACAGGATAATGACATTATTCAGTAATTAGCTGTGAGTACATCAAATCTTGCCAACCTTGTAACAAGGTAACTTACACCACCAAGTACATAAATAGATTTAACTTAATAACTGTAGAAGCCAAAATTATTATTCTACTGATAATTGAATGAAGTATCCCTCATTGAGAATGTATAATGGTAACAGCTCAACACAAAGTTTTCTCAGTCTTGTTCATTCTGCGACTAGAACAAAAGTTTTTTTTTGAAGTTTCTTAAAGTTTGCAGTCTACAAAAAGAAATTAAAGTATTTAGTTGAATCGATAACATTGATATTTTGCAGCTGTTATATATCAATTTATACTACATGTATTTTTCATCAATAAAAAATGAAAAAAGCTAATTTTGATATGTAAACATCCTCCCAGTGTTTAAGGCTGGGGTGAAACGCTGCAGTTGAACATCAGTACACTATATAAAATTGCTTTTATAATTAGGTTAATTAGGTGATTAACTGATTTGTTAGGTTTACTTTACTATATCACATTATACACACACATTTGGTATCACATCAAATAAATTAGCAATATATATAGAGAGATATATATATATATATATATATACATACACGAGGGTGGTCTCATAAGTTTCTGACCTCAACATGAAGATAGCAGCACTTGGAATTTGCAGCACTCGAATTTCGTTGTTTATCTTTTGACAATTATTCAGCCATTTTGGACGTGCAGTTGTTATATAACAGTCGTTTGAGTGAGTTGATGTGAGTATTTTTATGAAAATGGACAAAATCGAGTATCGAGCTGTCATTAAATATTTGTTTTTGAAAGGCAATACGCCTACGCAAATCAAAGATGAGTTGAATTCTGTGTATGGGGGACTCTGCACCATCATTTACCACAGTGAAATTTTGGGCAGCTGAATTTAAACGTGGCCGTAAGAGCTTAGGAGACGATGAACGTTCAGGACATCAAAAACTGTAACTACTGACGAAAACATCGCCAAAGTTCACCAAATAGTGCTAGATGACCGCCGAATTAAAGTGAGATAGATAGCAGATGTTATGAACATGTCAAAACAACGTGTTTGTCACATATTAAATCAACATTTAGACATGAGAAAGCTGTCCGCGCGTTGGGTGCCGCGTTTGCTCACGTTAGACCAAAAACGTGTTCAAATGAACATTTCCAATGCTCTGTTGGCGCAGTTTAGGCGCAATAAATCCCAGTTTTGGCACCAATTAATTACTGTAGATGAAACTTGGATACACCATCATACGCCCAAAACAAAAATACAGTCCAAACAGTGGATTGCAAAGGGGGAACTGGCTCCATAAAAAGCAACTGTTTTTCGGCTGGGAAAGTGATGTCGACTGTTTTTTGGGATAGTCATGGAGTTATTTTAATCAACTATCTTCAAAAATGAAAAGCCATTACAGGAGCATACTACGCATCATTACTTGACAAGCTGAAGTTAGAACTTGCGGGAAAACGGCCACATTTGCAGAAAAAGAAAATCCTGTTTCGCCAAGACAACACACCGTCCCACACCTCAGCAGTTGCCATGGCAAAAATCCACGAATTACAGTTTGAACTGTTTGACCATCCGGCTTACTCACCAGATGTAGCCCCAAGCGACTTCTTTTTGTTCCCTTATCTAAAAATTGCGCTCGGAGGACAGAGATTTTCGTCAAATGAAGAGGCAATCACCTTTGTGAACAATTATTTTGCAGAGAAAAATGCCGAGTACTATTTGGACGGGTTACAGAGATGGGAGCATCGCTGGAGAAGTGTGTAGAGGTACAAGGAGGGTGAAAAATAAAAAAAAAAATTTCTGAAAAAATGTCTTGTATCTTTGTTAGGTCGGAAACTTTTCAGACCACCCATGTATAGAGAGAGAGAGAAAGATACATAAGTAATTTTACACTAAATAAATTTGAATAAACAAATTACAAATTGATTGTAGTACAGCTACATATAGTGATCAATAAAATACTTTTCAATCACATCATCCGTCTCTATTACAAATCAAACTTATTAGTGTTTACCTTATTTACACTGAGGTTTTAAGCGATTATTAGAATACTGTTTTTGAAATTTTTTTATCGTAAAGTTTATTTTTCACCATTCAGTTTAAATTATATTCTTCATTCCATAATCATGATTATTTAATTCGCAGTAAAATAGCACACAATGTTTGACACTAGTTTAATGCATGCTTAACCTTTTACAGCAGGGTTCTCAACCTGTTAGGCCCTGAGCATCTCTTTATACAAAGTGAGGTCATGCCTCCCCTCCACCACCATTACCATGTGGTCAATACAAGTAGTAGAATGGTAATATGAAATTGAAGCCGGTTAAGTTAGGTTAGGTTAGCTGAAACTAATTGTTAAATTTAACATCAGATAATTGTATACACAACAGTTAACATGTTATTACAATAATCGTGTTTTTGATACACACGACTACAGAACTAAATATATTATTGTTTCACTTTATTTTCTTCTTAATACACGTCTCCCCTAAAACTATTTCACACCCCCCCCCATGGGCACGTGCCTTAGGTTGAAAACCGCTGTTTTACAGTATCTAATGTTCACATTATAGAAAGAATATTACAAGAATACACAGATGGTTACATAAAATTATTAATATTATTTAAGCCAATTCAGGTTTAATTGCATTTTTTTTTACTCATTCAATAAAAAATGGCCGATTGTTAATAGATGATCTATTCATCTGACCTATAGTGAATATTATAACAAAAAGTATCACAAACAATGGTAGTGCTTAAATAATGTCACGAATGTACTTTTAACAATAAAAATCAAAAACTAGTTGTTACAATAAGTCTTTACATATTTTAAAAAAAAAACTATTTTTTGATCTAAAAATCCAGTTTGGGAGCTATCAAAAAAACCAGTCTAAATTCTCAAAATCTCTTCGTCAAATTTTTGTCACACACACACACACACACACACACACACATACATATATATATATATATATATATATATGTGTGTGTGTGTGTGTAAAAATATATATTATAATTTTTTGTAAAAATACTTTACAATGGAACTTTGTAAACAATTTAACATTGACATTGGTAAGATAAACAGACATAAGACTTCAATAATACCTGAATAAAAAAAGGCTGTAGTAAAAAAAATTAAAAATAGTTTTGTTTTTAAATTTCAAAGTAACATTTTCTGAAGCTTTTTATTTAAACAATAACTGAGACACGGTTACTCTTCTTGCCTGGACTGTATTGTTCTCTATCCTCTGGATCGCTGTTCAGTGCACTGTAATCTACAGGAAAATAATCCAACTTCTTACCAACACTTCCAAACATGTATTGACCGGGTCCATTGGGGTGCCGAGCCAAGAGGAAGTTAGCAAAACATAATCTATAGACGTGATAGTTAAGAGGGTAGCCTCCGTTCTGAAATATAATTTCTGTAATTAACGTGGTGATTAAAAAAATTTTAAACGTCTAAAAGTAATATGATTAAAAAATAATTTCATATACGAGAGCTGTTCAGAAAGAAACCGCCGATTGGTCACTGTGGGCGAAGTAGTTGGGCTAGCGTTACGATCTTTGCGCCTGCATAAGTGGCAGATCAGTCGGCGTCCAGCCGTGGTCGAGTGAACATTGTCTCTGTGCTAGTTTGTTTTTTATAGCGTTTAAAGATGTGTGCTGCAATAGAAAACCCCGCCAAATGTGAGGTAAGAGCTGTTATATGATATCTTACGGCAATACAATATTTGGCAGCAGCTATTCATCGGGAACTTTGTGCCGTGTATGGACCAAGTGTAATGAGTGAAGGTGTTGTTCGTGAATGGGTTCGTTCATTTAAAGGTGGACGAACAAACATCCATGATGAGACAGGAGTAGCAGGCCGTCAGTGTTAATGAACTTGTCCAGAAAATTGATGAAAGAGTTAGTGAAAATCGTCGATTCACAATCTCTGAATTTTCTGATGAATTTCCCCAAATTTCAAGTACTGTTTTGTATGAAGTAGTGACAGAGAAGTTAGGGTACAAGAAGTACTGTGCTCGATAGGTGCCCAAAATTCTTTCCAAGCACCACAAAAATCAACGAATGGCCTCTGCAATGGACTTTCTCACTCGTTATGATGAAGAAGGAGAACCATTGCTAAACAGGATCGTAACAAGTGATGAAACGTGGATCAAGTATGTCAATCCTGAGACAAAAGAACAATCTAAGGTTTGGGGCCATAAAGATTCGCCTAACAAGCCAAAAAAAGCTCGGCAAAATTTTTCTGGCAGGAAACTCATGACAATTATGTTTTGGGATGCTAAAGGGGTGTTGTTGGTGGAATTTATGGAACGGGGAACGACGATTAATAAAGATGTGTATTGTCAAACATTGATAAACTTAAAAAGGGCCATGCAAAACAAACGTCGTGGTATGTTGACTTCCGGTATTGTGTTTTTGCACGATAATGCTCGACCTCACTCTGCTCAGGCAACCAAGGATCTTTTGGGGCAGTTCCAATGGGACGTATTCAAGCATCCGCCTTACAGCCCAGATCTAGCCCCCAGCGATTACCATCTCTTCATGGATATGAAGAAGTGGCTTGGATCTCAGCACTTTGATGATGATGAGGAGCTGAAAGAAGCAGTCACAGGCTGGCTCAAGGCACAGGCGGCAGATTTTTATGCTGAAGGGATTGGAAAACTAGTTAAAAGATATGATAAATGTCTTTGAAAATTATGTCGAAAAATAAGGAAAAGAAGTAGCTTTAAGATGTATATAATAATTTTTTTTTTATTTAATGTGGTGTTTTTTTTATAATCAATCGAAGGTTACTTTCCGAACAGCCCTCGTATAAACAATCCTTAAAAGCTGGTGTTAACACTTTGGAGGCACACTATTTTGTGCTGTTGGCTGAAATTTAGCAACAATACCAGATATTGAAATTTGTTTTTATTAATAATAAAACAAACAAATATAATTTGTAACAATATAAAACATTTCTTTTTTGTTTAGTAGAAAGTAATACTTTATTTATTTATTGTGTGTAGTAACATTTGATGAGCTACAGTGAAACTTCAATTAATTATCACTTTTTTAACCACCAGTCCATTACTAAAAGTTACAGTAATTAAATATTACTGTATTGTAAATTTTTTATACATAGCTCCTAGAGAAATAATAAAAGTATAAATAATTATTAGTACTGCTCCGAATATATAGAGTAGCAGATTGCAGCAAAAAATAATTTTTGCTTTACTGAATGGTGCAACCGGCAAAATGTTGTACATTTTTGTTTTAATCACATTTTGGTCATCTTCTATCATGTTGTCAGTTGCAGATACTGCAGTTGTGTCTGTTAAGCTATAGTGGTCGGTGTTGTTTAGTATGGATGAGCATCGAGAATAACATTGTTAAAATTTATTGATGTCACTAAAACATGGAACAAAATACATCAATATTTTGGAAAAATGATAGGGTTTTTTCTTGTTGGAATAGAGGACGGAAGTTATTTAACTTTAAAAATTGATGATTCGTGAGAGGTAAGGAAAACTGCAAAAACATATTGCTTTAGTTCAGCCATGTTACCATTTTCTTGATAATTTGACCATTTTGACTTTAATAAGAAGGTAAAAAAACATTTACATAATAACAAGCATATAAAAATATTAATTATTAAACACTTAAAATCTATAAAAAAGACCATGTGACCATCGACTGTTAACCATCAATCTATAAAAAATATCAACTGCCAATCATCAGTTGATGTCTTGAAAATATCGTCTATCGATACTCATTTCTATTGCTTAGTAAGTAGCACCTTAGCTGTTTCAGAATACGATTAAGACATTCGTTTACAACAATATAAGAGTAGTTACTGATATTAGTGATTGTACCACTATTTGGTTTTACTGTAGAATGTATATCCAGTTTATAAACATGTTTTTTTTTTTTATTCATTCATATTCAATAAATAAGGCAAGTTTTTGTAAAAGTTTTGTGTTACTCATCTATTTGATTAACTCTCACTGACCTGTTCTCAACCGTGATGGTTAATCGAAGTTTCACTGTATATACAAAGTCGTATTTGGTTATATGGTTATCCTCCTCTGACATTTTGCTTTCCTGATTTGGTATACTGGTAAAAATTTCAATGTAAGCAATGAAAGTGTACTACTGCTCAAGCGCACCGAACTATACATTATATTACTACATCAAACTACAATCTGGCATCAGATTCCAAGTTGTTGACCAAAAATGTTACTTAGATGATAAAGACATTCACAACGATCAGAATCAAATTAATTTAATTATATTGAGAATATTTGTTCAATAATGGATTATCAGCATAGAATCGCTTTGACATCGGAATCAGTGTTCAATCTAATTATATCATCTGAATACAAAAGGTCTGTGCGTGCACAGAATCATTTTCGATAAACAATGTTTGTCTATTTCTAATGAATGAACATAAGGGACTGATGTCGTCTGGTGATATAATCTATGAATAAATTCACCTTGTATTTTATTCCGATTCAATATCCGTAACCAAATAAACTCAATAACCGTAACATTTCAAGTATTTTGATATTAAAAAAACTGAGTACAGAATGTTACTCCGAATGCACACATTACTATTGATGATTCATTCCTCACTGACACAAAATACAGTAGTACCTCGCGATACGATAGGTTCACGATATGATGTGTTCAAGATACGAAGTGGAATATCGCAAATATTCGTGCTCGCGAAATGATACGTTTTTCGCGATACGATCCCAATATCTCTTGCCGTTTGAAATTGTTTTGAAGTTGGCACGCTACGGGCAAACCTCACGCGTCACTAAGCAAGCCTCAATACGTCACTATTCAAGCTGTTCTGCTATTAGTCGACGTGACGTCATCTTCCTTTCTCTATAAATCCTGTTCTCCTATTGGTCGGCATCACGGCATCGTAGGATACCGAGTCCACACAAAGCGTCGATGTGATATCGTTCTCTCCTTCTCGAGACCGCGTGGCATTCGTACAGTTCATACGATATTCTTGTGATTGTGTGATCGTAATATTATTTTGTGATAAACTTTATTCGCCATGGGTCCTAAATGTGCTTCTAGTGCTGATGGTGATAAGGGGAAAAGAAAGTCATCGATAACCATGGAAGTGAAGTTGGAAATTATAAAAAAATACGAAAGTGGCATGCGCATCATGGCTATTGCTAATGAATATGGACGAAACCAATCGACGATTAGTACCATTATAAAGAATAAAGAAGCCATTAAAGCCAGCAAGTCTGCAAAGGGCGTTACCACCTTCTCATACAATAGAACTGCCCTTAATGACGAGATGGAGACTCTTCTTATTTGGATAAAAGAGAAGGAAATTGCTGGTGATACGATAACACAAGCTGCTATATGCCATAAAGCCACTGCGATCTTTGAAGACCTCGCAAAAGCCCAGAGAGGCGAAGGGACATCAACACAAGAGGCCCCAACGTTCAAAGCATCTCATGGGTGGTTTGAACGATTCAAGAAGAGATCGGGGATACATAACGTGGTCAGGCATGGGGAAGCTGCCAGCGCCGATGAAAAAGCAGCGCAAGAATTTATCGAGGCCTTCAAAAAGTTAATCCTCGATGAAGGCTACATCCCTCAACAAGTCTTCAACTGTGATGAAACGGGGCTTTTCTGGAAGAAAATGCCCCGTCGTACATACATCACAGAAGAAGAAAAGAAACTTCCTGGACACAAACCCATGAAGGATAGGCATACTCTTGCCCTATGTGCGAATGCCAGTGGGGATTTAAAAATAAAACCCCTACTGGTATACCACTCAGAAAATCCTTGTGCCTTCATGGCACATAATGTGTCGAAGGATAAGCTCGCCGTCTTTTGGAGGTCCAACGCCAAAGCCTGGGTCACGAGGCCTTTATTTGTTGAGTGGATTAATTGCTGCTTCGGACCTGCAGTGAAAAAATATTTATAGGAGAATGGTCTTCCTCTAAAATGCCTCCTTGTGCTCGACAATGCCCCTGCTCATCCTCCTGGCCTTGAAGAACAGATACATCCCGACTTCGACTCCATCAAAGTGCTCTATCTGCCACTGAACACCACTTCCATCCTCCAGCCTATGGACCAGCAAGTCATTGCTAATTTTAAGAAGCTTTACACGAAGCACCTTTTCAAACGATGCTTCGAAACTCAGAGAACGATGACAGAGAGCACGCAACTCACACTCCGTGAGTTTTGGAAGAGTCACTACGACATTGTCCATTGCTTAAAAATCATAGAAAAGGCATGGGGTGAGGTCTCAAGGCGCACCTTGAACTCAGCATGGAGGAAATTCTGGGCAGCTGTGGTTGCAGAACGAGACTTTGAGGGTTTCGAAATCCCTACTGAAGAAGAAGCTGTGGATGATCCTCCTCCATTGGAGGAGATTATTTCTCTGTCAAAGTCTTTGGGGCTTGTTGTCGATGAAGCTGACATTGACAACCTACTCGACGAGCACAAGGAGGAGCTCAACACTGACGACTTGAAGGCATTGGAGGCGATGCAAATCAGCAATCTTCAAGAGGAACATCATTCGAGTGGTGAGGAGGAGGTGGAGGTGGCACTGACATCTACGGAAATACGAGAAACCATCGGTTGGTTTGAAAACTTAAACAGTTTTTTTGAAAAAAAGCACCCAGAAAAAATGCGTACAGCTCGTGCAATGGACAATGTGAATGACATTTGTATGAGTCATTTTCGAAACATTTTGAGGAGTCGTCAGAAACAGGCTTCTTTAGATAGATATTTTTCGAAGAGAAGTGCCCCAGAAAGTGAAGAAGCGAGTGTTTCTAGTAAGAAAACTAGAAAGGAAAGTGAAGACGATGATGTATCACCTCAAATTTAAGTTCAGTTAGTTAAAAAAAAAAAGCAAAAAAAAATTACAAAAGATAAAAATTATTAAAAAAAAAATTGATTTTAAGTTTTCATTACTGTGTCTGTAATTTTACATAAGAAATTTAATTTAATTTTAAGTTTTCATTACTGAGTCTAAGTTTTATAAACGCTGTGCGTAATTTATCAGTGTCGTAATAAAAACTATTAACCCATAATGTACGTATATACGTACGTATCATCAGCTGTGTGTGTGGGTGCTGTTACAACCACCACCAACCAACCCTCACGTAGCTATCTACCACCACTCCTCACCATCCCCACTGAGTTCTGCTCCGTCGCCTCGCTTACCCTCACTGACTGTACAGTACTTTACGGTAAGTGAAATTAATTTTTATTTTTATTTTTTATTTATTTATAAGGTTATTTTAATTTATAAATGTGGTATAAATGTTTATTGTGTGTATGTGGTACTTAATATACTATTTTGTGACTAATTATTATTACTTATAGACGATTTTGGTGTTTATATATGGGGCGTTGCACGAATTAATTAAATTACATAAGATTACATTGTTCATTATATGATTTTTTTACGATACGATCCCGGTCCAGGAACGGATTAAGATCGTATCGCGAGGTACCACTGTAGTAGTTATTAAACTATTTGAAAAACTATTATACGTTTGTAGTATAAAATTTTATTTTCTGCAATGTACGAGGTGTGTTCAGTAAGTAACAAGAATTTTTAAATGTTGCAGGCTTGGAGAGTCCGATTGTCAAACATTTTTTTTTATTATGTTGGTATACATGCCCTTGAAGTATGATAAAACTTTCAGATTTTTTCATAATTGACTTTGTCTGTGACAGCCACTAAGGTTAGACGTGTTTTTATGAGCTCGGCGATTTTCATTTCTTAAAAGAAATGGATCAAAGAATTTGTATCAAATTTTGCGTAAAAAATGGAATAAAGTGTAACAAAGTGTGTGAAATGTTAACAAAGGCTGATGGTGAGTCTGCTATGAGTAAAGCAAGAGTTTACGAGTGGTATAAGCGTTTCCAAGAAGGCCGTGAAGACGAAGATGACGAACGCCCTGGACGCCCCAGCACATCAACAACAGATGAAAACGTGGAAAAAGTGAAAGAAATGGTTATGAACAATTGCCGAATCACAATTAGAGAGGTCGCTGATGATGTTGGCATATCGGTTGGATCATGTCATGACATTGTTTCCAATGTTTTGTGTATGAAACACATGGCAGCAAAATTCGTTCCAAAATTGTTGAATTTTGAACAAAAACAGTGGCAAATGGAAGTTGTGTAGAAGTCACTAAATGAAGTCAAATGCAGAATTACTGAAACGTATTATAACAGGTGACGAAACATGGGTTTACGGATATGATGTCGAAACTAAGGCTCAATCATCCCAGTGGAGGCATTCTGGTTCGCCAAGACCGAAAAAGGCTCGACAAGTGCGGTCAAACATGAAGGTTATGCTCACCGTGTTCTTCGATATTAATGGCATAGTGCATCATGAATTCCTGCCACCAGGTGAAACGGTCAATAAGGAGTACTACCTACAAGTTCAACGCCGTTTGCGTGAAGCAATCCAAAAAAAAATGCCTGGTTCTGTGGAAAAACAATTCATGGCTTTTGTACCACGATAATGCGCCAGCTCACACTTCAACGCTTGTTTGTGAATTTTTGGCCAAAAACAGTACTGTAACGATGCTCCAGCCTCCATATTCGCCAGACATGGCTCCGTTTGACTTTTTCCTATTTCCAAAAATATAGAGAACCTTAAAGAGCCGTCGTTTTACAGCCGTAGATGACATTAAAAGCGCATCGCTGAAAGAACTAAAGGCTATCTCAAAAATCGAGTTTGAGAAGTGTTTCGAGGATTGGAAGAAGCGCTGGCACAAGTGCATAATCTCCAATGGGGACTATTTTGAAGGCGTTACTTTCTGAACACACCTCGTATTTGCACCGTTAAAGAAAATGTCTATATTAGTTTGTACTTGAACCTTACCGCTGTCATAATATTGAAGGTGGTGTCTAACATTTCTTCTGAGTTTTGACTACTGTAGCCCAATATTGAGGAAAAGAAGGCAGTTAATTCGGTGCGTGATATTCTACTGGAACCTAAAATTTAAATGCAATATTTACTACTTTGAACAATTAATTGAAATGACAGTGCTGGATTATTATATAAGTTTAATAAAAGCCATAATTATTTGCAGTAAAGTCAGTAGTAAAATTTAGAAATGATTATTTGTGTTTTTTTTTAGCATAAGTACAGCAAATGCAAACAGGCAAAACACTCAGCTTAGTTCTGTGAACTGCTGTTCAATATCAAATAAGGTAACAAAAAAGATGTAATGCTACAGATACAACTGAAATTTGAAATGGAAGTAGATATGTAGACATGGCACAAACAGAACAAATTATATTACAATTGAAATGAAGGATTGAAATTGTTACGGATATGGAGAAAATCCATTGAAAAGGATCGAACCTTAAGCACAACCAAAGCACAAAAAAAAGGCAAACATATGGAACTGAAATATTTGTGGAAGCCAAAAGGTAGAAAAATGAATTGTCAAATTAGGTACCACCATAACTATGGCATTTTAATATTTAACCTAAAGCCAGCCACAGCATGTAAGAAAACAAAATTAAAATAATTTAAATGCTACCATAAATTAAAAAATAATAGTTACCCGCGACTGCCACATTAGTATAATGGAGAATTTCCAATAATTGTTCTACTTTACTCTGTTCTTAAAAAACTGGTTTCATTATCTGTGGATCTGATTTTATCAGTGTTAAAAACTATCTAAGTTATTACACATAATATACACACATGAACGTTATTTTTATCAAAACACACAGAAACACTTTTGAGTAAATTGAATTTTTTTTTAACTTTCAAAGGAAGATCACATTTGGAAGCAAAATGAAGATTGTGTGCACCAAATTTGTGGCCATTTGAATAAATAACGACAATGTTTGTTCTTCATGCAAGTTAATCTTAATTTTTGGGTAGCATATCTAATTCCAAAAAGAACCGCCTCGGTGGCCTAGTGAATAGCGTACTAGGCTTTCACTCCGAGGACCCGGGTTCGATAGGGCTTGGCATTTTCATATGCTATACATCATCCCATCGTCTGCATTAGCCCAAGTGTGCACAATAGTCGGACGTTAAACACCAAAAAAAAAAAAAAAAAAATCTAATTCCAAAAAACCATTTGATAAAAGGTTCAAAAACAATTAGTTCTAAAATTTGATCCAAATCGGAGAACATTTAATAACTTTAGTTTTTAGACAGATAACATGAACAAACAGACATGTATATATGGACAAAAACTTATTTTTAGCACGTAGGTAAACATCTAAAAAAAATGAAAATTTGTTCATTTTTTTAGACAATTGTAATCGTTTCTCTCTATAGACATTAGGCTACTCAAGCAAAGCTAGACGTTATTGGTAATATGTGTATACAAAATGGAATGAAAGTAATGTGCTAATCTAAAGTGAGTGATATTGGATCCTATTTGCAACAAAATTTACTTTGCTTCTTAAACGTAAATTTTGTCTGCATTTTTTTTAATGCCTTTTTTGGTATAAACTTTTTTTTGGTATAAACTTTTTTGGTACTTTTCATATTTTTTTAAATTAGTAATTAAAACCTTCCATTTTCAGAAATTAAATTGAAAATTGTATTAGAAAACAATGATTTTGTTCTTTGAAATTTAAATATATATTGTTCACTGCAATATTTTGAACACCAAGAAAGTTAAAAATTTTAATTTTAGTTTATATTATAGTTTCTGTTACAAATGGAATGCCTGTACATAGATGTGTTCACAGTATTTCATAAAACTACTTCTTTTTGCACGCTTTCCAAATGTATAAGTCAATTCTTAATTTAAGTTTTCATCAGGAAGATCAGAATGTGAAAAATCGTATGCTCTCCTTTGGGAAAAAAACTAGCTACTAGTACCAACTTGGTGCTATAATACTAGTCAATCAAAGAATGAATTGTTATTGACCATTGAAAAGCAGAATTGTATTTAAGTTTTATATAATACAATATAATTTTATATAACATGACTTTTATATTTTCACTTTATCTCTTTCACAAGAAATCTATCTGTAATGAAATGAGTTAATTTCGAGGTACAAATACAAATTACGGTAGCATGTGCAAGTTATGTCAATTGCAGCAATTTCAATAGACTGATAAGTGAACTCACTCACCACTTCTATTGATCGCATTAAACATGACTTTAGGAAAGTATTGAAGCCAGATAGGAAAGTCTTCTAGGTTATGTGCTCCAGTAATCAAGATAGCCCATCTTTGCAGCCATTGTTCTAGGCTTAGGTACTGCTTATCTGTATCAACTGGAGAACGTTCTGTAATGTGACATTTTTATTTCGTTCAATATAACTTTATTTTTATAATGTTTAACAAAGGTCAATAGGAAATTTTTCTAATGGTAATTTTAATATAATTATTTTAATGTAATTTCCAAATAAATTTGTGGACATAAAAAAACAAAATCTAAATACCTATAATTTACTTTATATTTTGTTCTTAAAAATACTTGAAAAATGAATTGTTCTCAATTACTTCTAAGTAACTTAAACTTTAATTTATTTTAACTAAAACCCAAAAATATTTATTACTTATTATTCTTTTTATATTCTTTTTCTTTTCTGCTAGGATTATTGTCACTATGTTCAGTATAATAATCTGCCTTCCCTAGCTTCGTCAATTCGTCTTTCGTTGACGCTTTTCGGAGAACCTCCATCTTCAAAAACTATTTCTATACTCGAGTATAGAAATACGCGTCAACGAAAGACGAATTGATGAAGCTAGGGAAGGCAGATTATTATACTGAACATAGTATTACTTATTACCTTATCATATCGTAAGCCATTAAGAAAAACTCAAAATCGATTTAACATTAAGAGTGGAAAAATAATCGCAATTGCTGTCTCACTGATGAAATAGAAGAGAATTTCCAAAGTATTTTGCTTTATCTTACCCTTTTCAAAATTCTAAATTTTGCCATCATAAACAGCATTTAAATCTGCATATATTAGTATTTTGAATTTTTAAATTATATTTAAAATATGAAAATGAACCCTGATTGCGAAAATGTATATTTTATAAAATACTGTATAGTGTTAAAGTGATATATCAAAATGACAGAGGTAAAGTGCACATCGAAACATCATACTGAAACTGTGTATGCAACAATGCACACTTCACATCAAATTTAGTTTGAACGGAACACACAAATGTGACAACACCAGACTGACTACATGCTTTTTCTTTATCAAATTTAACATGATATTAAAACGAATGAACATGACATTTTAACATTATATAACTGTCATTTTCAAATGCTTCATTTTAAAAGTTTCATTTTCAATTGAGCAAAAGTAATTTTATACTTTGAAAGATAATAACCTGAATCGGTGTTTAAGGGTTGGAGAAACGTCTGCACGAATCCCTGTTGAACTTGCTGCAGGACTAAGTATTCATCACAGTTACTTGACCAATCAGCAAAATGCCGCAGCCTCTATTAAACATTAAAAATCAAATTTAAAAAAGACCTTTTTTAAATATCATATATTCTATTACAATACATTATAAAATACTATCAAGGGTAATAATACCTGACTTTTAAAGTAGGCTTATTTGTACATGAAGCAGAATGTAGATTTTTAAAATGTGTGTCTTCATAACTGTATACACTGTTAGTTGAACCAATGTATACTTATAGTTGAAAAACATGACAATTTTTCAAATTCAATCCAACTATTTTTTTTATATTGTTTGTTACAGTGTTTGAGGCGGAATTTATTGCTGTAAATGAGGCTCTCGAACAGCTGATTGTAAGACCATGGCTGAACACAAACATAGTGGTCTTCAATCGTGACTCCAAATCGTCTCTGCAGGCAGTAGCCAATAATGATAATCCAAAAAGCAAAGTAATACAAAATATTAGACAGAATTACAAGATTGTAAGAAATAATGTTGGCAATATCGCAATGCAGTGGGTCCCTGCACACGTGGGATTGATGGGAAACGAAGCTTCGGATAATTTGGCGAAGAGAGGAACAAAAATTATTCAAAAACCAGCAGGCTCCCTGTCATTACAAGCAGTTATAAGAAAACTAAAAACAGACTCACAGCAAAAATTTGTTAGTGAAATGAAGAAAAATCTACAAGACAAAGCTTATGATCCGTTTAATCTTTTTAAGGACAATAAGATGCTTCCACGCAAAATTGCTGTAGCAAATTTCCGCCTTGTCTTGCCAAGCATCTCCATAGGATGAGACTAATAACCTCTGACAAGTGCAAGGATCACTTACTGATCTGTGAGGGTCTGGATAGAGAGAAGCAGGGACTTTCCTGGATTGTATTGGGAGGCAAGATCCAAAATGGTGTGAACCAAAAGGAGCCATTGGGAGAAGAAGAAGAAGATTTTTTTACAGTAGGTTAAATAAGATCATTAGCTTCAAAATAAATTTAAAAAGTTCAATAAAAGTGTGGGTGATAATTAAAATTACTTATTCTTTAAACACCATAAATTATTTATTTCACTTGATAATTATAAAAAATTGAATATTTGTGCACTTTACAATGTTGGATTTTACAATATTAGATTTATTTTTTTTAAAGTACATCATTGAGATGTCTTCTATAAGTACCAATGAACCGTTGCAGTTTGTGTGATACACAATGTCTGGAAGTCATTTTTGAATAAGGCCGATGTTGTGGCCGTTCATGGATGTGCCGTGGATTTTGAAAAGCGCAATAAGAAAATTTGTACTTATATTCAGAGCCATTAAGGAAGAATTTTGTTTCATCAGTTGCTAAACAACTGCAACATCTGCTGGCAATAATAGATTACAAAAACTGCTTTTTTCTCACTGTGAACTGAAGTACAGTACTCAGTTTCGTATAAATGTACTCAGTTTAACAAACTATATGAGGCAAGAGGTTTGTGCCGAATCTGAAAGTTCCCTGATTATTAATAGCAATTGTTAATTCCTTCTCTGTATTATTTTTTTTTTGTGTATTTTTGTTCCATTGTGTGCAAAAAATATAATGTTTTGTGAAACGATTGGGTTTCTTAGAAATATGTAGCCTATAATAACTTAAAGAATTGATTTCTACTGCAGCATGTTCAAATATCCATTAACTGAAATTATCAAGTCATAATATGTACTGTAAATGTATCAAAACTATTAAAAAATTGTTGTTTTTTTAAATTCAGGTATGAAATACCCACTTCCAAAATATCGAAAAAAAATAATTGTGTTTTACTGCCCGTTAAATTGGAGTCCATTAAAACAAAGTTTTACTGTACAATTTGCAGTTTATAAGGATGGAATTGCAAATCCTCGTGGATATTTTTTCATGCGGTTCTGTCTGACAAATTCAGAACTCGAGAATGTTGCTGCACTGAACAACACAAGACTTCTTAACAAGGCATATTCTTCGTACATATTTAACATTTTCTGGTGTTCACATTGTTTACTGTTGAATATAAGGTTCACAATATCTTTTACGTATCTTTCATGGTTTTTTTTACATTATGTTATTCTTGGTATTGTTTTTGAAACATGTATGTTGGCACCAATTTTTCAAAACGTACAACATAAATTAATGATAAAGGCAACTTTAAGAGTAACTGCTTTTGTAGACTTTAACAGTATCTGTATATACTTACCTACTTAAAATGTTGTAGTAAGTATAATTTTTTCTAAGAAATTAATTGGCTAGTAGGCCTCTATATTTCCAGACTACTTAGTCTTGTAAGTACTAGTCTTACCTCAGTAAAGGCATCAAAGTCTTGTTTAGAGATGAGATCATCTCTGTCTGTATCCAACAGGTATGAGAACATGTGGCAAAGCTTTTCTTTTTGTATTTGAGACAGGTTGTTAGCAACTAAAGTTGGTTCTGATCCTTGCAGCACGAGATTTTCATCTTCGATTGGATATCTGTTCACCCAGGTAGCTGTAAAAATAATAAGGTAATTAATACTGTATTTTATACTTAAAGTATTTCACCTAATAATGAAGAAGAGGAAAATAGTACATCTCGAAACACTCAACACTGGATTTATTGATTATGAAAAAGCTTTTCAAGCCTACAGAATTTTACAACAAAACATTACACATAACATTGGTAATGATATTATATACCATAGGTACCTAAGTAATTGAATCTAGTACTTTTGACCCACAGTTTTTAAAAAAACTATGTAACATTACACAAATTTTTCATATTATTTACCCCAAAATCCAGGTAAGAATGCACTAAAAAAATAATTTTGCTAAAATATCACACAAACTTTCTCACATTCAATTATTTCCCAAAAAAATCTAGCTAAGACAAAAAATAACGAAAATCAGACTTTGTGACGACCTCGACAAAGGGATTTAACATTTTGTATAACAGCCTGAAGATGAAACGATAGAGTTTCGAAACCGCGGTAGCCTTTATGAGGTGAGTTGATAGACCACTGACGGGAAGTATAGGTATATAATCCTAATCATTTGAATATGTGGTCCAGTGGCTATGTTACAATAATGAAATATAAATCTTTATATATAACTAAAATTTGATGAAAATTTTTATAGCCAAATTTTCAGAAAATCCAATTTCTTACAGTTTTTTTGCTAAAAAAAGTTTTAATTCTTTTCGAAAAATTAAAAAATAGATATGGGCAAACAAGTATGAAAATGTGTTTCATTTATCAAAACTAGTCTACTGGTTTACCCTCCAGCAATATGACAATATACTAACACATAGCTATGTGGTTTTACAGACAGACGTCCAGGTAAAACCCATTTCTTTGGGTTCAGAAGACCTGAAAATGTAAAGATCTAAAAAATGTCAAGACCATTTTTTTCATAATCATAAAGTTTTCTTTATACTTCATATAATAAAGTAAGAAAGTAAAAGAAGGAAAAGCAGAATACAATACAGGCAGTGTAGTCTGCTAGCAAAATTAGCAGATTAATTTCACAAAATCAATCTATCAAAATTTACTAAAATTTTTATAATACATGAAGAATCTTAAGTTAGTGAACCTAATTTTAATTTTAAAAGAAAATTATGATTTGAGAGTAAATCAAAACATAAAACAAACCAGAAACCAGAGGTTGGTTAGACTTTATTTTTGAACACAAGTACAAGAAGCAGTTGTGTTCCTAGCTGAGGAACAAATGTTAGATTGAAGATAGAAAAATGTTTATTGGGTATACTTAGGAAAGAAAGAATTAAGTTTTAATAATTTGTTATCAGATTTTGTCATGAAATAGACAAGTTACTTACTCCAAACATGTACACTCCAATTATTTTGTTCAAGAGGCACTGTGTTTGGCGAAGATGAAGACGGTGTATTATCAGAGTCTTCTGGTAACGTGCGCCACCTCTTCAACAATTCTTTGGTTCTATCCTTAGTTTTGTCACAAGCCATCCTCCATGTTGCTATAAATTTTTTAGGAATTTTAGTATCATTCGATCCTAAACTACTAGTATCCAAATCAGGATCTTGAGACTTGTTTAACGACTTTAAACTTGAACGTTTTTTTATTTCACTCGGGCATTTTTTGGCCTGAAACACTCCACTATCACTTACAGATTCGCGAGCGATATTTACTTTGTTTCCATCAAAACTGAGTGTACTTGGTTCTGTTATTTTAACAGTATTATGAACTGCACTGCTGGATTCCATAGTTTGTAACATAGTTGGTTCATCTTCCTTTATTGTTCATTATAATAACGTGAAATATCAGTTATTAAAGAAATTTTTATGGAAACGAATATTCTGAAAATTAAAATGAAAATACTAAAAGAACAATATTAATTAAAACACTATACTCATACATGATTATATTGTAAGCATGTAAACAAATTCTGAATCATTATTTTTAGTTACTCATTTCTGTAATTACACCTTTTTATTTCTTTGTTAATTATTCTCTTCTTTCTTACTTTATAGTAAAGAAGTGAGAAAGTGAATTAAAACTTTATTAATTTTGAATTTTTAACACATAGGCTTATCTACATGGGTCAATGAGTTAATAAAATTAAAAAGACTCATTAGTAACATGAGTTTTTACTTTTGCATGAGCAAGTAAATATATAATTATTTTCCGATCTTTGCTATGGTTTAAAAAATAGTTGATATTACTTCTTTCAGATACAGATTCTTCTATTGTATTCTTTGTAATACTTTATAATTGCTTATATGTTTATTTTGTAAAAGATGTTTCTTTCTAGAAAAAAAAAGAAAATTGAAATATATTTGCGATACTGTGAAGTATAAAAACCTATTTTTTAGTCTTGTATGTAGTGTCAAATTGTATTAAAGAATATTTTTATAGACATTTTAAATTTAGTTTGGAAAGTTCTACTGCCTATTACTGTATGGAGAACCTGCTACAAAGCAAGGATTATTTTATGGGAATTGCTGATGCTTGGATAGTTTTTTGTGGGTGTTCCGAAGAATATTCTGTTCTACAGCTGAAATGAAATGTGTACTCACCTAAAGTTTAATTTGTAATAACTAAATATGTATTTAGTATTACATGTAAAAATATTAAACTGTAACATCTTAATGTTTTTTTTTAAAGTTGCCTATTATTTTTTGTGAAAACTCAAAATTGGCAACAGACAAGAATAAAAGCTTCACAAACCTGCGAATTTAGCTTTAAAGAGATTTCCCTGCAATAACTTAAATCATTGCATATTAGGCCTAGTCTAAACTAAATATAATGCAATACCTTAAGAACATTTTAAATTACCTAAAGTAAATATAACAAATTGAATTTGTTATTGTAGTAAAACAAAATTAAACTCCTAAAAGAATTAAAAGGGAGGGGGTTGCATTAGAAAAATTTGAAAGGCAAATAATATCCTTTTATCTCTCAATTCCACAGTTTTATTATGAATGGCAAGTAAAACTGATGAAAATAACAATTCTGTCTTCTATTTCTGACTAATTTATTTGTATATACTAGTATTATTCTGGCTTTAGTTGTTTGTCTTACAAGATAATGACAGTAATTAAAATAGTACGTTTTTATTAATATATTTGTCAATATTAATTACAGTCAACTCCAGGTTATCTGAGGGATTGCGTAGCGTAATTGCAACGGATAACCTATACACAGGAAAAAATGTAGTAGAACTCACAATTTCACAAAAAATACCGTGTATGTTTAGCTACAACATCGTTTACAAATCAGTTATAATAAGTAATTATAAATTGTTTGTATGAAAAAGAATGATTTACAGTACTGAGACCTAGGCCTATAACCTACGTAACAAACCTAAACACACTGTTATTTATTAACTGAAATTATTGTCGCGAAATACATCTGAAATTTAAAGCTGATTATTTATTTGAACAACAAACAATCCTATACACCATAACATGTTAACTTGCATAGAATTACTATATAACAGTACTTTTGTACCGTTTAACAATTTTATTTAAAATTATCATTTTTGTAACCTAGATTGTTTTTAAAGGTAATACAGAGGTTTTGTTTTCTTGATTCCAATTTTCCTGGCCTACTACTACTTAAAGAAAAATTACATTTATTATACCTATTTGAAACTTTTTTTTTTTGTTTTTAAAGACAAAGAATAAATTTTGCTTGTTTCACAGTTTAAAACTGTTGCCTTCACGGAAAATCGGGAGTTGTCTGTATTACCGAAACAGCTGTTTAACTCTGCAGGTTACAAGGTTTAGCAAACTTCAACTTCCTCGAATAAAGGTATGACGGGAAAATGCTATTATATATATAATATCTTAAACGTGATATATGATTGGATGAAAAAATTTCAAAATTAAAATATATAATAAGACACTTAAGTTAAATAAAGTATACAATAATGATCTAGATTACAGGTAATAGTCTTTAAATAAATTATTACTATGTAAAATAACTTAAATTTATTAAATAATTCACATAAATAAATAGAATATGTAACATGTATAACAGAGTAAATTAAATTGCATTTGCTCAAATTAAATATAGTACCTAAATAAAATACGTGGACTAATAACATAAATGAAACATAACAGTCTAAATGCAAAACAAAGGCAACATTTATTTGTACCTCAAACAGAAATATGCTAATCATGCATGAGGTACCGATCAATATTTTAAGACATATAACCATTTCTAGAAAATGTTGTTTTCAGCGATTGTTACTTTAATCGCTACTGGTTTTTGAATTAAACTTTGATATTTGCTGGTTGTAAGAAATCGATGCTTGCTAGTGGCTACACCAACCTGTGACATTGATTGGCCTAATGACTACAGGTAAAGTTTATAAAATATTTCGTGCTTCAACGCCAGCACGCAACCGAGTTGGCCCCGCCTACGTCTCGTCACGCTAGTCCTGGCCTAGTAAGTCTATGGCTTATGCCGAACACTGGATTTCATTTATTTAGATTTAAACTGTATCTAATCACATTTCCATATTTACTGCATGGACGGATAATTAGATCAAACTTTGCTGAATGAATCACATTTTTTTTAATTCAGTGAATTGTTTTTTTATTATTAAAAAAATATTAATTTGATTTGCTGGTTTCACATCATTTAAAAATCTTTAACTGACATTTGGTTAAAAAATGTATTAATAAAAGTAACCTATAACAAGTTTAAATGCCCATAGTTTTAAAAATGTAGGCTACAATGTAAATACCCAGTTTTTGGTAAACTGCAGGTTGCAAATACTAAAACCGGATTCTTCCTTAAGGCCTAATCGATAATTTTGATCGTACGTTTAGGTTATGATAATTGAAACCTAAACGTAAGACTTTTTTTTATTTTTTTGGTTTCAATTACTTTTTTAAAGTTGGAACTCATTTTTTTAAAACACCTTTTATGAAGGTTTTGAAAACTATTTTACAAACGTACAAAGAGAGTTTGAATGTTTACCAGTCTGTTGATTTGCAGAGAATGAATAGATCCGTAAACTATTTTTATCGGTGCTTAAGATTACTTTGAAATACAGTTCCACTAGTCCTTTTAATTAAAGTTACCGTAATTAGAGTTCCCGCAATGCGCATTCGTAGTTGTAGTTGAAATAATGTGTAATTAGTTAGTAAATGTTTTACATTCTCAAGCTTTAAAAAGACTAAATTTGTATCATCTCCGCTATACTGTGCGATTACATTTAAAAATCGTTATAAAATAAGTTAATTTCTACTAATTATTTTAAAGTGACAACATATTATATGTCGCTCCATTGTTTTGAATTTTCAAAATACGTTGAAATTACGAAATTTTATTTGACGGCTGTCAAGGTTCATTTTTATATTTTCAATGTAACTTGGAACTTCAAAATGCTAATATATGCAGATTTTAATGCTGATTATGATAGTGAAATCAGAATTTCGAAAAATATATACATTTGAAAATTCGCTTCAATCACGTCATCGTTATTATTTGGTACAACACGACCCAAATAAATCGAAGAAGACAAATTACTTATGTTTTATTACATTTTTTTGTGTCTTTGTGATCAAAATTGCACCGTATACAAGATTTTCTTATAAGTTTTTTTAACAAGGTTTTCCAGTTCTTGAATGGGTCTGTTTTTTGCGCCCGTGAAAAAAAATATTTTGAAAGATTCAGTTCGTTTTGAACGCTATACACTTAAGGACTGATAGTCGAATGAAAAACACGGCGAAAAGAAAATGTTTTCATTCTATCTGCAATAATTTCATAGTTTCCCACTTACGTATAGGCCTACGTATAATTTAAATGTCTATATTCGTCATATTTATATTTGTACACAAAAATTAGCAGAAATCAAGCAAAAATTAAGAGTAGACGCCACTCAAATTTCAAAAAAATCAAACTTTGCACAAATTCGTTAATTAAATCACTTTGGATTCGAAACAACTTCTATATTTGGCGTTATCACGTTTGAAACCTGTAACTGTGTCCATTGAAATGGACTTCTTCAGTTTTCCAACAAGTCACGAAAAAAAAGTTTGGTAGATTTTACATGGTTATTGCAGTATTCTAGTAAGTTAAGGTTAAACCATGTCTGTGTAAAAAATTCAAATTTCTATAACTTGAATTGGAAACTACGACTGCAATCTATAAGGCCGTATGGATAACTACTTACATAAAACGAAGTTATTATGTTTTGTATTACTTTATTAATTACATTACATTAATTAATTATATAGGTAGTCCTTAAACCTCATCTGAGTTTGCAATTCTTACTGTTGTTCCCCAAGAGTATTAATGGTGACTACACACTGGGAGATAACACTTTAGCCTATCTTCCATTTATATTAACATTTGAACGATTGTTCAAATATACAAATTATCGTAAAAACTCCGAAAAATAAAGTCTCGTATGTTATCGTGGTTTTCAAATTAGTTGCACATTCACATACACACACACGCGCGCGCGCGCGTGAAAAATAGTATTCATAAAAAAGTAGGCCTACTACCTTCCTACTCGGCTGTTTCGTGTTTAATGAAATGCTTGTTATTAATAATGATATATATATAATTGTTTTTTTTTTAAAGACTTCATATCTGTCTCGACTCAGTTGTTGACTAACGTCAGTTGTTTCAAATAACGGCAGCCATTTTTTTTTCAACAACGTTTTAACCACAAAAACTATCACGATAATGAACGATTTGTTATAAACTGCGTATTACTGTATCGTACAAAGTAATATACAAGTAAATGTGAAAGAAGAAATGCCCCCCTGTTAACGGGAAAGTACCGAAATGTTTTGCTGGAAATGCATATGGCAAAGCACTAAAAGTAAATATTTACCGGCTTATAAATTCCGTAGTCTAAAATTAGCTTCTTTCCTCCAATGAATTCAAACGTACTTTACACGAATCAAGAAAAAATCCAGAGGTTAAAAATAACTTTAAAAAATATTACATTTAAGCTACATTCTCACATGGTCAGCAACTCAAAACGGTTGTCTAAAATTAGCTTCTTTCCTTCAATGAATTGAAACGTACTTTACATGAATCGAGAAAAAATCCAAAGAGGTTAAAAAAAACTTTAAAAAATATTACATTTAAGCTACATTCTCACGTGGTCAGCAACTCAAAACGGTTATCTAAAATTAGCTTCTTTCCTTCAATGAATTCAAACGTACTTTACATGAATCGAGAAAAAATCCAAAGAGGTTAAAAAACTTACATTTAAGCTACATTCTCACGTGGTCAGCAACTCAAAACGGTTGTCTAAAATTAGCTTCTTTCCTCCAATGAATTGAAACGTACTTTACATGAATCGAGAAAAAATCCAAAGAGGTTAAAAAACTTTAAAAAATATTACATTTAAGCTACATTCTTACGTGGTCAGCAACTCAAAACGGTTGTCTAAAATTAGCTTCTTTCCTCCAATGAATTGAAACGTACTTTACATGAATCGAGAAAAAATCCAAAAAGGTTAAAAAAACTTACATTTAAGCTACATTCTCACGTGGTCAGCAACTCAAAACGGTTGTCTAAAATTAGCTTCTTTCCTCCAATGAATTGAAACGTACTTTACATGAATCGAGAAAAAATCCAAAGAGGTTAAAAAACTTACATTTAAGCTACATTCTCACGTGGTCAGCAACTCAAAACGGTTGTCTAAAATTAGCTTCTTTCCTTCAATGAATTCAAACGTACTTTACATGAATCGAGAAAAATCCAAAGAGGTTAAAAAAACTTTAAAAATATTACATTTAAGCTACATTCTCACGTGGTCAGCAACTCAAAACGGTTGTCTAAAATTAGCTTCTTTCCTTCAATGAATTCAAACGTACTTTACATGAATCGAGAAAAAATCCAAAGAGGTTAAAAAAAACTTTAAAAAATATTACATTTAAGCTACATTCTCACGTGGTCAGCAACTCAAAACGGTTGTCTAAAATTAGCTTCTTTCCTTCAATGAATTGAAACGTACTTTACATGAATCGAGAAAAAATCCAAAGAGGTTAAAAAAAACTTTAAAAAATATTACATTTAAGCTACATTCTTACGTGGTCAGCAACTCAAAACGGTTGTCTAAAATTAGCTTCTTTCCTCCAATGAATTGAAACGTACTTTACATGAATCGAGAAAAAATCCAAAGAGGTTAAAAAACTTACATTTAAGCTACATTCTCACGTGGTCAGCAACTCAAAACGGTTGTCTAAAATTAGCTTCTTTCCTCCAATGAATTGAAACGTACTTTACATGAATCGAGAAAAAATCCAAAGAGGTTAAAAAAACTTACATTTAAGCTACATTCTCACGTGGTCAGTAACTCAAAACGGTTTATCAGATCGGGTTTCATTTTGTTCGTTTTTTACAAATTACCCTTTTCAATTTGGAACCTTCATTTCATAAGTAGTACGAATTGGAAACTTTGCAGTTACTTCATATAAACGTGGAGAAAATAAAAAAAAAATGCCGTTACAGTTTTCTCGAGAAAAATTGTGTTACCCAAAATGGAGTCTATTAAAATAAACGCGTTCGCAGAGATCTCGCCGATGTGATGTTTTTTTTTTTTTGTTTGTTTGTTTGTTTTTTTTTTGTTTGTTTAACGTCCGACTATTGTGCACACTTGTGCTAATGCAGACGATGGGATGATTTATGGCTTATGAAAATGCCAAGCCCTGGCCTGAAATCGAACCCGGGTCCTCGGGGTGAAAGCCCAGTACGCTATCCACTAGGCCACCGAGGCGGTCTCCGATGTGATGTGAGTAAATTCCCAAGAACTGACAACATTAATATTTAACAGCATTAGATAACCTAAAATTTCGATAACTGTTCATATTTTAAAATATAAAAATTTGAAAACTAACCTTGATCACAGTAAAATTAATAACTTATTTTCATAAAGTAAATTTCACTATCTTTAAAAAATAAAACCTGCATAAACAATGCAGTGTTAGCAATTTCGGATCAAATTGTTTTACAATAGCCTGGACAAATTTGTTATTGCTGGACTACCTTCACCTATTGAGAGGATTTAGACGTCCCTCGCGGTACCCGAGTCTAACACACACTTACACTTACGACTTTCACACTTTACACGCACACTTACATTTAGGGAGGCGATAATAGCCTAAATGTGCTTTTCGCCTTAAAATAACAAAACAAACAAATTTGTTCAACTGTTTAAAAATAGCAGTAATTCAAAACTTAAGAATATCACAATTTTGTTTATCATTCTCCTACATTTCTTTAAAAATAGCCTATAATTCCACAGTAGTAATCAACTTTAAAGTATACTTAAATATTTAAAATGAAACAGACTACGTAAAATTTTAGAACTATTTTTTTAGAGTTCTTTTCGTATTTTGTATTGTAAAATATGAACATGTTCTGGTATGAAAATATTCATTCGATTTGTTAGTTTTTAGAAATTCGCTTCCATCAGTCAGGCAGGGAGATGCGTGCCACGACAATTAATTTGTTTTTAATCATAACCTTTCTACAACAGATTTTTTAAAATATTTTTTCTTTGAAAAATATTTTAAAATCCAAAATGAAATATTTATCGTTTTAAATTTAAAATTAATAATTTGTTCAAATGTATAATAATTGTTCAAATAATAATACACCTAAAGGTTCTTAGTTCGAGCCGCAGTTGCTCCCGTTGCTTTTCCCTTACCATTAACACTGATCCCTCGTCCTCATTAGTCTGGCATAAAGTATGGATGTTAACCAACAAAAAATCTTATTTGAGAGCTAAAAAAAGATATTTTTTAACTCCATAACGCGAAGTCGTGGCGTCTCAACGTTTAATTCTTTTTTTTTCAATATCGTTCCAACCCGTTTTCTCATTCGAGTTAATTTGAGTAAATTAGCCTATTTGAGTTATGAATCTTTATGTAGGGATAGGACCAGCCAATTTTAAGAAATAGGCAAGTTTCCATTTGTTCATCGACAGACTACAGACTAAACAAAACCCGTTCGTTTTGTTCAGGTTGTTTCGCTTGAACGAAGTTCCACATAGACACAGACACCCAGAACAAAAGTCGCAGTTGAATTTTCCCATTTTGTGTTTAACAGTACATTTGATTTTTTGAAGTGAATACTTCTTATGGCGGGGTATGGATGTATGTTTTGCACGGGAAAAAAAATTCAGTTTGCCGTCACTCATTACGCTCTTGTATATATATAGCATATACTTATATACTACTTCTTATGGCGGTGTATGGATGTATGTTTTGCACGGGAAAAAAAATTCAGTTTACCGTCACGCATTACGCTCTTGTATATATATATATAGCATATACTTATATACTACTTCTTATGGCGGTGTATGGATGTATGTTTTGCACGGGAAAAAAAATTCAGTTTGCCGTCACTCATTACGCTCTTGTATATATATATAGCATATACTTATATACTACTTCTTATGGCGGTGTATGGATGTATGTTTTGCACGGGAAAAAAATTCAGTTTACCGTCACGCATTACGCTCTTGTATATATATATAGCATATACTTATATACTACTTCTTATGGCGGTGTATGGATGTATGTTTTGCACGGGAAAAAAATTCAGTTTACCGTCACGCATTACGTATATATATATATATATATATATATATATATATATATATACTTATATACTACTTCTTATGGCGGTGTATGGATGTATGTTTTGCACGGGAAAAAAATTCAGTTTACCGTCACTCATTACGCTCTTGTATATATATATATATATATAGCATATACTTATATACTACTTCTTATGGCGGTGTATGGATGTATGTTTTGCACGGGAAAAAAAATTCAGTTTACCGTCACTCATTACGCTCTTGTATATATATATATATATATAGCATATACTTATATACTACTTCTTATGGCGGTGTATGGATGTATGTTTTGCACGGGAAAAAAATTCAGTTTACCGTCACTCATTACGCTCTTATATATATATATATATATATATATATATATATAGCATATACTTATATACTACTTCTTATGGCGGTGTATGGATGTATGTTTTGCACGGAAAAAAATTCAGTTTACCGTCGTCACTCATTACGCTCTATATGTATATATATATATATATATAGTTTTATTATATATATATATATATATATAGCATATACTTATATTATGGCGGTGTATGGATGTATGTTTTGCACAGGAAAAAAATTCAGTTTACCGTCACTCATTACGCTCTTGTATATATATATATAGCATATACTTATATACTACTTCTTATGGCGGTGTATGGATGTATGTTTTGCACGGGAAAAAAATTCAGTTTGCCGTCACTCATTACGCTCTTGTATATATATATATAGCATATACTTATATACTACTTCTTATGGCGGTGTATGGATGTATGTTTTGCACGGGAAAAAAAATTCAGTTTGCCGTCACTCATTACGCTCTTGTATATATATATATAGCATATACTTATATACTACTTCTTATGGCGGTGTATGGATGTATGTTTTGCACGGGAAAAAAATTCAGTTTGCCGTCACTCATTACGCTCTTATATATATATATAGCATATACTTATATACTACTTCTTATGGCGGTGTATGGATGTATGTTTTGCACGGGAAAAAAATTCAGTTTGCCGTCACTCATTACGCTCTTATATATATATATATATATATATATATAGCATATACTTATATACTACTTCTTATGGCGGTGTATGGATGTATGTTTTGCACGGGAAAAAAAATTCAGTTTACCGTCACTCATTACACTCTTATATATATATATATATATATATATATATATATATATATATATATATATATATAGCATATACTTATATACTACTTCTTATGGCGGTGTATGGATATGGATGTTTTGGGTGTATGGATGTATGTTTTATTGTATATATATATAAAAAATTCAGTTTACCGTCACTCATTACGCTACTCTATACATATATATATATATATATATATATATATATATATATATATATATATATATATATATATATAGCATATACTTATATACTACTTCTTATGGCGGTGTATGGATGTATGTTTGCACGGGAAAAAAGTTACTGGAAAAAAATTCAGTTTATGTATGTCACATTCATTACATTACGCTCTTGTATATATATATATATATATATATATATAGCATATACTTATATACTACTTCTTATGGATGGTGTATGGATGTATGTTTTGCACGGTATGGAAAAAAATTCAGTTTGCTGTCACTCATTACGCTCATATATATATATATATATATATATATAGTTTATATATATATATATATATATATATATATATATATATATATATATATATATATATAGCATATACTTATATACTACTTCTTATGGCAGGGGTATGGATGTATGTTTTGCACGGAAAAAAAAATTCAGTTTACTGTCACTCATTATTCTTACATATATATATATATATATATATATATATATATATATATATATATATATATATATATATATATATATATAGCATTTTTGCCTCTCTATCTCTCTTTTTTATATATAAAATTATACATGGTTTAATAATTATAGTATAAATCCTTCTCTTTTTCTAATTTTCATCTAAATAAAAAAAGTTTTGTCAAAATTCCAAAATGATACTTTTATACTTAAAATTAAATCAATTAAAAACAAATAATAAGTACTAATAATTAAACTAATAATATAACAGTATTACTAACGAAAGTTTCTCTATATAATAAGTAATTATTAGTAATTAAATTTCTTATTCATTCGCCCAATTTTTGATATCAAAATTCTATCCTCTTCTTACGTGAGGGAGAAGAGGATAGAATCTTATCTTATATTACTTCACTCAATATTCACTCAATATAAGTAGTCACTTATATACTACTTCTTATGGCGGGGTATGGATGTATGTTTTGCACGGGAAAAAATTCAATTTGCCGTCACGCATCACACTCTTAATATATTTTTGTTTTAAAATGTATTTTGAAGTAAAAACTTGTATGTTCGCGCCATTATATTACTTACCCAGTCCAACTTAATTATTTAGTTTTGTGTCGTGTTAACTGTGTAACAGTGACGTTTTATACGTTTATTATATATTGGTAGGTGTGAATAATAAATATTTAAATTATTTTAAACGCCATTATACTACTTACCCAGTCCAACTTTATTTAGTATTTAGTTTTATGACACGTGTTAACTGTGTAACAGTGACGTTTTATACGTTATTATATATTGGTAGGTGTGAATAATGAATATTTAAATGCCATTGTACTACTTACCCAGTGCAACTGAATTATTTAGTATTCAGTTTTGTGATATGTGTTAACTGTAGGCTACAACAGTGACGTTTTAATAACATTTTATACTTCTTAATATTTTAAACTTGAAAGTTTGTGTGTGTGTTTTTGTTTCTTATTCAATTACACATTAACTGCTGGACCGATTGAGATGAAATTTAAAATGAACATGGTTTAGGTGCCTGAGATGGACATAGATGTATTCCCGTTTTAAAAATCTAAATCCCTGTTATTATTTATTATAAAATTATTGTTTATAAGCTTACATTTGCAATGATTTTAATTGAAACAATCTTATAATTCCAAACAACCTGCCTTTCCAAATTAAAATATTGCAGTTTCCATTGAAGTTGGCATTTACAATGACAATTAATAAGTCACAGGGTCAGATATTAAGAGTAGCAGGAATACATTTGGGACTTATGGTACGTTTTTTCCATAAAATTTTCTCCCATTTACCAATAGGTTTCTCCCATGGTCAGTTATAGCCTATTCTAGTATCGAGTAGCAAAAATCTACGTCTTGGCAAAAAACCTTAAAATCATATAATATGGTAGTTAGAAATATATTAAATTGAAATGAACATGATTTTGAAAATCAACTATAAATTTTATTTTGTGGTGTAAATGTATGAACATGATTTTGAAAATCGACTATAAATTTTATTTTGTGGTGTAAAATATATAGCCATAACCCGTGATAAGAAGTAGTCACTTCTGTCGGCAGTCATGCCACTGCCACCTTTTTTTTGTCCAATGCTAGACTCAAAAGAGCCGAAAACTGAAATTAATTATATCAATCAAAATTTCTATTAAGTTTTTTTATACTATTACCAAACTTACTAATATAGCCTAAATAGGTATTTCTAATTTCTTACAATTAAGGCAATGAAACGCTCTATTTAGAAACAAATTATCTCGTTCTCCTTTACAAATCTAGGCCTACTTATTCGTTGTTAGCGAAACACTACACGAAGTTGGCTATAGGATAGGCTATACAAATTATTCAAACTATGCAAATTCGATTTCTAGAAATATATCTGTTTTCAAATTCCCTGAATAAATAATTACAAAGTCTAGTGGATGCCTACATTGATCATCGGTGAATTCGGTAAAATTTGTCATTAAGATAATTATATTAAATACATATTTATACTATAATTATGTACGTATATTATCTAATATAATAAGTAATATGTAGCCTATAATTAAGCTTTTTATATAAAAAATCCACTTTAACGATGTTGATGAAACGCTTCAATACGAAACGCGCTCTTAGCCACGCAGATAAAATATATTAGTCGTTATCTAGGCTGCAAAAAATCCCGTTCAAGAAATATCGGCAAAAACAAAAAAAAATTATTTTTGGTTTTAATTTGTGTCGTTATTTTACGAATTATATTAATTTTTAAGTGAAAACCTTTTGAGCGGGTGAAGGAAAAAAGTAGCTCGGATCATATGTAAAAATAGATAAGTAGTATTCTTGAAGTGAATTTAAGTCTACCAGTGAGCTGACTTTAGTCCGTTCGTGGCGTTAAGATTTCTGCTTATGAAATGTAAAATCCGCTACCCATGTAAAATTTTGCGTTCAATATTTATTCAAAATTATGTATAACCTATAAATAAGTTAACTGTAGTAAATATATAAACTATAATCAACACCAATCTAATGCAAACGGACAGAATTATTTAGAGCATTTGTTAAATAATAAATCTTGCACATTTTGTGTAAAAAGTTTGTTAATAAATATTTAAATTATGAACGAACGTGTTAACATTTGGATATATACCCCTAGTGTATAATATTGATGTTATATTTGTATACAATATAGTGTGTCCATTTTTTTAATATCAATTGTTTATAATTTTAATTTATAAATAAGATATAATAATATAATTGAACCAATTACTTCTATTTTTCATTTCTGTCGGACAATCCTCCGACTGCAACATTTTTTCTAAATGTATGTACGTTTTTTTTTTGGATTAGTATTAATTTAAGGCGAGAAAGTTTATTCAATGGTTTTATACTTATTTATGAAGGTAATAAATATAATTACGCCACATTGTGACCGTAATTTTAAAACAATAGGCCTAAGCCTAATTTAAAGTTTTAAAATCTAGATTTTAAGGTTATGAACATGTGTAATGTAGACCGTACAAATTATGTCAAGATTAACTTTAAAACATGCATATAGAATTAAAAGTAGTTTTTTTATATACGACCTTATAAATATGTTTTAGTAGGCCCTACTGTATTTTACTTATTTTCATTTTGTACGCAACGAGGCTCCTTCGCTCATGCAGTTTTTTCGTATTTACTACCGTACCACACATTCAGTGTTTTTTAAACTTTAAATTAAAAAATAGTAAAATACTAAAATTAAATGCACAGTTTGCCTATACTTGTCACTGTCACAGAGCCACCACCAAGTGTATTTCCATACTGTCGGAGTTGTCTACACTGAAGTTCCCGGGTATTCTATTAAAAACAGACATGGATTATTTTTGTTGCGCGTTCATTCTGCGCCGATCGAGTAAATAAATAACCACGACTACACTGATGTAGGCAACAAAGTTTGCAACTTATACAAAAGTAGTTGTAATAGTAAAAGATCAGTTGTTTTGTATTAATTCCTAACGATCAGCTGATAGGCTATAATAAATTTCAGGTTATGTTGTTAAAAACTAGCAATGTTAATTTATCGTGTTTTCGAACAAATTATCGTACTTAAAATAAAAAGGAAGAGAAAACGTGATACATGTAACACAGTTGTGTAGTAAACTGTATGATACCATACTACTTACTATTGTGTGTGTGTATATATATATATATATATATATATATATACACATACACACATTATATTATTAATATGGATGATTATGATAAATTAAATTGCATAATTAAAGAAAATATATATGCAAAGAAATTATTTATATTTGGTTTTAATAGCTCAAAACTTAAAATTTCTCCTCTCTAATAAGAATTGATTTTTTAAGATTGTAGAGAGCTTAAAAAGATAGTTTCTAAATTTTGTCATAAAATGTAATATAGTCATCTTTGATAGCTCAGCTGTTCAATTAAGGTACAAAATACCAAAATCTGTAAATGTTCTGGCAGTTTAAATGTCACAATCGTAAACATACTTTTTAGAAATTTCATACAAAAGGCACATACCTTTTCTGATCACTGATGAAAATTGGTTCAATGGTTTAACTTGCAACCATGATAAATAAAATGAGCCATCGTTGATCAAAATTCACGAAGTAATTTAGGCGACTGGCACTTAAATTTTCCATTTTTTTGCAATTTTACAATTGTAAACATACTTATTTTTTGTTTTCAGGCAAAAGTCACATCTTGCAAACATTATAGATGAACAGAGTGATCATTGATCAAAATCAGTTCAGTAGTTTAGGCTGTAGACGCATCAATATTGAAGGAGAAAATTTTTAAATACAATTTTGAAATTATTTTTCTATGCTTTGACTCTACCGATTTTCAGTATTTTATTCTTAATTCTTACCACTTATCCGTAAGGTACTACTAATGTACGCCAACTCTAACAGTTTTCGTTTTAAGTTATGGATACATAAAAACTGATAATTTTCACCTTTAGTACATATATTCTGCAGCAGCTTGAGCGACTTGTCAGGGCAGAACACTGAGGTGTGTATAAAAGAATCATTCATTAAGAAATCATGGTCAACTGTGCATACAATAATGAGATTCAGTCTGCTACTGTACTACTGGCCAAAGAATGTTCTTTTTTCTTTTTCCGGTGTTGGTAACATTATTACTGTATGTGTTTTTACAAAAGTTTCATTGCAAAATGAGCTATTACAGCAATCATCACAGTAAGATACAAAACCTTGAAATGAGTGTAGCTCACTTTTGAGTTGGGGGATCCTTAAATTATATATTTTTTATATATACATAAATTTTAAATTTTTCGCACTGACGAATTATAAATCTTATATGATTAAAATTTTGTGAAATAATTATTGTTTCACTTATAGTTTACAGATCCCTAACATTAATTAACAACACTAAGTTTTAATCACATTAAAAGTGTACAAAATGTTTTTAACAACCTGCTGTTTCACCCTACATGAGCCACAGTTCTTTAGGGAGAACACAATTAAAAAAAATCCCCACACCATAAAAACGTTCTTGACTCTGAAAAAAAAATTGACTATTGGTATTTAGAAAAATTAGTACTTTTTGGAGTAAAATTTTCATGCAATGGATACATTAAAATTTTTGCCACCTCTGTTCTCTTCCTGTGCCATAACCTCACACTACTAAAGGAAAACTGACATTTTGGACTTGTATTTACTTACCAAAATTATTTATTTTGAAAGTTAGTGTTCTGCACAAACTTATTCTTTTTTCTTTAGTAAGTACCTCAGATTCAAACCAGAGAAAGGGATAATACAACTCACAAGCACAGTGGTCAACAGACCTATTGTGCAACTAATAAGTACCTTAAATCAACATTATTTTTTATTATATTTTTTTTGCTGGCACAGTTTTACACTTTTCTCAATTTAACCATTTCCATACTTTGTCTATTTATATCTTTGGATACAAATTCCTGTGATGCAAAATTCTGTTTGGGATCTTTTATCCCAGTTATTTGACAGATTTGTGGATTTATTTACTTTGATATGTGGATCATGGTATAACTACACCTCACAGCGTATACATCTATACACCCAGCCTCCCCACAGCAGGATTAATAGGAATACACCAATATTACCAGCAGAATGTTTTTAATGAAATATATGGCCTAGTGATTAGGCTATTGACACATCACACGACAGAATCATTCTGTTGTACTTTTGTTCTTTATTCTTTATCTTCAATACATTTACAAACTCCCCCAATCCCATCTGACTAAAGTAAAATTGAAACACTACTAAGTACGAGAGAAAATAATAGCACAATTCGATGGTACATGATCACTATTTTACAAAACTCTTCGTTTATGTACTAAAAAAAATATAATGTATTAAAATGGTCACTGGATTTTTTTTTAAGAGATAGAGATTAAAATCCAATATTAAAAATTATTTTAACAAAAGGAATAACTATTTGTTGGAATTAAGCAGATTTTATCTTGTTCCTAAAATCAGATTTGAAATAAATAATAATAAAACATAATCCAATAATAATAATCACCATTATAAACGTACTGTCTTACAAGCAATTTAATGAGACGACAATATAGTTTCACAACAATATACAGTAATACAATGAAAATTTCATTATATAAACAAATGAAAATAATCAAGTATAATGTAAATTGATACAATACAGAAAAAACAATTGATTATATTTTCTTTTAAGTGTAAAAATTAATAAAATACATTTTACGGTTTAAATTTCATGATAAATAACTTAATTCTAGTTGACTGTTTATCAGATTATTAAAAACATGATCAATCCTCAGTCAATTTAAAAACATGTATACATACAATAAAAAAATAAAGAGACATTCAGCCTAACTCTGTGCTGGTGACGGAGATGTGGCTGCTTGATGTGGGGTAGGAACAGCTTGCGGGGAAGGTGGTGTAGGGGTAGTTGAGGGTGTCTGTTGTTGTTCAGCAGCAATCCTCTGCTGTGCTTGTTGCCGTGCTCTAAATTCCGCTGCTTTTAATTGTTCTAAATGGAATTGTTGTCGTTCTTGGATCAGCTGCTGTCTTTGATATTCTAGACCTTCTCTTTCCTTCTCCATTGTTGTTTCCAACTCTTCAAAGTGTCTTAATTTTATTTCCAGCTTCTTCATCTGAGTTTCAACTAACAATGCGACTAAAGACTTTATCTTTCTCTCTTCAACAGCAGCTAAATGTTTAGCCTTAACTGCTGCTGCAGCAAGAGCTGCCGCAGCTGCTGATTGCAGTTGTGCGTCCTTTACTAACCTCTCTCTTTCAGATTCTTCTTTAACTTCCCCACTCTCTAATTCGGCTTCATCTTTTTTGTCTAGTTCCATTGGTTCTGCAGCACTTTCAGCTGGCTTTTCTAACTGTTCCTTCTTTATTTCAAGTGCTTCCGGTGATTTACTTTCTTCACCATCTTTAACAGACTCTTCTTTCTTTTCTTTCTGTTCGCTTTCTTCATCTTTTTCTGGGACAGTACCAGCAATGCCACTCTATAAACATAATATTAAAGCTCATTATTATATATTATGATTTTTCTAAATTCATATTCCTAACATGTTCTATTTTTCTTCTTATTATTATTATGTTTTTTTTGTTACAATGTTTAAGTAATTACTGGTTTTGTTCTGTTGGTGGGAAACACACTATTTGTGATAAGATAGTTACTGATGTGAAACAAATTTCCAAAAACTGATTATAACAACACTGAATAACCACATAGTATAGTGATACCCCGGTAAACGGTCAACCTGTACAATGGACATATCGGACAACACTCAAATTCACGGAATGAAAAATGACCTGCATAACAGATTAAGTTTCAGATAAATGGCTGAACATTGTGCTATGATACAGAAAGTACAAGCTGCTGAGTTAACACAAACAACTCATATTAATGGGTGTTTAATTTTTGTATGGCAATAACATCCACGATATTTCTTAGTTATCGGTTCTCAGAATGCCCACTCCTATTCCCTTTTCTGTCATCGTACCTAATTTTACTTAGTGTGTCATAAACTCTTTTACTGTCTAATTTGTTAGCCTGTTAAAAAATTTAAACAGTTATACTATTATCGTGTTACATACCTTTGATTTTTAAATTTAACAAAATGTTAAATGTCTTTGTTTCAAATTGTTGTTTAAATCTTGTTTTCAATATTTTTGTGAATATTAATTAAATGGGACCTAAAAGAAGTGCTTGTGGTATTGGATGTACAAAGACAAACTTTGACTATTGAACTGAAAAGGGCTACAGTATGAACTAAAAAAATATAAAGTATTGATTTGTCCTTTATATATATGTGACATAATTAAATTTGTATAAATGTAGTTAAAATAAAGTGTGACTTCTGTTCTGTGAATTTTCTTCATTCTTCATCTTTGACTTATTAATGGAGAGAACTCAATTATTTTTTTCTGTATAACAAATTTTAATGTTTCCATAAGTGTCTACTTTAAACGCTGACTTGCACAGCAGCCTGCTCTGATAACAGTCAGTTCTGGAGAGAATTAAAACTGTTAACCGGAGTACCACTGTATGTTATATTTAATTCCACACAAAGCATATTTCAAAAACCAGGAACTGATGGTTCGTAATGATAATAACCATATAACAGGGCTCACTGATCAATGTGGCTAAGACTGATGTCTTAACCACATTGATGTCTCTGTACAACGCATCTCAAGACTGTGAGTTCAAGACTTGCAGTTGGGTTAAGCTTTACTCCTTTTGTTAATACCAAAACTTAATTTTCATTTGCCTAAACGGCAAAAAAAGTAAATGAAAGTGAGAAATAAGATGTTCATGACAATTTAAGAAGCGGCAACCTTGGTTTTCACAGTAATGACATCACCAAGCAAAAAAATGTGAAAGTGAAATTAAGAAAGACATTTTAGGCCATTGAAAACTCTGATTTGACTGTGCCGACAAAGATCGCAGCACATTTGCATGGCCTTTCTGCACTGCTTTAACAGGCACCAAATCACAAGTCCGCTGTTAAACACTTTCTACACTATTCTGTACAATTCGAAATCAACGATGACAATAGTAGATATTGTTTACCACAAGCAAACATGTAAGTGCAGACATGGTGATTTAGGGAGACGAAGATAAAGCAACTGACTGATAACAACTTCAACAATGAAACCACGATGATCGACTGAACAATAATAACATACTGTATTTACAAACTTCGATTAGCTATGGACAGAGTGGTAAATTGAACAAGCAATTAAGAAAACGGAGGATATTTGTAGAGGAATATTTTGCCGATTTTCAACACTTATTTAAAATGTGTTAAAGAATTTAAATCAATTATTTTTCAAGCATTTAAAAATATTTGAACTGTATATAAATTAGCTTCAACAATTAGCTTGTGTATGACCCCACCAGTACTCTTAAACAGTAAGCGGTGATATACCAAATTTCGGTTAACTGAGATAAGTTTAGTTTTAGACATTCACATAAACTAATTTGTGCATTTTACTTTTCCACAATGACCTCCAAAAATAATCTCATGATCTGGCATATTTGGTACTATTTATTCCTTGTATGCCAAGTTGTAGACTCTCAAAATTCTAGCACATATTTACATGTTATCTGAAACTCCCACACTAATATATCATAACTTCTGCTTGGTGACAGTAGTAGATATTGTTTACCACAAGTAAACATGTTAAGTGCAGACATGGTGATTTAGGGAGAAGAAGATAAAGCAATTGATTGATAACAACTTCAACAATGAAACCATGATGATCGACTGAACGATAATAACATACTGTATTTACAAACTTCGATTAGCTATGGACAGAATGGTAAATTGAACAAGCAATTAAGAAAACAGAGTATATTTGCAGAGGAATATTTTGCTGATTTTTAACACTTATTTAAAATGTTATGTTATCAACAGCAGACAATTCCTAATTGATATAGGAGGCTGGTGTCTGATAACATACACTCAGTGAGTCCATGCATCGAGTTTTGTTAAGTTTTGTGTGTTAATTGTTTACAAATTTTATGATGGCTGATAATCTCAAGCAACAAGTGAAAATGCTGAAAAAATTGAACACTCATTCATGAAAATGATCGTCAAACAATCCTATGATTTATGCAGAACTATGAAAGCTGCCAAGGAATTTTAACAAAAAATTTACGCATACATTTTGTTGCTGCAGAGTTAGTCCTGAAATTTTTTGTTTCTGGATTAAAAACAGCAGCATTCTGATGTGTGCAGTGAACTCCGAGAAATGTATAAAAATGATTCTACCTTTATCTGTAAAGTCATAACTGGTCATGAAGCTGGTTTTAGAACTATGATGCAGAAAAAGAGACAAGTAGAAAAATCCATAATCACTAACAATGAATTTTTTTTTTAACATCCGACTATTGTGCACACTTAGGCTAATGCAGATGATGGGATGATTTATATCCCATCATATAAAATGATGGGAATCGAACCCGGTTCCTCGGGGTGAAAGCCTAGTTACGCTATCAACTAGGCCACCGAGGCGGCTACTGAAAACAATACCAAAATCACTTTGGCCACCATCACATATCCTCCATATTCACCAGATTTAGCCCCTATGATTTTGCTTTGTTTCCAAAAATGAAATTTCATATGAATGGTCGCTGTTTTGACACTGTAAAAAACATTAAGAAAAAACACGAGGTGTTTGGCCAGTCTTGAAAGAAAGGCTTTTTAACACTAACCAGGCATGGTAAATACACTGGATCTTGTATGATGATGACAAAGAGACTACTTTATAGGCAATGGCCTAAATTAATAAAAAAAGAACTTTCTGTTAATTAGATCTTGCCAGTATTGTACTTTGTGTGTATTCAGGACAACTGGTCTCATATGAAGGATGTCAGATCTATTCTAACAATCTTCTTTGTATGTACATATATATACAAGGTGTGTTCAGAAAGTAACGAGAATTTTAATTTTTTGAACAAAATATATTTTTTTTTCTACATTGATGTTGTCCGTCACCTTCAAAATAGTCCCCACTGGACATTATGCACTTGCGTCAGCGCTTCTTCCAATCCTTGAAACACTTCTCAAACTCGATCTTTGAAATAGCCTTTAGTTCTTTCAGCGATGCACTTTTAATGTCATCTACGGCTGTAAAACGACGGCCCTTTAAGGTTCTCTTTACTTTTGGAAATAGGAAAAAGTCACACGGAACCATGTCTGGCAAATATGGAGGCTGGGGCATCATTACAGTACTGTTTTTGGCCAAAAATTCACGAACAAGCGATGAAGTGTGAGCTGGTGAATTATCGTGATGCAGAAGCCATGAATTGTTTTTCCACAGATCCGGGTGTTTTTTTTCGGATTGCTTCAAGCAAACGGCGTTGAACTTGTAGGTAGTACTCCTTATTGACCGTTTTACCTGGTGGCAGGAATTCATGATGCATTATGCCATTAATATCAAAGAACACAGTGAGCATAACCTTCACATTCGACCACACTTGTCGAGCCTTTTTCGGTCTTGGTGAGCCAGAATGCCTCCACTGGGATGATTGAGCCTTAGTTTCGACATCATATCCGTAAACTCATGTTTCGTCACCTGTTATAATACGTTTCAGTAATTCTGCATCGTCATCGACTTCATTTAGTGACTCCTGAGCAACTTCCATTAGCTGCTGTTTTTGTTCAAAATTAAACAATTTTGGAACAAATTTTGCTGCCACGCGTTTCATACACAAAACATTGGAAACAATGTCATGACATGATCCAATTGACCAATTATCAGCGACCTCTCTAATTGTGACTCGGTGATTGTTCATAAACATTTCTTTCACTTTTCCACGTTTTAATCGGTTGTTGATGTGCTGGGGTGTCCAGGACATTCGTCATCTTCAAAGTCTTCACGGCCTTCTTGGAAACGCTTATACCACTCGTAAACTCTTGCTTTACTCATAGCAGACTCACCATCGGCCTTTGTTAACATTTCACACACTTTGTTACACTTTATTCCATTTTTTATGCAAAATTTGATACAAATTCTTTGATCCATTTCTTTTAACAAACGAAAATCGCCGAACTCATAAAAACACGTCTAACCTTAGTGGCTGTCACAGACAAAGTCAACAATGAAAACAGCTGAAAGTTGTATCATACTTCAAGGGCATGTATACCAACATAATAAAAAAAATGTTTGACAATCGGACTCTCCAAACCCGCGAAATTTAAAAATTCTCGTTACTTTCTGAACACATCTCGTACAATAAGTCCTTTAAAGGTTAGGACACATTTTATACATAATATTACCTGTATCAGGCCTGCAGCAGGATCAAATTTGCCATCTGTAGTCGAAGCCTCGACATTTTTAATATGTGCATCCATTAAAGCAGCAGGGACTTCATCCTACAGTTAAACACTTAAACCGTTAGTTTGTTTTATGAAACAACAGAAGTAAGATTTAATATTATACCTTTAATAAAAGAAAAAAAAAGTAAAAAATATTAAGACTTATTTGGTTTGCTAAACATACATCTAGTCTACTTTTTTATAAAATACCCACTTTAAAAATTACAAAAAAATATTCACAAGAATTATTTAAATTTCTGATCTTATTTCAAAAATCCATTCCAGTCCACATTATTACCCACTTGACTGATATAAATAATGCATATAAAAATAATTTAATGTATTCATGCATAAGTATACAAATTAAATTAATACTGTAATATGACACCTTTATGTTGGCAAACTCTTCCATCGCGGCCTTTGCAGCAGATGCAGCAACTCGTGGATCCACCACTGATGCTAGGAATGCAACAGTCGACATGATTGGGTTCCCAGCTTTACTAAATGGTATTGGTTGGTAAGCTAATGGCCCTAAAGCACCGCCTCCTACATAACAGAGCAAACAAATATTTTCTTTTCATTATTGTAACAAAAGGCAGTCCAGAATGTAACGACGTACGAGTCGCGTGTGTAGCTTGGCCAAGCCGAATTTCATGATGAATATTTTAAATGTGTAATTGTGCTTAGTGTTTGTGATGTGTGTTTTAATGTTTTGTTTGACTTTGTGACGACCTCGACAGAGGGATTTGACATTTTGTATGGCCTGAAGATGAAACTATAGTTTCGAAACCGCGGTATCCTTTATGAGATGAGTTGATAGACCACTGACGGGAAGAATAGGTCATAATCCTAATCATACAAAATTTCCTTTAATTGTATTCATGTTTAATATGAGACGTCGTTCTGTACTGAATTTCGGAAGCAATTATGTTATAATTTCCTTAGTTAGTTATAAAGAAACTAACGATCTGACCCGTAATTAGTTCTGACTAATGACACAATAACAAATATACCACCTGTGTTGTTTCTCTTACGTACCAGCTTCATGATCTTCTAAGTAAGGATCTTCAATTGGTAACCTGAGGAAGTGTAAAATACACTCGTCTTGTGTTCGACTGCCAACATGTTCGCATACTTTGTTCCAATCATCTTTGTACAGTTCAAGACCTTCTAAAAGTAAAAGTGTCTCTTGTTCTGTCCAATCTCGAGTTATACTTGCTGCCGTCTTGTTTCTTAAAGCCGCAGGTTTACGTGCATATCTGTAAAAACATTAACCGTAATAGTAAAACACCTAAACACTTTAATTAACCTATCCATGGGTTGATTGGACAATGTATTTTTATGATTCTAACAATTCATTATTTTTTACAAACCTTTAATTATATTTCTTAAACTTGTTTGACACTAGAAGTCTCAAGCTTCAAAATACACCGGACTGGATCTTTTTTTTACAAATATAAGTGTTTGGTACAATAATTATACCAAGAAGACTTGAACTGAACTGAAGACTACCAAGAATGTGGAGCTGATAGAATAACTTTGAGAATGTTCTATTTGACATGTTTCGAGTAGGGTCAAAAAAAAAGTTGCAAGGTCTGAGTCTCTGTAACTAGGACAAAAAATGGCAAATTTTAAACAACCTTCACTCATAAGAAGAACTACATCAATAGCAGGAATGAAATAAGGCTGAAAATTATATTTGACCTTTATATGGAAGACCTGCAATATGCACCACGAAACAGAGGTAACATCCACTTGAAGTTAAAAAACAAGCCAAGAACCAAACAAGATTTCTATTTATGAGTATCTAACTTAATGGATCTGACTTGGTGGTCTAGTGGATAGCATACTAGACTTTCACCCCGAGGACCCGGGTTCGATTCTCGGCGAGGGCTTGGCATTTTCATACGCTATAAATCATCCCATCGTCTGCATTAGCCCAAGTGTGCACAATAGTCGGATGTTAAAAAAAAAATCTAACTTAAATAATCCCCAAAAAAGCTTCAAGTGGGAGAACAATACATTGAGATAGTCAAAGAATTCAAATATCTTGGGGAATGGATCAGCTGGAATGCCCTAGAGAAACAAAGCTATGGAATCTAGGAGAAATAAAGTTGAATTAGCCTTCCAACTTACCAAGGACACATACAGCAAGAAGTCCCTCTCCTGGAATACAAAGATAAGGCATTATCATACGGTAATTAAACCAGAAGCCTTATATGCAGCTGAAACATTATCTCTCACAACCCAGGGCCCACTTGAAAGGCTGGAGATCAAAGAAAGAAAGATATTACGAAAAATCTTAGGCCCCAAATTCCTTAACAACCAATTACTCCACATCAGTAATGAAACTCTTTACCAAAAAACTGAAACACTATCAGGCACAATAAGAAAAAGGAGAATTGACACATCCTCCGAATGGACAAAAATAGACTAACCAAAAAAATATTTGACTACTTTCGCAATAAAAGAGCCAAACCACTTTGGTTTAGAGAAACAGAGAAAGACATAATAGAACTACAAATCACTGACACTATGCTCATGGACAGAACAGCCAAAACAATAACCAAGGACAAGAAGCAACGGTTCCAAGGCAAAGTCAAATCCAAGCAAACTATCCAAATCTCTGATGAAGGAAGAAAAGCAAGATCACAATGAATGAAGCAATACTGGGCTATGCGAAGGCACAGAATATTAAACAGTGATTGATTTAGTGTACCCCAAAGTTGGGTGAAACAAATAAAGAGAAGAATGCCCAATAAAGTTCCATAACAATAATACCAGTCAATTATTTTGAATTTCCATGAAACAAAATCAAGCCAGTGGTTGAATTTTTGCTTTAAAAAAACCCATTAAGCTCAGATTCTTTTTCCCCCTAAACTAATATCTACTTCAGATCACTGATGGAAAATAAAAACAATTTGTTCAGTGAACTTGTCGGCTTGCTGGAAATGTGAAGGCTGATTATATCACCAAAAAGAACTCAAGACAAGCTACCAGTAGACATGACAGATACTCCTTTACCAGTTGTCAAATGTGGGTACTAAGCATGTGAGAACAAAATTTAAAGTAAATGAAAAACAAAAGATGTTGGGCCTTTAAAGTACGTAAACAACTAGAAACAACTGATCCACTATGCACCAGTGAATAATTTTAGTAACTATATAACACTTGCAGCAAGAAGCAGATCAGGGTGTCTTCCCACAAAAGTATGTTTACAAATTCCATTTGGCAGAATTTCCTTTGTAACTGGCTTGCAAAAATAATATATTCTTATCATGCACATACCTACATCCAGCCACCTGGCTGAAATGACTTCATAATAGACACAGCTATATTACTTCATCCTGATAGACTCAAAGCTTTAAGAAATAAGCATATTTAATAAATAAATGTAAAAAATAATAAATATTTGCACTTCAATTCATGTGGTACCATTAAAAATAATAAATCACTGTTTTCTACAGTTATTGATAAAAAAAACTGTACTTCTTGCATTATTATTCTGATTCTGACTTTATGACTATCATTGTGATTTTGTTCTGATTATCAATACTAATTTGAAACAACAAAAATATATCTACAAAAATCTCCAAAACTGCTATTTTAAAATTCTTCTTGCACATAACTAGAGTACTTGGGGAAAACTGTTAAATAGTTTTAATTTTATTTGGTCTAATCGGCAAAGTATTGTAAAATACTGTAAGTAAATTTGTCACTCATGATGAAATGCTAGAAACATACTGAGGTAGGTGTAGTTTTAGGCAGTTCATTTAGTCAAAGCCAGCTAAATATGATATTAAGGTTTATACTGTGATTTGTGCTAGACCATTCTACACTGTAAATTTAGAAGTTTACATAGCGAAGTAGCCTGAAGGTTCATTTGTTACAGACAATTCAGAAAAAAAAGTTTTGGTACGAATGATAGAACCAATCTCTGACAAAGGAAGATTTTTTTTTTTTAACGTCCGACTATTGTGCACACTTAGGCTAATGCAGATGATGGGATGATTTATAGCGTATGAAAATGCCAAGCCCTGGCCGAGAATCGAACCCGGGTCCTTGGGGTAAAAGCCCAGTACGCTATCAACTTGGCCACCGAGGCGGCTGACAAAAGAAGAAATGTCATGGTGGACAACATCTTTACTTCTGATGCTATCAACATGGATGAAGGATGTAGAACTTTTGGAAAACTGATATAATCTTATTTGGCAATTCTAATATAGATGGCATAGGATATAATCAACAAATATAAAGAGTCATACAGTACTGCTAGAATTAAGAACCACAGGTCAATGAAGTTGTCCTACCTCTTCTTCACACTGGTGTTCTGAACAGCTTCATTGTCCTAAAGAAAAATGATGAGGTTCACAAAAAAATTATGAGGTTATTTCTGAAAAATCTAGTCAAATCCTTGCATAAAAACGTATGCTCAGCCAAGACAGAAATTTAAAGAAAAGATCCCTGATGTTTGGGGAAGATTTAGTCCTCAGATATTGAGAGAAAAGAATTCTTGAAAATATGAACATTGACACTCAAGACTCATGACCTGCACCAGCGGATGATGTTAAAGTTGGAAGATGCTATCAGTGCAACCGCAGAAAAATCATGCATCAAAAACTAAGTGTTTTGAAAACAAATTTGTATACGCTGAGAACACACAACCCCAGCAATATGTGTAAACTAAAAGACATTACGAGACTATATAAGTTGTTTTTTTTTTATTATAAATATACTTCTGATAGCCTGATATAATTTTATATACATTAAAAGTTTTAAACTATCAGTACTTTATACTATTTGAAATAACAATTATAACTAAAAATAACTGGTTTAAAATATCTACTTTCAACCTAATAGTGTACAAAATATGTGAACACATCTTTCTGTGTTCAATATATATGTTAATATATAAATATAATTCTTAATACTTCATTTTTGTACACCCGGAGATTACTTCCATGAGCACCACTCCATGTTTCAAAATAAATGTGCTCGATCGAAAGTAAATCTATACACAACTTAAAGTCTACAAAATATGACAAATTAATGCTATTAAGATAGATTTTTTTTTTAAATAATTGGTTGATAAAAACAAAAAAGTAAATGATTACCTAATTACCAAATAATTACTCAATATATAAAAATTTATTGTGAAAAACTTTGTTCTTTATCGATAGAGAACTTACTGATCAAGCTTCAACCCAAAGTTTGAAGCTGGTTCTCCATCAATCTTTTTCACTGAAGCATCGTTTTTCCTGTCCATATCCAAAAGTGTTTTGGCTGCTGAAGGTTGTGGAGTTTTAGGAGGGTTCACGGGTTGTAATCCTGAAGGAGTGTCTGAGAGGACATGGAAATGAGATGTCGGTGGAGGTCCCATTGGTGTTGGTCTGCTTTCTGAATCCACCTATATTTTACAGTATACAAGGCATGTGTTAATTTACACAATCTAAAGATAAATAATTGCATTTGTTTATATTATTTTTTTTCCCGGCGAAAAACCGTTAAGGTTATCATCGCCGTCATGCAAAATGAAAGTATAAAAAAAAATTAACAAAATTTACTTAAATAAGAAAATAAAACTACAACAAACTATAATAGTAAAAATAAATGAAACACAAATTTAAATAACAGGTATAACTATATAACAATAACGAATACTTAAGAACTAAATAACAATGAATAATGAATAAAATTTAATAACAATTCGTAAAAGTATACATAAACATAACAGAAATAAAGTTATTTACATAAAATAAATAAATAAAATAACACAAGAAATAACAAATATATACATTAAATTTTATTTAAAACATTCAGATGATGAAGGAAGTCTAGAACCCGGTCAACGGCCGAGGCACTATCTCCCAACATCATCTGCAAACAGTTGCTCAGACCACACATAACACGCACATTTTGGAAACCATCACAATCGAGCAGTATATGTTTCATTGTGATGGTTTCTCTACAGAACTCGCATTCAGGTGGGTCCCCGCGTTCTATCAGAAATCCATGCGTTAACATGGAGTTTGTTTATATTATTCAAGCTTCTTTTACAAACCAAAGGTACAACCAGATACAAAATTAATGACATATAACTACAAAAATGGATCCGGACAATATCAGCATTCACACAAACACTTTTTTAACCTGAATTAATAACTTCAAAGCATGTTTTTCAATATGCAAATACACAGCAAAATAATATTACTAGGCGATGATAACCTTATTGGTTTTTTGCCGGAAAATAATAATAAGAATATTACTACTTCGGACTTGCATCAAAGACTACCACAAAAAAAACTAGTGAGTGTTGCCGCAATACTCACTAATCTGACACCAGTCGGGTTTCATTTTTGTATATTCAGTCATTTGAAAATTTAAAAATGCTGTTTATGACAAGAAACCAGATTTTCAAAAAAAGTGTGATTAAAAAAATATTTTTGGAAATTCATTTTCATCACATCAGTGAGACAGTGATAATATGTGCCACAATTTTTTTTTTTAAGTAAAACTGTGTGAGGGTATTTTTACACGACTTGAAACTTCTCTCTTCCAAAAAAATGTTAAGGATTTTGTGATCTTTCTCTGTAAACAATTGTAACAATCTTTATACACAAACTTTTGCATGCACGTCTAAACATTCGTCTTGTTTGTCAAATTAAAAAGTATAGGTGTGAAAGCCACATTCATAGCAACTAAACGTACATATTTTTTTAGAGTTCTTCAGTTCAATTTATATAAAATATACGAGGGTGGTCTGAAAAGTTTCCAACCTCAACATGAAGATAGCAGCACTTGTCGGTGGCAGCACTTGAATTTCGTTGTTCATCTGTTGACAGTTACTCACCAAAGTTTCAGCCATTTTGAACGCATAGTTGTTATGTAACAGTCATTTGAGTGAGTTGATGTGAGTATTTTTATGAAAATGGACAAAATCGAGTATCGAGGTGTCATTAAATATTTGTTTTTGAAAGGCAATACGCCTACGCAAATCAAAGATGAGTTGGATTCTGTGTATAGGGACTCTGCACCATCATTTACCACAGTGAAATTTTGGAAAGTTGAATTTAAACGTGGCCATAAGAGCTTGGGAGATGATGAACGTTCGGGACATCCAAAAACTGCAACTACCGACGAAAACATCGCCAAAGTTCACCAAATAGTGCTATATGACCGCCGAATTAAAGTGAGAGAGATAGCAGACGTTATGAACATGTCAAAACAACGTGTTTGTCACATATTAAATCAACATTTAGACATGAGAAAGCTGTCAGCGCGTTGGGTGCCGCGTTTGCTCATGTTAGACCAAAAACGTGTTCGAATGAACATTTCCAATGCTCTGTTGGCGCAGTTTAGGCGCAATAAATCCCAGTTTTGGCGCCGATTAATTACTGTAGATGAAACTTGGATACACCATTATATGCCTGAAACAAAAATACAGTCCAAACAGTGGACTGCAAAGGGGGAACCGGCTCCAAAAAAAGCAAAAACTGTTTTTTCAGCTGGGAAAGTGATGGCGACTGTTTTTTGGGATAGTCATGGAGTTATTTTAATCGACTATCTTCAAAAAGGAAAAACCATTACAGGAGCATACTACGCATCATTACTTGACAAGCTGAAGTCAGAACTTGCGGAAAACGGCCACATTTGCAGAAAAAGAAAATCCTGTTTCACCAAGACAACACACCTGTCTCACACCTCAGCGGTTGCCATGGCGAAAATCCATGAATTACGGTTTGAACTGCTTGACCATCCGCCTTACTCACCAGATCTAGCCCCAAGCGACTTATTTTTGTTCCCTCATCTAAAAATTGCGCTCAGAGACAGAGATTTTCGTCAAATGAAGAGGCAATCACCTTCGTGAACAATTATTTTGCAAAGAAAAATGCCGAGTACTATTTGGACGGGTTACAGAGATGGGAGCATCGCTGGGAGAAGTTTGTAGAGGTACAAGGAGACTATGTTGAAAAATAAAAAAAAAATTTCTGAAAAAATGTCTTGTATCTTTGTTAGGTCGGAAACTTTTCAGACCACCCTTGTACATTAATAATTAGTTTAAATTAGTCTTTAGTTTGGTATTAGTTATTAAAATAATATTCTAGTTTAAATGTAAATTTTTAAATACACGAGGGCTTTCTAAGGCTTATCCGACCTTTGGCTTGGGAAACTATATTATGTACTTGACAGGATTGTGACCCTAATCCCTTTTAAAGTAGGCTTCACACATTTAGCCCACTGATCCAGAAAAACATATCTGGAAGTCTTTTTTTGGAATAGTGTTCATCTCCACCATTGTGATGACTGCGCTTCTTTCCTGGTTGTACCCATACATCCATGACTCATCTCCAATAATCAAAGTATTAAGAAACTCAGGATCAGTGTTGTTAATATCCAGCAGGTCCTATGCAATGACAAGATGGAATTCTTTCTGTTCCTCCAACACCAGCTTCAGCAAAAATTTAGCAGCGACTCTGCACATATTTGAAATAATCAATGCAAAATTGCATGCGCACAATTTTTTACCGATCTCCTCAATGAATGAAGATCTTCCAGTTTCAAATTTTCCACCTCTCAAGAACAGCTAGCTGCATTCTGAGCAGTTTGTGTGGCTTCAGAACGCTGTTCCTCTCATATCACTCTCCTCTGATATGCTGCCATTTTTTAATTGGCAGAACCACTTAATGTACATTATCTCCCGTAGCATTGTCTCCAAACTCCTGCTGAATCTCATAATTTGTTTTGTTTTGAGAATCAAGCTCTTGACAAAACTTGATACAGTTTCTTTGCTCAATTCATTCAATCATCTTGAAAGAAATAAATCAAAAATTTGACGAACACTTACAACACGTCACTTGGTGACCAAAAGGCAGCGAAGTGGTACACTCAAATAAGGTGGACATTAAGCTATCTCCCTCCACTTTCCACACTACTAGCACTCCCAAACCTAGCAAACACTACTGTGCATGGAAAATTCAAGGTCAGATATTTTTTAGACAACCCTCGATTTATAATTTGTTGAAATTAAAGTTGACGGTTTTTAGTAACTGATACTATGAAAACAACTACAATGATTAACATCATGCTTTAACAAAAAAAAGTTATTGTATTTTTTTAAAATCTATTTGAGAAAATATGAATTACCTGGTAGTTAATAAGACCCCACTGTTCTAAAAAAGCATGGACCCGCATGATGGCACAGACATCTCCAGCCAGGTTCCTACGTGAGGCAGTACTAGTAATATATTCTGTAGGGTTTAACCTGTATGTATCGATCATGAAATTACGATATGCCAAATATATTTCAGGTGTTTTGGATTTGTTTTTGCCATTAAAAAACTCCGGCAATGCTCTCTTCTCAATAGTATGAATGGAATTATAATCAAACCACGCAGAGTAGCTGGGTATGATAATATGATGAGTCTGTTCTGTGACATTGTCTTCTTGTCCATCTTCTTTGTTAGCGTTTGCGTCTTTCTCTTTGTCCTACAAATTAACACAATTAAAATATTAAAACTGCAAACCTTGTAAGCAAAATGAAAGTAATTCCTAAAAAATTAAAAATTGTATAATGAATCATTTTAAACAGAAATGTAAAATTTATGTTAAACTAAAATAGACACAGATATTAAGTACATTCATGATAAAACAATTGGGCATCAATTTCTCAGTCCTCAAAAAAATTTTGCCAATAAGTCCTGGAAAACGTATACAGTGGTACCTCGATATTCGAGTGCCCTAATATACGAGTGTTTTGAGATCGCCGAGCAAGCGATATTTTGTTTTGAGATGAGAGCAAGATTTGAGATACGAGGAATCGCATACTACACCGCTGCACACGACCCCAACATGCGGGGTGCATGTTGGTTTCGTGTGCAGCATCTAACAATTTCTCCCACCTCAGATTAGATCTCAGTCTGTGTGAGCATGTTCTATAAGGACAACTTTAACATCGTGATATGCCTAAGAATTATTGATCAGGTCTGGCTGGGTGTTACAACGAGGACCTTAAACCTCTGCATGGAAGAAGCTGTCGCCTGAGGCTGTAGCTGAAAGGGCCTTTCAAAGGATTGGAACCCGAAATGTCTGTAGTAGAGATGTTTCTCTAGTAAAATCCATGGGTCTGGAGGTGGATTAGAGAGATGTGAACGAACTCGTCAAGGAACAGTCTCAGGAGCTGACAACCGAGGAGTTACACGATCTACATGCACAGCAGCATACGGTGGTTCAACGAAAAATTAGTTTTGAAGAGGAGCCGAAGATGGAGGAGGTTATCTCTACAAGAGATATAAAGGAGATCTTGGGAATGTGGGAGAAAGTTGTAGAGTTTGTGGATAAAAATCACCCCGAAAAAGTTGCAACTGGTCGTGCATCAGAGTTGTTCAACGAAACTTGCCTAACTCATTTCCGCAATATCCTAAAAGAGAGGAAGAAATAAATCTCCTTGGACAGTTTTTTTAAATGATCTGCAGGTGAAAATGAGCAAAGCGTGACGAAAATTAAGCGCTTCCATAAACACTTCACTTTTTCTTTTATTATGTTTTTATAGAATTTGTATTTGTTACTTATAAATAAATGTTTCTTCTTGTAAATACATTTTTCTTATTCAAAAACACAACAAAAACAACTGAGGTGGTGTTTTGGGAGCTGGAACGGATTAATGGCATTTCAATTAATTTCAATGGGGAAAATTGCTTTGAGATACGAGCAATTTTACATACGAGCAAGGTTACAGAACTAATTAAACTCATATGTCAAGGTACCACTGTATTTTCAAATAAAAAATTCTTGAATACCAGTGGTGAATTTAATAGTCAGTCCCATTTTATAATAAAGGAAAAGACTTGAGAAAAGAGCTCAATTTTACATATAACAAATAATTTAATTTAAAGAAAACTTTTGGTCATTTGATAACAACTACTATGTAAATCACCCTTTTAAATAATTAAAGACAATTACAAAATTAAGCTGTTTCATATGCAACGATGAAATCCTAGACATGAAGTAAAAAACTCTTCCAGTAATTGCATGAATACATTAGTATTACATTACATAAAATGTATCTAACAGACATAAACAATCTTTTAGGAATTGGAAGTCATTTGCTAACATTTACCATCTACCATACATAACATTTATAACAAAAATGATTATCTTCTAAACTTACAGAAGCAAGTTTTGAGTCTTCTTTATCTGCGACCTACAAAAGCATAGAAATTATTACTTCAAAAAATATTATATAGTCCATATTTAAATGAATAATTCGATTGTCTTGATTACAATGGTCAAAGTTTGTGTTACCAAACAAACAATAATTTGAAGAATTTAATTACAAAGTATTGCACACACTTTGACTTATTATATTACACTCCATTACAGTAATAGTAATCTTTTGTTATAACGTAACAACAAGACAGTTAAAAATGAAAGAAAAATTCCTAATTTGGCCTACCATGCAACAAGTAGAAAAGCACGGAAGAAATAATAGAAATGATGTAACAAAAAATATATTAAACATATTTTTTAACATCGAACGGGAAATATAATGAAATTGAACATACTTGTAGCTTGATGTCCTCTTTGTCAGAAATCTACAAAAATAGAATAAATACGTGAATTAACTTTCCAACCACACTCGCTTATTTCAAACGAATTATTTGTATATGAAGAGCTTTGCTTGTCTACATATTAACATTCTTAATATCAAATTACAGTGAAACTTCGATTAACAGTCATTCTTTTAACTGTCAGTTTCTATTAACACTCAGTCCATTATTAGAAGTTAATTACAATAATTAAATATTATTGTACTGTAAATTTTTTACACATAATTTTTTAGAAAAATAATAAAAGCAATGATTAAAGTGTCAACAATAATTATTAGTACAATACGTACTGTAGCCAATTAGCAGCAAAAAAATACTGTTTGCTTTACTGCTAAGCGGTCTAGGCACCAAAAAGTTTTTTTTTGTTTTATTGATGAGTCAGTCATGTTTTGGTCCACCTACTATAAATTATTGCTTATGTTGTTGCAGTTGTGGCTGACAAGCTGCATAGAGCACCTTGGAAGGAGAAACAGGAGCTGGAATATATTGTGACCACTTCTCGCACTACATTGCTTTAAGCAGCAACTCTACAGTGTTTGAGGCGGAATTGATAGTTGTAAATGAGGCTCTCGAACAGCTGATTGTGAGACCATGGCTGAACACAAACATAGTGGTCTTAGTTGACTCCAAATCATCTCTGCAGGCAATAGCCAATAATGATAATCCAAAAAGCAAAGTAATACAAAATATCAGACAGAATTACAAGATTGTAAGAAATAATGTTGGCAATATCGCAATGCAGTGGGTCCCTGCACACGTGGGATTGATGGGAAATGAAGCTGCGTATAATTTGGCGAAGAGAGGAACAAAAATTATTTAAAAACCAGCAGGCTCCCTGTCATTACAAGCAGTTATAAGGAAACTAAAAACAGACTCAGCAAAAATTTGTTAGTGAAATGAAGAAAACCTACAAGACAAAGCTTATGATTCGTTTAATCTTTTTAAGGACAATAAGGTGCTTTCACGTAAAATAACTGTAGCAAATTTCTGCCTGGAAACTGGTCACGATTGTCTTGCCAAGCATCTCCATAGAATGAGACTAATAACCTCTGACAAGTGCAAGATTTGTTCAAAAGATGTGTATGTTATGGACAAGGATCACTTACTGATCTGCAAGGGCCTGGATAGAGGGAAGCAGGGACGAAGGGACTTTCCTGGATTGTATTGGGAGGCAAGATCCAAAATGGTGTGAACCAAAAGGAGCCATTGGAAGAAGAAGAAGAAGAAGAAGAAGAAGCTGCATAGATTGGTGGTATTTCCTACTTGTTGTGCAGTGAGTTGTGGATTACCTATTTCAGCATACAATTTAAGACATTTGATTTGAATGATAAAAGCGCAGTTACCAATATTAGTGACTGCAGACTTATATTTTATTGCAGAATATATACACAACTTATAACTGTGCATTTTTTAAATCTTTTGTTAATATGCATAGAATGTGATGTGTGTTTTTCATACGGTTTTCTGTTATTCGTCCATTCGATCAACCGTGATGGTCCAGATTAATCAAAGTTTCAATGTACATTAGAAATAAATGTATAAAAAATGTCCTTAGAAATTTCTTCAACAATTTTTTTTTTAAATAACTCTACCATTAACATAAAACTTTTGTGTTTAAAAACTATATTGCTTTACACTACCATTCTCTGTCATGGCTATGAACAATGAAATTTTAAACAATTTAATTAATGTAATAATTGATTTATATAAACAAATATTAATAAAAGCATAGCTTTTATATTAAATATTTTTCAAATATGAAAAAAATCATATTTCACACACCTTTGTCCTACCGACTTTTTGCATATCAATTAGAATGCTCAAAAACCGATAAAATCTACACACTGTTCAAAAAACCTTGGATTTATTGATTTTTTTTTAAGTAAAGAAAATAGTTTTAATCTACTTAATGTTATACGGGTTTATACGAGTTTTACTTATGTTAAGTTTCAAGAAAGTTAGATCATAAAAACATGGTTACAAACAATTATATCCCTTCACTGCCCTATACAAGATGAATTTTTGAAAATCTTTTAGTATATGACTATACAAAAATATGAAAGTATCTTCAAAATTTCAAGTTTCCAGCTATATACTAGCTTTGGTTTTACATTCATTATGAGTCAATCAGTCATGACTTCTTCTTTTATACATATAGATTTTATTAATCCAAACATTTCTTCATTGCTTCAAGACGCTTCTTTAGTGAAAACATACAAAATAGTTAATACTAATTACTTAAATTTGATAATTAAATTACTTATCGTTAAGTTCATCAAGTGAAAGATTACTGAAAATATTATCTGAAGATATTATTAAAAACTTTTAACGGATTATTAAAACAAAGATTAAGGTTAACTTCGACTGGTTTGATACGATATACAGTAGTCTTCGCTAATCTGACCCAAACCAGGCACGGCCGGGTCGAATTAGCGGGAAAGTCGGTTTACAAAAAAAAACCATTAAAGACGTTTAAATATATTAAATTTAATTTAATATAAAGTACGATTTAATAATATAAATCAGCAAGACATAATTTAAATACCATTAGAAACAAGCTCAATGATCATGACGCAATGATCACAAAAAAAGCAGATAAGGGGAATACAATAGTGATCCTTTCTAGTACCAACTATGTAAACAAAGTTCAGAATTTCATTACAAACAATAACATCCAACCATTAAATAAAGACCCAACCATATCAAAGGATTGCATCAGAGCTTAAAAAGTAATGAATCCACATGCCCCAATATTAAAGGGACTGCCAAAAATACATAAACCAAATATGCCCATTCGGCCATTGGTAAATTTCAAACCTTCTGCAGCATACATTATTGCAAAAAAGATTGATAGAATAATTAGAAACTAAATAATTTTTGAAAATAATTTAAGCCTGAAGAACAGCTTGGATCTGGTTGAAAGAATTAACGAACTAAAAATAAAAAACAACCAAAAGTTAGCCTCATTTGACATAGCCAATTTGTATACCATCAATGAAACCATGGTTATATTAAAAGATAACCTCACCAAGCATTCTTCGCTCACAACGAATGCAATAAGTGATTTAATTTCGTTGACTAAAACTATTCTAAAGCAAGATTATTTCAAGTTCAATGATAAATTTTATATTCAAAATGAAGGTTTAGCCATGGGCTCCCCCCTTTCCAGCATTCTGGCAGAATTGTTTTAAACCATATTGAAGAAGAGAACGATAATACATTAAATTTTCTTGACCTATCAATTTCAAAAGTAAACAAATAGTTTCAAATACAGTGTTTATAGGAAACCTACCACAACCAGCCAACCAATACTTTCTTCCTCCCACCATCCACACAATATAAAAATGGCAGCTTACAATAGTTTGGTACACAGGTTAATTTCACTCCCTATGGACAAAGGAAGCTATGGAAATGAAGTGAATATCATTAAGTACCTAGCTGTTTCTAATGGATATAAAAGCTCAATTGTTGATTGGCTTATTGCCAAACACAAAAACAAAAATAAAAAATCGTTCCTGATAAAAAAACATACATCTCCACGGAATATTTTTCAACTTTAAGCCACACCCTAAAAAAAAAAAATTAGCCAAAGAAAATATAAATGTCTCTTTCAGAACAAGTAATAAATTATAAACATTATTAAAGAAGCCAGTTGCAAATACAAGTGGAGATAACTCTGAAAAAACTAGCATATACAAAATGAAATGTAGTGATTGCCTAAGCTTCTATATCGATCAGACATCTCGCTCTTTTAAGAATAGATTTAAAGAACACATACCCAGAAGTGCATTATCGAGAAACTCGGCTTTCACAGAACATCTTATGGACAAAAACCATAAATTTGAAGACATCCATACCAACATGGAAATACTACATTTACGTCATAAAAGTAGTTATATGGATGCGATTGAAGAGTTTGAGATTTACAAGAGCAAAAAAATCAGACTCCCCCAGTACATCCTGAATGAAAAACTTTCATTTAAATCAAATTTAATATATGACATGGCTCTAAGGATAAGTGATTTGAGTAAGTAACAAAAACCAACAGACTGATAACAATGACGGGCGCGCTACTAATGATGGAGACTCCGCAGTCTGGAATGTAACGACATACGAGTCGCGTGTGTAGCTTGGCCAAGCCGAATTTCATGATGAATATTTTAAACGTGTAATTGTGCTCAGTGTTTGTGATGTATGTTTTAATGTTTTGTTTGACTTTGTGACGACCTCGACAGAGGGATTTAACATTTTGTATAATGGCCTGAAGATGAAACTATAGAGTTTCGAGACTGTGGTAGCCTTTATGATGCGAGTTGATAGACCACTGATGGGAAGAATAGGTCATAATCCTAATCATTTGAATTTATCACATTAAAAAACTTTGAATTACTTGGTTTATTACTAAATGTATTGTACTAAAACACAAAACAGCACACAAATCTCACTACAGTAATAATAATCATCAAACTTGACAGAAAAAGTTTAAAATTGTTTTTGTTTACCAACTGTTTGACGTTTTCTCACCACTACATCTTGCTATCTCATGACCAGTAAAATATGTTTTACCTTTAAGAAAACAGTGAATAAAAAAAATATGTGAAATGTTACGAAACATACACAAACAGAATTACTCCAAACGTTAACTCTTCTACGAATCTGAATTGATACAAAAGACGGAAATGAACAAACGGAGCAGGTATACGGGTGATCAACCCCTGTTTCTTTTGAAGAGAATATAGGTCATAGGCTGGGTACGTAAGTGATATGTAGGTGTAAAGTCTTGACATGTCCAGTCTGGAAATACAAAAAAGGCGCGCGGGAATTGCACATTCGGTTTCGCTACACATCTTTTAAATTGTTTCACATATTGTTCTTTGAGGCTAGGTCGGATTAAACGGAAAGTCAGATAAGCGATTTAACATTTTTTTTTTTATAACAATGCGTAGACAAAAAGCGGGATGGGAAGTCGAATTAAAAATGAATTAGGAGAGGAACTTTGAAACTCATCGGTAGATAAAGTGAAAAAAACCCAATTGTATAAAAATGAAGTGAATTTTATATAAATTGTTGTTACGTAGCAAGTAAGCTTTTTTTTAGTAAGTTGTCAGTCTGGCAGATGACCTCCAGGTCAAGCCATAAATGTGGTTGCTAGAGAATTTTTTGTTCTTCTGAATAGGGTTAATCAGCATTAAAAGCTGCACATACCAGCAGTTACAACTTTCAAATTACGTTGAAAACACAACAAATTATGTAGTGTAATGGCGTGTTTTATTGTTTAGATATTTAATATTGAAACTATATATAATAATAAAAGAACTGTTTTTTTATGAGTTCTACTTTTTAAATAAAAGATACTGAAGCGCCTGCAAGCAGTGGCGTCGGCAACATATACACACGGTACAACACACTTTATGGAACTGTAGTCTCTAAGTTAATACACAGTACGGAACCTCTATCTTATTACACAGGTCGATCTCTAACTTATAACACAGTACTGTCGAAGGAAAAACGATTCTCTAAGTTAATAAATCTCTAAGCTATTACAGAGCCCTCGTGTATATGACAACTTTACATTTGTCATGATTTCTTCAGATCAGATGTCAGTTTTAACCAAAATCTTTTTTTTTTTAAATCCATAAGCTATTGGTCAGGTGATATCAATAGTGAACCTTATTCTATTAGTTCAAATTCCATAAAATGCTAAATATCTTTTGGTATGTGATTCCTAGTTTTTTTTTTATTTTTGGCCTCATGGGACCACTTTAGTCTAAATTTCAGTTCTTCCCAACATCGGGCTGTAATTTTTTTCTCCAATAATCCCTCATTCGATCAGATCGTTGCTTTCTGACGGCATCTGTGATCTCTACCTTCTTGTGTCTCTCCGATTTATCCACTTTAAATTTATTAGTCTTAAAAATGCGTGTTATTTTACATTTGTCTGTTGCATCATCCATTTTCAGTCCTATTTCACTGAGGTCCCTGAGGACTTGTGTCATGTATATAGTTTATTACAACAAACATGTTTTTTTTTATACATAACTACAGTAGGACCTTTTTTTAACTGAATTAAAGGGAAGAGACGTTTCAACTTACTAGATTTTCTGATAATCGATAAAAGCTAACTTTTTATGTTAAAAGTTAAAAGTTGACATACATGGAAAACAAGATGTCAATGGAAAAACATATTTAACTGAAACAATCTAGAGAAACATACTGTACATTAATTTACAGTGAAACCCCTCGAATCTGAACTAATTGGTGTTGTAACCATTCATTATTATATTGAGGCCTTTGTGGAACAACACCCATCGGCCACACCAAATGATGTGATGTTCATGCGACGCTGGCTTGGAATTGCCTCTGCAGGAAGATTTTCATCACTTCAACAGTTGAAAATAACCGATTTCAAATTTCAACTAACCTACAATTGTAAAAGTTTTTTTTCTAGATTTTAAAAGACGCAAGTAGTTTTACATGCATTTAACGTAGTACATACATTTACACATAAGATACAGTAGTTAACATTATTAAGTTTTTAATAAATATTAGGGTAAAAAAATGTTACAACCCAGAAAAATAAAATTTGTGTGATTTAATACATGATTTCTGAATGTTCAGTTTTGCTATTTCAGATTTGAGGGATTTCACTGTATTTATTTTACCAAAAAAAAGTTTTTAATTGTGCATACTGTACTGCAGTAGATCCCTGTATTTCAGGTTGTAGAACTTATCAGACACCTCTTAATATAGAACGTTGATTAATCAATGGGCCATCTTATACCTTTGTGTCACATTTTGGCATTCTGTGTAATTGTACTTAGGTTGCACTTAAAGTTTGTTATGTGATCATACTATACTGTACTATACATATTTACTACATATACTATAGCCTGTTAATATTATTGCACTTATTTTAGTTCGTAGCAATGTAGGTATGTACTAAAAGTTCAGTACATGTTTTGTGAATCGATCTTCATGCAAATTACGTACCACGCGGCTGTTGACTAGTTTATATCGTAGATATAGTACTGTTACTGTATTGACACAACAAAAGTTTGAGGGGGATGACACACTATGCCTGTGATGCCCCTGGCCAAATGTAAGCAAACAAGCTACCTATCAGGTCACTTAAACTTGTGTGAAGACATTAGGTCTATATGTGAACCAATTACTCTATTTCATCAATTTTTTTCTAATTTTTAATTTAGTTTCGGTTAAGGGGAGGGGGTCACTACACAACAATATTATTTTTTTGACATTTTTTTTACTGGCTGTATAATAGCTTATTCTTTTCTTTTTACAGTGACATATAAAACTTATATACTGAAACATTTCAGACCCATTTTATTTACATTTGAATGAGATCATGTTCTTGGTTTTTCAACTAAAAACTTTGTCTCTTTCTTAACTACTCCTGCAATAAAACCTCTTGTTGCAGTACACACAATTTGTATTTTGTAATACAAGGTACTCCACAAAGTAAGTTCCGTTTCAATTTCTCTACGCTGCAGCGCTGCGATCGTAGTTCCACACATGCACGGTAGACGCTCTGTATCAAGAAGAAGAAATGTGCGCCATTTTGAGATCGCTGTCAGCCACGTACGCTTTGTTGTGCTTGTTTAAAATGTCGGTGTTGATTGAAAATCCCGCCGCTTGTGAAATCAGATCTGTGATTCATTTTCTGAATGCTAGGAAAGTGAAACCAATTGAAATTTATCGGCAAATTTGTGAAGTTTACGGACAAAATGCTATGAGTGATTCAATGGTGAGAAGATGGGTCCGACAGTTCAATGAAGGACGTAGTGAAATGCACGATGAAGAACGAAGTGGGTGTCCATCTTTGGTTACAGAAGAACTGGTTCACACGATTGATGACAAGATCCAGGAAAACCCCCAGTTTACAATTAGTGCTCTCGCTAATGGAATTTCCCCAAATCTCACGATCACTAATTCATGAAATTGTTACCGAAAAACTGAAATTTCGTAAACTTTGCTCACGTTGGTTACCAAAGATTCTTACTGAGCAACACAAAACAAACCTCAGTGTTCTGGGACTGGAAAGGCATCTTACTGGATTTCTTACCACGTGGTCAAACAATCAAAGCAGATGTTTATTGCAAGACACTTAGAAAATTGCGCTGCGCAATACAGAATAAGCGCTGAGGATGCTGTCAAAAGGTGTTATTTTTCTTCACGACAATGCACGACCACACACTACAAATGTGACGAAAAACCTCCTACAGGGATTTGGCTGGGACGTGTTTGACCATCCTCCGTACAGCCCTGACCTCGCTCCTAGCTACTTTTATCTGTTCTTATATCTCAAGTCTTTCCTTGGCGGTCAACACTTCAACAATGACGAAGAGCTGAAAGAAAATGTTTCCAACTGGTTGAAGACACAGGCGGCAAACTTCTATGAAGAAGGTATACAAAAACTTGTTCCACACTATGACAAATGCCTGCAAAATTTCGGCAGTTATGTGGAAAAGTAGTTTATGAGTTGTAGAATTTTGTGTAATAAATAATTTTTCTGTATCTGTACACAATTTAATTTTATTACCAAATGGAACTTACTTTCTGGACGTACCTCGTATTATTACTATTTGTAGTACTGGCTAACCTTTTACCACATTTCTACAGTTCATTTAGTGCTTTTTAAATCAGGTATTGTTTTGTTAGCTTTGTTTTGGTTTGTGGTTATATAGTTGTTTATAGTTGTTTTAATTTTTGTTTTATAGCCTGTGAAGCTACAATTGTGTATAATTTAATGTTTATATTTAGTATATCATTATTAGACGTACCAAAATATTCAAGAAACAGAAATACTATGGCAAAATAATAGCTGAAAGTAGAGTTATAAACACTCCTTCAATGCCTGAATTTAGACCTATGCTATCAGTTCCTCCTAGGTCTACCAGTTCCTCAAAACTTAGTAAAACCCAGCTATAGTGAATTCAATAATGATGATCCTGAATACACTCTTGTTAAAAAGCAAATTATAGCATAAATTTGAAGAGGAAGAGGGAAAAGAACCTTCGTATGCACCAGGACTGTATTAGGTGTAAGGTAATAACTCTATTTTGTATGTATTAAAGTTTTTGGCGTTTCCCGAAAGCTGCATTTTTTTTTAATACAAATGCCCCGTTATCTTAGGAACTATCAGAGAGATCTTCTTGAAATTTTTTAAATGTATTTATCACACTTACCTACATAACTAGAAATTCAAATATTGTTATAAAAATATAGAGTTTATAAAAAAAATAAAATATAGGATTTTTTTCAAATTTGAAACATGTTTTTTTTAAATAACAATTATTTTTCAAAAATTTGTAAACGAACATATTTTAGAGTTTCCACATATGTAAAAAGGCATATATTTTCAGAAGGAAAAAACAGAAGATATCCTTATTAGTTCCTGAGGAAAAGAGACATATGTTAACATGGTGGAAGATAGGGTGCAGTGCCCCCTTTAACCCGACTTTCAGGTAACCTGATTTCGTTAGACGGGTTTTGCTGTATGTAGTATTAATGTAGTGTGGCACTACAATATGTTATGTATTATAACTATCAATTTATTTATTTTATTATAAATTTGAATGATTCTGTCAAGCCAATTTTACAAGAAACGAAACCACATTTCTTGCCTACAATAAATCTAAAATTCCACAGAAAAATTGCCCCTTAATATTTTTCTGGTGAAACGAGAAATGTTAATGAATTTATTTCTATCTATCGGTAGGACTATGAACAAAATAGTAATGAAATACACATTATGTAATGATAATTTGAAGAAAATTATTTACCAATTACCTGAGAGCTAGGCTCAGTGGATGTTTTACAAGTTTGGCTATCTTCTGCTCGTTCTGTTTCCTCATCTAGGTCAGCAATGGTTCCACTCTTTATCGGCAAGGCATCATTGTCCTTTTTGGAAGATGATGAAGAAGAACAGCCTACTTACCAAAATACATTATTACACACATTGCATACAAAATTATACTTACATATTTCATCATATTTATTACATTTTAACATACCAATGTATATTTACATCATATTAATTATTACAAAATCTTTATTACAGTTATGATAATCCGTATTTTATTAAACAAATTACACTTTTTATAAATACATTTATTTATGAACGTTTACCGAACGCAACGAATGTGTTTTAAACAAAAACACATTTGTATTCCCTCTTGATTAGATGGTTAGATTATTTTTTCCAAAAATGTTTGTGTATTGTAATATAAATAACAAAACAGATTTGTACAACGTTTGAATTTAATTTATGGTTCTACACATTCTTGACTTAAATCCAAACCTCCCCATGTTACTCTGTTTTGGACTAACTGGTTCTCTTCAAGTTTATTGAGATTTCCAGGATTGATGCATTTCCATCCCTAAACACCACAGTGTTCGTATATTAACTTAGAAGCCACTGGAAACAAACCACTGAGGTGAGTTGGTTTGTTCTGCTTCATCTCCATAAACAGCATTTAATTACTAAATATAAACTGAATACAGATGCTCATTCTATTGTAAATATAAATAACAAAACAGTATTGTACAACTTTTGAATTTAATTTATGGTTCTACAAATTCTTGACTTAAATCCAAACCTCCCCATGTTACTCTGTTTTGGACTAACTGGTTCTCTTCAAGTTTATTGAGATTTCCAGGATTGATGCATTTCCATCCCTAAACACCACAGTGTTCGTATATTAACTTAGAAGCCACTGGAAACAAACCACTGAGGTGAGTTGGTTTGTTCTGCTTCATCTCCATAAACAGCATTTAATTACTAAATATAAACTGAATACAGATGCTCATTTCCTATAATTATTTGGTCCAAAACATATCTTGCCTTTCCAGATCTCTGTACTTAGTTCAACCCTCTTTTTTTTATTCACTGGAACATTTAGGCATATTATTAAAGCAGTTAAAATTTTCCATAATCAGTAACTACTCTGCATACACAATTTGTGGATTTTAGCAATTTTTTTTGTATGACCACCCTTCTTAGTCTAAATTCTTCTTCAGTCACTTGGTCCTTCGCCTCAGCAAACCACTTAGACATTTTGAGTTCTCTTTCAAATGCACCATTTTATATACAATATTTAAATACTAAATATTGCGTTGCGTAATAATCATAAATGAACAGAAGTTGTGGATTGAACAATTCAATTCTTTTCTTGCTCCAATATGCATATTATCAAGTACAATACTCGTTTCAATTCACTTTGTAAGTCTTTACGTGACTGTTTTTACAATTTGGATTTTTGTTTTATTATCATTTTTTTTTTGCTAATTTTGCTTACAAACATTATTTTATAACTTGCAGCATAACCACATCATTATGTTATTTAGTATTCTTCCCCCTTTACCATTCAAGGTTTAATCAATGATTTACTATATACCTCATTACAAATCAAGGTTTTTTTACCAACTTATGAAACCTAACTTTCTTTACTATATCTTTCTATCTTGCACATATGCTTGTAGAGCGGGATAAACTATATCCCTCTTGTTACACTATATAATAAGGAGTGGACTATATTCATTCCAACTAACATTCTATAAATCTGCTATTCAATTTCATAAATACCTATAAGATACAAGTAATATACTTACTGGGCTTGGGCATAACTACTTCTTGTACGTTAGGTTCGGGTATAGGCTCTGCCATGTCTTTAGTCAAATCATCCGCTTCATCTTCAGGTTCACTTTTCACTTTCTTGGGCACAACTGCAGGACTTCGTCCACTGGAATAATCAACATTGTGAACAAATTAAAATCTCATATTCAACACATAATTAAAACAAATTAGTTAGCAGAACAGATAAAGATTCCTGATACATAAAGTATTTAAAATAGTAATACAGTGGAATTTTGTTATAATGTCACTGAAGGAACCCACAAAAACATGATCTTATATCAAAGTAAGGTTATAAAAAATCTGTTATAAAGATTAATTTTAAAGATTAGCAAAAAAAAGTTAAAAAAGATTATTTTGAACTGACATATGTTTTTAATATTTAAATATTTAGTGCATAAAAAACATGAATAATACAGTATATATTACAAAAAACAAAAAACAATATCAAAAATAAAATCATATAATTTACTCCTTTATACTTACATAAATACAACAATATGTTGTAGTACATGTTGAATACAATAATATTTACAAATTATGGAAATAACAATCTAAATTTATCTAGCTGCTTTAACCCTTTTGCTGCCCCTAACGCTCCATTGCGCTCAAAATGTAAATGTCCCCTGCCTGCCTAAACGCTCTAAAACGCTTATGTTGCAGCCTCCGTAAGTCTATTGCGTAATAACAAGGAAAAAGAATATATGTTTTGTGACACGATCGAATTGTTTAGCATTCATGCCTGCACATGTATAAATATGAATAAATAATAATAATAATAATAATTGCCACTTCAAATAGGAGTGGCAAAGGGTTAAAAAGGATAATATTGCGCAATCATCTTTGGATCTAACTTTGGAAGTATAAACATACAATAGCTCAATGTTGACAACAAATATGCATTTCAGCAGAATTATAAACATTGACAGCTTAGTTGTATCTTTATAAGTAGTAGTAATTCTGCTGGCACTTATATGTCGATTGGGAAATTCTTTATCGACCTTATCCACGGGCATAACTTCTACATAAGAAAGTTTTTACATTATAGCCAAATAAGCAATATTTAGTGTCAACACAACCATGACTTTTTTTTACATTAACAAGCGTTTGACCACACTTATGAAGAAATTATACGGCATCCAAGTAGATGTAACACCATGATGTTTAAACAAGTTTGATCGTATATTAATTCTGTGTTGGTTCTTTCTCAACAGAATATAATTTTAAAATGTTTTACATAACTGATAAATTGTACACAATACTTATAATAAATCTATTACCTTTTTCTTTTACCAGTTTTTGCAGGTGGAGGAGAAGGTGACCTTTTGCGTTTTTGTTTTTTCTTTGACCTGTCAGGATCTGACTGGCTCATCAAATCTTCAACAGAGAGTCTTAACTATAAATTAAAAAAAAACCTTTTTCAATGAAAAACGTCAATAAGAAAAATAAACTTATTTTCTTATGTTAGCTTAAATTTAAAATTAAAACAAGTTTTCCTTATTTAATATTATTAAAACAAATTTGTAAAATTAAATTGTTCATAACAAGCTTTCTTCATTTTCTCGCTGTGTGAATGACATCTTCCTAAATTAATAATAATGGACCAACATAACAAACTTAAGTAGTATTTAATGTAGATTAAATAAAAGGTGACTCCACCACAAACCAATAATATTAAATGACGAAATACATTTTGAAAGATTAAGTCAAAAATTTTCACACACACACACACACACACACACACACACACACACACACACACACACACACACACACACACACACACACACACACACACACACACACACACACACACACACACACACACACACACACACACACACACACACACACACACACACACACACACACACACACACACACACACACACACACACACACACACACACACACACACACACACACACACACACACACACACACACACACACACACACACACACACACACACACACACACACACACACACACACACACACACACACACACACACACACACACACACACACACACACACACACACACACACACACACACACACACACACACACACACACACACACACACACACACACACACACACACACACACACACACACACACACACACACTCACACACACACACACACACACACACACACACACTCTATATCTCACACACACACACACACACACACACACACACACACACACACACACACACACACACACACACACACACACACACACACACACAACTAGTGGTCTGGTCTGCAGTGCACCCAAAATGATCCACAGTTCAGTGTTCAGTACACATCAGTATGGTACAAAATGCAATAGTTTCATAACTGATCCCTTTGTTGTAAGTCATATTTTTATTACTGTAATAATAAAACATGTAAGAATAACTAATATGTAAGAATTCACTACCAACCCTAATAAAACCTGAGGTATTTGAATTCATAATGTGTACGAATATAGCTGACATTAGGCACCTGGGATATAAAACACAAATACTGTTTGACTCTTAACTACCTTGTGCACTTTCTTCCTGCCTGCTTCATCTACTTCATAATCTTCTTCATTCATCCACTCATTATACTGGTCCAGATCCAGAGCCCAAGATGCAGCCACCTTAACAACAAAACAGAAGTGTACGTAGCACTAAATGAATAAAACAGGCACTACAAGTTCCAAAATAAGTCTGTTCTCCTAATAAGTTAAAGGTAAGCAATCTACAATCGGTAATGCAAAGTTATTTAACAGTATAGCAAGTCTCAGTTGAATATACACAAACCTTTAGAAGCACACGGCGAACCAATTTGGTGCAAGAATAAAAATGGTAATAAAAAAAAAACAAAATAAGGAATTTATAAAAAGAAAAGATCATAGTTTTGTTTTTAAACTGAGGCCATTTGCACACAGACTAAAATAAAACGATTAGAATTATATACCTATTCTTCCGGTCAGTGGTCTATCAACTCACCTCATAAAGGCCATAAATAGTTCATAAAGCTCATAAAAACCATAAATTTGAAGATATCCATACCAACATGGAAATATTACATTTATGTCATAAAAGTAGTTATAGGGATGCGATTGAAGAGTTGAGATTTACAAGAGCAAAAAAATCAGACCCCCAGAACATCCTCAATGAAAAACTTTCATTTAAATCAAATTTAATATTGACATGGCTCTAAGATTATTATTATTATACTCAGAGACAGTGTTTGTCTTTTTTGTGTGAAAGTATTAAAGTCTTTGTCTAAAGTATTAAAGTTTGTGTGTCTTTTGTACGAAGTTCATACAACAGTGTTCATTACTTTAAACTATATGTCAGTAATTAGTGTGTTGCTCTGATACTGTCATACTCAGAGATAGTGTTTGTTTTTTTTGTGTAAAAGTATTAAAGTCTTTGTCTTTTAAAGTATTAAAGTTTGTGTGTCTTTTGTATGAAGTTCATACAACAGTGTTCATTACTTTAAAAACTATTATGTCAGTATTTAGTGTGTTGCTCTGATACAGTGTCACTATACTCAGAGATAGTGTTTGTCTTTTTTGTGTAAAAGTATTAAAGTCTTTGTCTTTTAAAGTATTAAAGTTTGTGTGTCTTTTGTATGAAGTTCATACAACAGTGTTCATTACTTTAAACTATATGTCAGTATTTAGTGTGTTGCTCTGATACTGTCATACTCAGAGATAGTGTTTGTTTTTTTTGTGTGAAAGTATTAAAGTCTTTGTCTTTTAAAGTATTAAAGTTTGTGTGTCTTTTGTATGAAGTTCATACAACAGTGTTCATTACTTTAAACTATATGTCAGTAATTAGTGTGTTGCTCTGATACTGTCATACTCAGATATAGTGTTTGTCTTTTTTGTGTAAAAGTATTAAAGTCTTTGTCTTTTAAAGTATTAAAGTTTGTGTGTCTTTTGTATGAAGTTCATACAACAGTGTTCATTACTTTAAACTATATGTCAGTAATTAGTGTGTTGCTCTGATACTGTCATACTCAGAGATAGTGTTTGTCTTTTTTGTGTAACAGTATTAAAGTCTTTGTCTTTTAAAGTATTAAAGTTTGTGTGTCTTTTGTATGAAGTTCATACAACAGTGTTCATTTCTTTAAACTATGGAATGCCAAGAATTTTTTATTGCTCACTGTAATTTCTATATGACGCTACTTACTCGCCATACTGAGTTATGGGTGGCTGGAGAATCAGGAGGATCCACGGGTAACTCTGCACAAACCCAAGAGTCATGAGAGTCTGGAAAGTAATACCAGTGAAGTAAAACCATTCGATCTCTCTTGAAACATGGTCGAGCATACTCTTCATCCAGAGGATCACAAATCGGATAAATGATGTGAGATGCTTCATCTTCATTATCTAATTTGCAAAGAACAAAATTTTAAATACATGAGGTAGTAATAACTAAATAATGCTCTACGACACTAACTAAGAAAAAAATCTGAATTTATTTTATATATCGGTAATCATATAGCACATATATTTAGAATTTTTAGGGTTATAAGGGGTGTGTGTGTGTGTGTGCACGCGTGTGTGTGTGTGTGTGTGTGTGTGTGTGTGTGAGATGGTCCATGAAGTAACAAAAAGCTGAAGAAATTTCATTGTCAATGAATTTTTTTTTTAACGTCCGACTATTGTGCACACTTGGGCTAATGCAGACGATGGGATGATTTATAGCGTATGAAAATGTCAAGCCCTCGCCGGGAATCGAACCCGGGTCCTCGGGGTGAAAGCCTAGTACGCTATTCACTAGGCCACCAAGGCGGATCATTCTCAATGAAATTCTACCGACAAAATAAAATAAAATAATAAAAATAAGAAGAAATGCGTTCAGCATAAATCTTTATACAGTGGTACCATAGTCTGTTATCTGAGAAGACTGTTGTGCGTTTCAGCGTTTACAATAGAGACTTATGAAAGACATTTTAATTTTGTTACATAAAAAAAAAAAGTAACTGAGATCTCCCCATTAATATGTCAAAGAAGAATGAAGAAAATTCACAGAACAGAAGTCACACTTTAACTAAATTCATAAAAATGTAATTATGTCACATCTATAAACACAGGACAAATTAATATTGTATATTTTTTTAGTTCATACTGTTGCTTTTTTTTAGTTTAATAGTCAAAGTTTGTCTTTTACTTCCACTACCACAAGCACTTCTTTAGGACCCATTTAATTAATATACACAAAAATTTGAAAACAGGATTTAAACAACAATTTGAAACTCGTACACAAAGACACGTGTACACAAAGCAAACATTTAACGTTTTGTTAAATTTAAAAATCAAAGGCATATAACATGATAACATTTAATAACACCGTTTAAATTTTTTAACTGGCTAACAAATTAAACACACAGTAAATTCATAACATACTAAGTAAAATCAGGTACAATGACATGAAAGGGAGAAGGAATGTGTATTCTGAGAACAGATAACTAAGAAATATCATGGAAGTTATTGCCCTACAAAAAACAAACACCGATCAATCAAAGGCTTGTTTGTGTTAACTCTGCAGCTCCTACTTTCTATGGCACAGCTAAATTATCTATATATTTACACATCTGCTTAGGAATAATTTAAACAAAATGAGAACACTTTTATATGTTCAGCTTTTTATCCAAAACCTAACCTGTTATGCGGGTCATTTTTCATTCTGTGAATTAGACCATTGTCCAACATGACTAGTTGTCCAGGTCGACAGTTAGCTGGGGTATCACTGCAGTTCAAAAACATTATGATATGAGGGGTATCACTGCAGTTCAAAAACATTATGATATGAACTTAATATTATTTTACATTTATCATGTTAATAATAAATAAAATTTCTCAGTATATACATGTTAGGTTTATTTATATTACAACAGAATCTTGATAGTCCTACACATTTGGTAATCGGACAAGCCTTTGACTTATATAAACACAGCAGCAAAGGAGAGGGTGCACATTTATCTAGTAACAACAGTGTGTCATACATAGGTAGATAAGTATTGTAGAAAGATAGATAAAATAATTTGGAAGTTATGAAGTTTGACAGTCTCTGACCAAAAGATTTATTGTGGAACTAAGCCTCTTAGGTTCAGGAGACTGGTTGCCTAAATGAGTTCGAGCATTCATTTAGGAGGTCCTCAGGGTCCTGGAAGACAAACATCTTTCACCTCCTGCTGACAAAAATTATGTGACCTGCAGTTTCCTTATCCATCCCAGATAGCATATGCATGGTTTATCCCAATGTATAAATTCATACCATGTTCAGATGCAACCTCAAGCCACAGTGTCCTCTAATAAGTTACTGTTCTTCTTAGTTGCCCACATGGTCTCTACTGTCCAACTAAGTCCATCTAGAGAAACCTTTTTTTAACAGATGTTGCTGGCTAACAGTCCTAAGGACCTGGGAGTATTGTTTCCCATCAGTCCTGTCTTCACAGTCCAATAATGGTTATGCCTCCGTCTTGGAGTACAGTTTCCATCAGTCCTGTCTTCACAGTTCTACAAGGGTTATGTTTCTCACACCCAAGGTTTGACACCGGGGTTTAATCTGCTTCTAGGTTTTATTTTTTTATTTTATTTTAAGGCGAAAAGCACATAAGGCTATTATCACCTCCCTAAACGTAAGTGTGAGTGTAAAGTGTTAAAGTCGTAAGTGTAAGTTTATGTTAGACTCAGGTACCACGAGGGACGTCTAAATCTCAATAGATGCAGCTAGTCTCATCTTTTCTTAGTTTGCACTTTTGTGTTCCTTATATAAATCTGTATATCTACAAACATCTATCTGATTTGTTACCTGTCAAATCAGACCTTTCTGATTTGAGAAGTTAACTTTCATTTCTTCCACTGCAGGTTACATAACCATGATCCATGGGGTTAGATATAACCCATTTCCTTCACCTTCAAGCTACTTACTCCCCAGATCTACTTTTACCAGTTCCTATGGGTTTTGTTGGCTTTGACTGCCATCGAGATCTCACAATCAGCTAGGGAAATAAAATGTCCACCCATACATACCCATATGTATGGATTAAAACTGAAGGTAGCCTTGTATCCCGAGTTTGTATACTTAAAGCCAAGCTCCCGTTTAGCCACACAGCCTTCAGTGTATGTCATGCCACTCTTGCTTTGGATGTGTTTAGGGATAGTGAAACAATACTAGGAAGTGGAAGGGATAATGTCAACTTCCGATTCCTTTAGAGGAGTCAAAGATAGAATGAGCCAAATCCTGTAGTCTAGCTTCTAACAGGAATATAGTATCAAATTATAATAGCATTCAGTGATTTTAAGTTATTGACGTACAGTTAGTTATGTTTTGGATTAATACACACAGTAAGTTAATGAAGAATGTGTATTATAATGGAGATTTTACAATATTTTTATAGTTAAATATCAAAAATGTGTGTGTGTATATATATATATATATATATATTTATTTCCACCCTGGGGAAATAAAATACCCAGGGTGGACAAAAATCAGTGAAGTGGTCAACGGTCTCAATGGCGGATGAAGATGTATTTCTCAACGGCAAAGAGGGCGGAGGAACCAAGAACACCAAAACCAGGGTGCGTCTGTAGTGGCAACCACCAGCAACCTGGTCAGCGTCTGTTCATCCAGAGGATGCGGCTGTACGTAACGCTCTAGGAACTAACAATCCCTGGTTCTAAAAATTCCAGTAGAAACACTAGACCTTCAAGATTAAAAGCAACTATGATTCGTGCAAGTAATGTTAAAAATACCCCAGTAATGATAAAAATACCAGGAACTTGGATTCTGGGGACCCTGGACTTACACCATCAGTAGACTCCCAACAACGAGACTTGCCAACAGAATCCTTAAGTATATACAAGGTGTCAAATCAACAACGTCGTGGATCGCACAAGTCAGAATAGACCTACATGACGCAGAAATAGATTCAACAGATGTTGAAGACAGGCACGCATACAGGAGAAAGATGCTCGGTTGGAAGGTCCCAGAGAATGAAATCCCAAAGAGAGCAGGGGTAAAATGGACGGAGGAGCGGAAGAGGATCCATGGGGACAGGATGAGGGAGGTGTGGAGGATTAGAAGGAACAAGACATGAGTCGGAGTGCTTTGCGTGATCCAACAGGGTCAATGCGCAGATAATAAAATATATTTAAAGCAATACTTCTGAAAACTTAATTTATTTTTCTATAGCCTAAATATTTTTTTGCATAGTTTTACACCAGAAAATAGCTTCACCAAAAAAAAATGTTTTACTGGCTTTATTTGTATTGTATTTAGTTCATACTCTATGGTCTGTAAAAATATTTTGTAAATAATTATAGCAAGCATTTAAAACACCCTTTTTATCTCAAGCAATATTATTATTATTATTATGAAACTCTATTTATCCAGTTTTTATTGAACAATTTATACAGGGGCGCTAGCAAAGCTTTTAAAACTGTATTATATACATCAACACATTTATTATCTTAAATCTTAATTTAATTCTTGCCTACATTTCAATGCAAAAATAACGCGAGTGACTGGTTAGGTTAGGTTAGGAAAATACACTTACATGACTATGGTTATCAATCATAGTTCATAATAGTTACCTTTATTAATTTGAGTTCAGTCTGATGTAATTTCAATAATCAGCATCTACTGCCCTTAATATTTACTTCAAAATAAAAAATGTGTCAGTTGGAAAGGTTCAGGCAGTTTTCAGCCATACTCAATTCAACAGAGAATAAATCTGAATATTTCTAAATACTGTATAAACAATTATGTCCAGAGAGGGCTTACTGTTTCATACTTAGTACTGGTAAAGGTATCTGCAAAAGTACATTTTAAGATTATAAATGATCTTACTAACCAGTTACAGTTCCTTGATGTCTTTTTATAATTTCTTTAACACGAGAAGCCGCAGATTTGTCAACGTCTGAACGAATATACACTGTTGGCATACTTAAGCATTTATTTGTAAGTAGAGCCTTCTCGATATTCATAAACATTTCTACGTTTCGATCCATTCTGGAAGGACTCTGAAAATAGTTGCAAACGAAAATATATGAGTTGATTGCACTCTAAAATAATTAGTTTTTATGTTAATGTTGGCCAAAAAATGTTTTTTTTAATGTAAACAAAATAAAAATATATATAACTGAACCAGTTTAAAATAGTTCTTCCTATTGTTGATAGATTTACTTCTCAATGTAGTCAAAAAGTTTATTTTAATAACAGTAAACTTCAAGAGTGATCACTTTTTCTATCACCACCGAATCCTAAAATGTGCCAAAAACTAACATAAATTTTGTAATAACCAATTCAAAGCAACTTAAAAACAATCATGCACTATGCTAATAGTTACCTTACATTTGTTTTTGTTTTTTAATTTTTAAATGACAAATTAACTCAATAAAAATTATAATTTTGCTTATATTTAGTACATAATCAAATGAATATTCCGATTCCTGTTTTTCATTAAATAACAGTTGATACGTTACAACATCCAAAATTAAAATTTGCATTTTTTTAAAAATCTTATGTATTACTTTCAATTTAACTATTCACAAAATTTAACTATTTAACATTTTTATATAAATTTTTATTTAGGTACTTACAAATAAAATAATGCAATGAAGTACCAAAAAAAAACTAGAAAATACTAAATGTTTATTAGTAAAAAAAAAAAAAAAAAAAAAAATTCCCCATGTAAGGATTTAATAAATTTTTACTACATTTATACAAAAATCTATATTCTTTCTATTCACAAAACCAGTAAGTACTGTACCATATTCAAGTTACATTTCAACTTTTACAGACTAAATAACTATAACCACATTAATATAACAAATATAACGAACACAAATATCATAGTGCTTATAGATGTGTATAGTTAATGGTTTAGGAAAGAGCATACAAACAAAAACATGCAGAAATTATAGACCAGTCATTTAAAATTTTACAAGACTACAGTTGTTTTGTAAGTCATAAACTGCGCCAATTTAAAGATTTAAAGACTATTTACATGGTACGGATGTACAGTTTTGCTTTTACTGAAAGTAAAAAATGTGTAATTTACATCCATTAATAAGATTTACTTGTTTCATTATTCAATATTATATTTTTATTAATATATTATTGAATGTTATTTGTTAGATATATTTACTCAACCAACATAAATGGTAATAACACCACATGAACTTTTTCAACTTGGAAATAATATTCATGCTAAGGGTATGTAAACTGTTGCCTCCAAGAAGAAATATTCCTAAAAAGCTAAAAAGTGAAAGGTTACACTGCTCGCATTGAAAGTAAAAGCAAAGGTGATTTAGTCTTCACATTGTACATACTACTCAAATACGAGGGTGGTCTGAAAAGTTTCCGACCTCAACATGAAGATAGCAGCACTCGAATTTCATTGTTCATCTGTTGACAGTTACTCACCAAAGTTTCAGCCATTTTGGACACACAGTTGTTATATAACAGTCGTTTGAGTGAGTTGATGTATTTTTACGAAAATGGACAAAATCGAGTATCGAGGTGTCATTAAATATTTGTTTTTGAAAGGCAATACGTCTACGCAAATCAAAGATGAGTTGGATTCTGTGTATGGGGACTCTGCACCATCATTTACCACAGTGAAATTTTGGGCAGCTGAATTTAAACGTGGCCGTAAGAACTTGGGAGACGAACGTTTGGGACATCAAAAAACTGTAACTACCGACGAAAACATCGCCAAAGTTCACCAAATAGTGCTAGATGACCGCCGAATTAAAGCGAGAGAGATAGCAGACGTTATGAACATGTCAAAAGAACGTGTTTGTCACATATTAAATCAACATTTAGACATGAGAAAGCTGTCCGCACGTTGGGTGCCGCGTTTGCTCACATTAGACCAAAAACGTATACGAATGAACATTTCCAATGCTCTGTTGGCGCAGTTTAGGCACAATAAATCCCAGTTTTGGCACCGATTAATTACTGTAGATGAAATTTGGATACACTATTATACGCCTGAAACAAAAATATAGTCCAAACAGTGGACTGAAAAGGGGGAACCGGCTCCAAAAAAAGCAAAAACTGTTTTTTCGGCTGGGAAAGTGATGGCGACTGTTTTTTGGGATAGTCATGGAGTTATTTTAATCGACTATCTTCAAAAAGGAAAAACCATTACAGGAGCATACTACGCATCATTACTTGACAAGCTAAAGTCAGAACTTGCGGAAAAACGGCCACATTTGCAGAAAAAGAAAATCCTGTTTCAACAAGACAACGCACCGTCTCACACCTCAGCGGTTGCCATGGCGAAAATCCACGAATTACAGTTTGAACTGCTTGACCATCCACCTTACTCACCAGATCTAGCCCCAAGCGACTTCTTTTTGTTCCCTCATCTAAAAATTGCGCTCGGAGGATAGAGATTTTCGTTAAATGAAGAGGCAATCACCTTCTTGAACAATTATTTTGCAGAGAAATATTTGGACGGGTTATAGAGATGGGAGCATCGCTGGGAGAAGTATGTAGAGGTACAAGGAGACTATGTTGAAAAATAAAAAAAAAAAATTTCTGAAAAAATGTCTTGTATCTTTGTTAGGTCGGAAACTTTTCAGACCACCCTCGTACATAAAAAAAGCTTTTAGAAATACTAATCAAGCAGAGGTAACTGGAAGCCATTTGAGCCGCCTCAGTGGCCTAATGGATAGCATACTAGGCTTTCACCCCGAGGACCCGGGTTCGATTCCCGGCAAGGGCTTGGCATTTTTATACGCTATAAATCATCCCATCGTCTGCATTAGCCCAAGTGTGCACAATTGGCGGACGTTAAAACACACAAAAAAAAAATGGAAGCCATTTGAAGCGCTGCAGATCAAGCTGTTGACATTAAGTGTCAAGAAATCACTATTGAAGACAAATAATACTGCCAGTTATGCTGGACGATAAGAAAAAAACACTGAACTCTGTTAGATGATCCAATATGCTGACATCACTTGAAAAAAATTTTAAGTTTAAACATTTTAATTTCTTTTGTCTGATCAACAGCTACCTGAAAAACAAAGAATTGATTTTGCAAAAGGAGGAAGTTTATCACCATAGGAGCTGTTTAGCAGTCCATTCTGTACCAAGATCTACGGAATGCATCCTATATTGACATATTGTGTATAGAAATGTAGACTTGTTCTGAATCGGTTATGGAGATTAAATTGCTGCAGTTATTTAATGTGATGTGAGATAGCCTATCCAGGGCATGCAGTAGAGGCTCAACAAGGTTATGAAAAGAACGTTAGAGTGGACAGAGCAACATGGTCTCTTGAAATCGTATCAGTAGGAAAGAATCTTATAGAAAAAAAAATAGTAGCAGACTGGCAGGAGAGATTGAAAAAGAGTGACAAACTACAGTGGAATACTGAGCCCTAGATCAACAGGTCGTACAGTGACATTATTGATAACTAGTCACAACTATTTTCAGTAATACCTGTCTAAGAATCTGAAAAACAGTTTTACTTGGCTTCAAGCAATGCATACTTTCTTCCAGTGCAGAAGGAGTTGGAAGTCGAGGGTCAGAACTACGGCCTCAGTAAGCATTATGTTTATTCACTCCAGGAATTGGATATTTCACTTTCCAAAGTTAATCCTACATGAAAAGAAACTGGAAAGCCTGAGGAGTGAATCCTGTCCTATGTGGTAAATAAGGTATCACACTGAAGTACATACAGCAGTTCTGGAATGGAGTTCCTGTCTGAAGAACGAGGTTAGTTCTTAGACAATACGCTACTTGATAACATGAACATGCTACAAAAACTGAAACTTATCTTTTTCCTAACTAAATTCTTGAAACAATGACAATTACTTCTATAAAAACCAATGAGTCAGATTTTTACTTGGTATTCAACAAGAACAAAATATGACATACAATACAAATCTTACATTATTTTGCTCCTTGAAAACAGATGGGTAATCCAATCCTTGTATTTGAAACGATATTTTTTTTTTTTTTGGTGTTTAACGATAAAGGAGGCTTAAAGTGTACATGATACCATATATATTAACAATTAATACAATTAATATTTATATATTTATTATTATTTAATCTGTTTTTATTTTATTTTGTTAATTTAGTGTACAGTAAAATAGCTCGTATTAAATAAATAAATATTATCCCAAAGCAATTATTACACAATCACTGTATTTTTACTTTATTACGGTACTAAACAAAACTAAAAAATTCAATGACACTCTTAACATGCAACAAGACAACACACACACATGCATGCATACAATAATGGTGTAGATACTACTTACAAATATTGCTGTACAGACAATGTGCTCGTAGCTGCATACATCTTGCAACAACAAGCAAGCTAACAAACGTGCAAACATTTAACATTAATGGAGTTAGTGAAGTGAGGTGACACCCGTGATTCATACCTTACTAACCTGGAAATCGAACCTCCGCCAACCTTGCTCACTCTTGAATTTGTACACTGTTGCCAATAAATGGCACAGTGCACCTCCTGGTTTAAAATCCAGGAAACAACGCATCTATAAACATTTCATAGTGTTCAATATTTTTATTCACTCACAATTTCTTAATTACCTAACCTAACCTAATCAACCTTGTTCACTCTTGAATTTGTACACTGTCGCCAATAAATGGCATATAGCATCTCCTGGTTTAAAATCCAGGAAACAACGCATCTATAAACATTTCATAGGGTTCAATATTTTTATTCACACACAAGTCCTTAATTACCTAACCTAACACGCTTTAGCATGAATAGGGGTGTTTTGCTTGTAGAGTTTTCACCTCAAAATGATACAGTAAGTGCTGAAATATATTGCGAGACCTTAAATAAACAATGTCATGCAATCAAAAACAAATATGTGGTATCTTCAGTTGCCACAAATCACTCGTCAGATCAAAAAAAGGATCATTTTGCTTCGCAGCAATGCTCATCACACGAAGCTCATTGAACCACAGATTTTTAATTTTATGGCTACAAACAACTTTATACAGCTCTGAAAAATGCTCAGTATCAGTTAAAAATAATGACCCTATGTTTTTTACTACCAAAATAGTACTTACTTAAAAATCCACCTCATGCCACAACGGAGAGGGCCTGCAAGCAATTCTGTACGCAGAAATAGTTTACGCTCTGTCACTGAGCTTCTACAAAAACCTGGTATTTACTAATAAAATCATCTGAATGCTTTAAATTTAAGAATCTTTCATTCAGAATTTTTTTACTTATGACACAATCATCTTTTACATTTCTATTATAAGTTTCCAAAAACGTTTTCTTTTTTTAACTTCTGGGCACCTGCAGACAGCTTGTATCATTTGGAGTTTTGACCAAAACTTGTTTTTTACGTTCTTTGGTCCCATGACACACAGTTCTTAGTTAGTTAATAGCAGAGTCTTGCGGCGCATGTATTTCAGGAGTTCTTTACATTTTCCTGATTCTGAGTGTTAGTATTTTGAAATATATTGTTCTTTTCAAAATGGAGCAAAAGAGTTTAGGAAAAGAAACTAAAGTAAGGAAGATAAGACCTAATGAATCCCCACTGTGTAACTTTGCTGTAGTTTTCAGCAATAAAGCATTAAAATCTGAAAAACTGGAAATGCCACATAAGGATAACTGAAATGAGGCAATTATTCTGTTTAAAGGATTGGTGCCTCTAGTCCTGTAGTTCTTCAACAACCTGGCTCCAGAATAAATATGGGACGTAGTCTACCCTAATTTGAGTAATCAGCCACCTTAATATTCTGAGAAAAACCAGAAAACTTAAATAAAATAAAATTAGGAAAAACTATCATTAACATAGGATAAATAAAAAAATCCTTTCGGTTTCATTTGGGCTTTCTCAATTAAAAACGTACATTTGACAAAAAGACTAGTGAAACTATGCTTCATTAATAAAGTAGTTAAACTAGTTTTATGAGCGAAGGCTACAAAAAATAAAATCAAGATCAAAATAATAAATAACAAAAACTATTGTGAAGGTATGGATCAATTTAGCTGGTTTGCAGGATTAAATTCTTTTATTTTAGTCTGCTATATCATCAAAATTACAAACGGGCGGTTGTTCAATGTTCTTTTCATTCGGTTTTCACAAGATAAAAAAAAAATCTATTAATGTCCCAGTAGTTTAAGATAACAATGAAAACAAATATATGAAAATAATTTGAGCAGCATTGAGTGAGGAGGTTTGTTGGACGTTGAACTGATAGAGCTTCTTCTTCAGGTTTAGCTATCCTGCTGAAAGAGAAGAATGCTTCGACAGTTACAATACATTGACAAGCATTTCAAAACTTGGTCAGTAAAATGAAACTATTCATAAAGATGTTAACCTAAATACTTGTATTTTCAAAATGTTATATGATGTATTGGATAGAAATCACAAGACATTATTTTTTCATACTGAAGTTCATTGGCTCTTAAAAGGAAATATTTGGTATGCTTATACAAGAGAAGAATTATTTTTTTTAGATAAGTGATATTTCTTGGAAAAGTTGGGTAAATTAACATATTTTCGTATGCACCTGGCATATCTTGCAGATATTTTAGGTCACTTGCTTAATCTTTTATATTTTAGTTGTTAGTCACAACAGATAAAAGAAAATGTAGTTGAAACAATGGACAGAACAAAAATGACATTAGTTTAACCAGGCCAAATAGTTATCTGGTTTAAGGCATTATCTCTTATAAGGAGTCTATTCAAGTGAACACTTACCATGAAGTGGAAGCCTGAACCATCAAGATTCAAAATCCTTCTAGGAACTTTATGGTAACTTTTTATGGTATGCTTAAATTCCTTTTTTGTTTTCACTTTTTCTAACAATATACAAGATAGGGTCAAAACGTTCCCAGAATTGATCAATGAAAATTTATTCAAAGTATGTGTTATATTTTAACTTTATTTTCCTTCAAAATATTCTCCTCCTGTATGTCCATCGAAATGAACAATTACCATGAAGCGGAAGCTTGAACCAACTATCAAGATTCAAAATCCTTCTAGGAACTTTATGGTAATTTTTTATGGTATCCTTGAATTTCTTTTTTGTTTTAATTTTTCTGACAATATACAAGGTAAAGTCAAAAAGTTCACGGAATTGGTCAATGAAAATTTATTAAAAGTATGTATTATATTTTAACTTTATTTTCCTTCCAAAATACTCTCCTCTTGCATATACACACTTCTCCCTGCGTTCATACAATCGTTGGTAACACTCTTGAAAGCCATTTTTAGAAATTTCGTTTAGCTCCTTCGTTATTTTTTCCATCACCTCTTGCAAATCAGCAAAATAAAAAAAAAATTATAAAAAACCTCTAACATCCCTTTACTCTGGCTTCTGTTCAACGGAAATGTTTTCTTTCTTGTTGATGTTTTTGATTTCAAATCGGCAGACTGACATTTCATCAGACATGTTTTTTACCATCAGATTTTTACTTGTTTCCACGACTGAAAATTACATTGGAGACATTGTTCTGCTAATTCGCAAGAGGCGATGGAAAATGCAACAAAGCAGCTAAATGAAATTCCCCAAAAACGATTTTCAGAAGTGTTTCCAACAATTGTATGAATGGTGGAAGAAGTGTATACATGCAGGAGAGTATTTAGAAGGAAAATAAGGTTAAAATATTATATGTACTTTAAATAAATTTTCATTTAACAATTCCGGAAACTTTTTGACCCCTTATCCTACATATATACATTTGATACTGCCATACACTAATTAAATTTAGTTGTTCTACAAATTTTAACTTTCTTTAATTCATGAGGAAAGGGCTTGAAATTAGGTTTCATTGGGATGTGGGGAGGGGTAGTTAGTTAATTTAATCAAATAGGTTTTATAATACAAATAATAAATTATAAAATAATGGAAAGGAGAGAATTCCTGGTTCAATTCAGTTATGTATACTTAGAATTTAGAGAATACCTGTAGTTTATTTAAAACTTACAGGCAAGCGTGTGAGAGGAGGTTTGCTGACATTTTTACCAAGGTTGTCTTCTTGGAACTGGATGAGCTGTATTACAAGTTGCGCAAGACCTTTACTGGTTGGCGGATCAGCCTGTAAGTACTGTAACACACATAAGTAACAGATATCTTAACTCTTTTAATCCAATTAATTATTTTTTACATGGGCAAAAATGTTTTTTTTTTTTACTTTGTAACAAATTTGAAGCTTAATAAATATACTTAATGATAACATTTTCACCTGTACATATATAGTACATACTTTTCTAGCTACCCCTATCACCCCTTACATCTCCTTACTGAACTATAATCATGCTGCAGGTGTATGTATTCTTGTTACCAGCTATTATTATAATCAGCTATTCCAAAAACAACATTTAGGCTACTTATGAAATTGTAGTACAGTGCAATACAGAATAACATATTACAATATTACATATTACACAGTCCTGCTAGTAACTGTGTCAATAATGAGAGTGAGAGGCAGAAAGCAAAACTGACATTACGTTGCTGCAGTAATGATGATTTCAGCAATATTACTCCACTGAAAACATTATAATACTGTATAAAAACATTCTAATATGGTACAGCAGTTATACCAAATAGTAATAAGTATTAATAAAACTATATATAATAAATACTAATATATTAAGAGTAATATATATATATATATATATATATATATATAAATTAGTGAACCCCATGGGGGGTGCACACTAGCTGCACCTATTGAGAGGCGATAATAGCCTCAATGTGTTTTTCGCCTTAAAAAAATATATATAAAATAATAATTTAGTGAAATAATTTAATACAATACAGCTGATGTTATTTAAATAAATGGCTTTTACAATAATACCTAGCCCATAGATCTATGAAATAAAGTAAGTTTTTCACCTTTTCTGGTTTTCCAACTTCTTTATGTAGCCTACATGTTTATCTGTTAGTGGAAAGCAAAAATGGATTACAAGTTACTACATATGTGTTTTCATGCATACCATGTTAGGTTAGAAACTCTTTTAGGAAACTAACATGGTACGTGGGAAATAAAATTATAAAGTAGAGAAATAAGTGTTTCTCCTTTCTTTGTTTTTCCACCTTTTTAAACATGTCAATAAATTGTTACAAAGCAAAACTAAATATTATATATTCATAGAGTAGAGTAATTGTTTGCTATATTTCAGTTTGTATAGTAAACAATTACTTACAAAAAAAATCTACTTGTGAGGCTAGGTAGTAAAGAATTGCCTATTTTTCTACTTATCTTATACCGTCAGTAGGTCCCTAAACTTTTAAGAAAAAATTCTCTAACCTACTAAACTAGATAGGCTATTTGCTAAATGACACAGACCAAGGTTATATACACAGTAACTTTGGACATAGACAAGTGAGCCGTAAGGTAAAACTCTGAAAAAGTGATATAAAAAAAATATAAACTGTACTAAGTTAAGCCTAATAACAATTAATTTTTTTCTCTCTTTAAAACTATGCCTATTATTTATTCTGAATAAAACAGTAAAACAATATTTTGGTGTTCTCAAAAATTAAGAGATACAAAAAATGCTACTTGTTTGTGCAATTTTCTTTTTTTTTACATTATTCATTAAAAGGGTAGGTTTTCAAAAAATTAAGTACAGTATATTACAAAAACATGTGACCAATGACATTTGGTTTTTTTGTTAATTTTTTCTAATAGTAGGTAAACATTTTTCTATATAGTATGGTGAAGAAAATTTCTCAGTTCACTCAAAAACTGAGAGTAAGATGATTTTTATTTTATATCAGTAATCGTATGGCATAGGATAAGCACAACAATGGTTGCTTTCAAAGTTTTATTTTTTTTTAAAATGCCTCAACTACAGAAAACACAAACCTACATTCCCCACAATAAGCTACCATGTGTTCAGTTCAGTTAGTCATCTTTTTTTTGAAAAATTCATTATTGATCTTATTATTTGTTATTGTTTGTCTGAGATAAACAGGAATTGACTGTGAAGAATCTCGGAACAAGATAACTATTTATTGCAAAGCAATGACACCTCAAAATAAAAAAGTTTGTAAAATGATCAGTTAAAATAATATAATATAATATATAATACAAGTGTAGGAGGCCACAGAATTTGCCTGTATACCAAATTATTAAAGTGAAAAAAAAAAAAAATATAAAAAAAAAAAAAATAAAAAAAATATATATATATAATGTACAACTTAGTTACTAAAATTGAGTAAAAAAATAAAATAAAAACTACTATAAAGAACAAAGTTTCCTTGTGTTTAGTGCCCACCTAATAAAACAGAAAGTATAGCAAAAAAAAAAAAAAAAAAAAAAAAAACATTGTTGGATATTATTGGTCACACTGTTCTAGACTGCTACCATAAGATTTTTTAAATTAGGCCTACCTAACATTTGCTATACACAAATCAGATTCTTATAAATATACATATATAAGTCATTTTAGAAAATCATACAGTACTAGTAAACTCAGTACTCATCATACAGTATACAAAAATCACTCATAAACAAGTAATTTTTAAGAGCCTACTTTTGGAAGGTTAGGCTTACATTGAAAAACATATTATTAAATAGGTAAATATGTATAATCACAGTATATAGATACACGGTAGGGACCACGCGCATGTCCCACCCACCACTTGCCGGCTGAAGTACGTCATCGAATCCCTGATCGAATCTAGCTCAAACGTAGTGTTCAGTAGAAAACAGTTTGTAATGTTAGTGTTAGTAACTGTATTATAGTAATTACAATAATAATTCCTTATATCTAACATTAATAACGCTGTTAATTACTTTACTTACTGAATTCGCTCATTGTCAAAACGGAAACTTTTTATTTTATACAATATTACATAATATTAAAGTAAAGTAAATTATAGGTCAACAGCTTGACAAATTCCAGGTTATTTTTTGTTTGAAAGTTAAAAGCACATCACACTATGAATTACGTATCTGCGGATTTTCTGTGATAATTATGTGGTTGACTGTGAAAACGCACATCCCAAATAAAAAATTAACAACAATTTAAATAGCAAATAGGCGTATTCCTATTATGCAAACAGTAAAATAAAACATACATATTTCTTAGAACTTATGTTTCAACACATATTATCAGAAAAAATATTCTTAAACTTAGTAACACTGCTTTGTAAAGCCACATTTTTATTTTTAACCGAGGCCAGTTCTTGTAATGCAAGTTGAATTTGTTCCTTCAAAAGTAAATTTTCATTTCTTAAACATTTCATTTCCTCTACAGAGGCATTATTTACAACGATATTTGTATTAAAATTACTGACTAAGGAAGGGTGGGTTTCATTTACAGAATTACACATTACAATTGCACCAACGTCATTTCCATTTACAGGTGATTTACCTGGTAGATTTCCATCGGACTCGTCAACAAGTTTTTTTAATGTTTCTTGGTTTTCACGTTTTTTAATCCTTGCAGCTCGTTCAGAATTGATACATTTATTTTCAACGGTGGGAATGTTAAAACGTGGTGACACCGGATTTCAGCTGTTTTTTAGGTTTCGTATTTAGTAATTCGGATTTAAAATCCCTTTCGAAATCATCGTCATTAAAATGAAGTGAACAGTCTTTAACATTATCAAAATTAAAATGATCTGTTCGTTTACACCCATGAACCCACGCTTTTCTTAGGCCTTCATCTTTTGGAATTTTATGAAATGTAATTCCTTTCCCTTTACAATTCTTATCATTATTATAACAATTGGCAATAGCGCAATTAGGCATTGTTATGCATACACAATTATACAACAGCAAACAAAATAAATTATGTATTTTTAGGATTCAAAACATAGGCTAATTAAATCTTTTCTTACACTTATTAAACCTTGACTACAAAACACAATTATCACCTTTTATTTACACAAAAAAGACCTTTTACTTCAAACAAACACTCACATAAACACACCAAATCTCCAACTACATTTACAGAACACCGAATTGTTAAACGGGAAATTACAGAATGTAGCAGTGAAGATTCAGTGACGTCACACGCGCGGTAGTCTACTGCGCACACCCACAGTGGCCGCGGTAGTCTACTGCGCACACCCACCGTGGCCCCTACCGTGTGTATAATTAGTAGAACCACTTATTTTTCCCCAAATGCTTTATTTAATATAGACCTATTTGACTTACAAGTAAGAATACAAAGTAGGCTATCATTTTTTGAGTTCCCCACAGAAAATTGTTTCCCATAATATTTAGAATAACATACATTTTCAAACAAAAAAAATTAATAAATTTTGGATAACGGTGGTCATACTATTCTCCACAATTACCTTTCTAACCAAACCAATTCAACTGAACTAATACTATTTATTGCCCTAACAGCAGTTATACAGCAGCTGCTGCTTTGAAAAAATTATGAATCTTTTACAAATTGATATATTTTTAACCCTTTCAGTGATTTTTTTTTTCAATGGAGCCACAAACTTTTTTACATGAACAAAAATTTAATATTTTTTTACTTTTGGATATATTTTAAACTAAAATGAACATATTTTTTTAATACATGTTATATTTTCAAATGGAGGTTCACAATATAGAGTAAAAAAAGTAAAACTTTTCGTTATCTATGCAACTTAAAAAGAGGTGGTTTATCTGTCACAGTCACCTTCAACCTGAACCATCCACCTTTTATTTAAGGAGGGCCTCGCCTCTCTCTACCACAGGCAGGCACACACACTAAATGAGTTGCATAAAAAAATTAACAGCCAATACAGAGTTTGAACCCACTCATGCCTAAACATACTATACTAGCCCAAGTATTTGACCAGTCTAAAAGTGTTTAACAAGTCTCACAAGTCATTGGGTTTATTATTATTATTATTATTATTATTTAGATATGTTAAACAATTACTGTTTACTGCTTGATATTTTTTTAAATTTTATTTTGAAAAAATGTTGTCAGAGCTAATGAATGCAGGTTTATATAAACTATACATGTAGTAAAACCAGACATTGGCACTGAAAGGGTTAAATTTAAATTGAAATTTGGCTGAATATTAGAGAACATGATTTTTTCTTACACCAAATCGTAAGATTGTATGTTGGACTTCACACCAGCATTTTTCACCATGTTCTTAAGTGCACCAGTCCTATATATAAACAGCAATGAAGTCGCACAAAAAATTGCATAAAATCGTGAACTTAATAAATGTCCTATTTATTTTTTAATTAATTACTTAACTTCATAACTACCAGAACAAAAATTATAATAAAATAATATGATAATAAACAGTGTCCATTAATTATACAAATACAGTTAAATAGCATATGTTACATGTAATTAAATAGACTTTTTTTTATATGTAAACTGACCTTTTTTAAATATAAGCAATTTGATACTTAAAAATTTATTATATCAAACAATTCGTGCAAAAATAAGAGTCAAAAAACTTGAAAATGTCAAAACATTCTTTTAACATATTAGGTTAATTCTTTGGTCACATTAGGCCTAAGCCTAAGCTATAGACCTACAGCAACTATCAAAAAATATCTCCCAACAAGAAAACAAATACGATAAAATAAGACATTGATTTTTTTTTAATATTACATGTTTATTTTATTTTAGTCAACAGTAATTGTTTCCTCTTTTCACACTGTTAATATGTCTGAAAGTACAGGAAACCCAAGCCAATCTATAAGGTTAGATTTACCTTCTTGCAATTTTTCTGAAGCCATGATTTCACTCCATCAAACAATGATATAGTTTCTGGTGATTCAAAAAATTTTGCATTTGGGCCACCGTCTTTTTTAGGCCCTAAAGTCAACATTATGACACTTAAAAATTTCTAAACAAATGTTATAGTAAATGTAAATAACACAGTTTAGTTTACACTTAAAATGGCGGATACACCTTAGTCTACGTACGTTACACTTTCGAGTATCGATATAGAAATAATTCGATATTTAAGCCATTTCAAATTTAGTTAAATAATTTGATTATATTAAATTTTAATATAACCTATTATTTATTTTAACCATATGTATTTTTTGTTAAATATTATGCTTTTTATTAATATATTCCTTTAAATTAAAAAAATTTAATTAAATCCAATTAATCAACTTGTGCTTATTAAATTGATGTATCGTTAACACGTTTCAATATATTTTTCAATAAAACGATACCGGCAAAACTTCGATATGTAATAAAGTCAAAAAATGACGCTAAAAAATTAACTTCAATAAGCCCATACGGTTTTCCTAGAACATATATTGTTTTTGTATATGTCTAGACTGGAAGTGACTACTTCTAAACAGCTGATTTCGCCATTAGCTTCAATATCGTTTCAATTGCGGTTATGTTTATTGCTTTTGTTAATTTTAAGAATGTGTATATTCTAAATTTGTGTAGTTATTATTATATTGTATTATTATTATTATATTATTTTAAGTATTATGACCTATACCAAATTTTGAATGCCAGAATCACAAGTATTATATTTATTATAACTCTTAGACAGTATAACTGTCAAAAGTAGGGTTATAAATTGATTAATTATTAAAGTCCCTTATATAGCCTAAGATACACAAATTCATAGTCTTTGACACTTTCAGTTAATTTTTAAGTTGTGTACCTACACACGCGAAATTTAATACGAAAGTAATTTTCAAATGATGCTCTTTCCTGCATGCAACTAAATTTTTATTAAAATAATTAAATCGTAATAGTGAAAAAGTATACAGTCAGGCATGCGAAATGAAGTAGTCACTTCTGTCGGTCAGTCCCGCACAGCCTGTTTTTTTTTATAAAATAAGTTATTACTTTGAAAATACTTTAACTACAATATTTGTTTAAATATCATTAAATAGAAAATTATAATCTGTTTATAAGTTAACTACAATAGTACTGTATTTCAAAGAATTAAATATAAACAACAAGCGCAACCTATGAGCACTAGATCAAACTAAATTATCAGGTATACAAAGTACAGTATTCTACAAGTGCGTCATTGTATAGTGTTTAAAAACATGTGTGAATAAAATAAAATACTAATTTATATCTAATTAATAATAAAAACACTGAATTATTTATGCACTTAATAATAACTGGTGATGAAATAATCATTTTATAATAGAAAATGCTACCAAATTTGATGTCACCAAATTTGCATTTTATACATATGTAGGTTAGGTCTATAATTATGTTCAGGTTCTTTGGAAAACCATTTTTATTAACAAAAATTAACTTCCACAAAATACAGCATCATACTATTTATATAATCTGTACAGGTTATAATATAATTACCTGTAAAACATTGTGAAAATAACTTGACAATAAAATTAATATCTGTTCATTGTTAACTCCTAACTTCATCATATTATTTGCTCTAAAGACTTTCTGTTTCCCTCTTAAACTTGGAAAACTGACCAAGGAATCGACCAATCGAAATTCACATATGCCATCGGTACTGTATTTATTTAAGAAATATGAGTTTTTTTTTTTAATATAAGCTATAATAATATAATTAGTATACTACAGTAGGCCCTAAATCACATAGATGTTACGGTAAATTTATAAAATAAATTCAAACAGTAGTGTATAAAGTTTTTTCTACCAAATAACTGTAGATATTGAATAATAATTACAAAACATAGAACTATTAATTTCTGAACTTTTTCAAAGTTATGTATAATATACACATAAAAGTATATGAAAAAAATGGTGAAAATTTAGGTAATGTTTTAATTTTTATATTGGAAAAATTAATTATGAAATTTATTTGCATAATGCATAGATAAAAACAACAACAAATATTTTTTTCTTATGATTTAACATTAGACATATTGTGTGATAGACACAAATGGATGTCTAGTCTTGTTTTGTTATCTCTGAGTTAGATATAGTACAACAGATCTAGAAAGCCTTTACTTGGTAAAATTCTGTTTTATATTTTTCATAAATGTGTTGAGGTTGAGATGAAGTGTGGCAGGAATATTTTCCAATTATTAAGTGATTCCAGTTAAACAACTTTCAAAAAAATTTTTTAAATCTTATAATTCGGGTACCTTGCGGTGTTAACTAGCAGAATTATAAGATTTTACCATAATATGAGTTCTTTTTGGTGACAAATGTGATCAACTTTTGCTATGACCTATTTGCATTTACCATATCTTAATAGTTCTAGTGTATAAACTGCAGTTATAATAGTAATATGCACTTTGCATACATTTAATTATGTACTTACTGGTAAGTTTTCTTCTGGTTGATGAATAAAAATTGAATATTTTAAACTGTACCATTGCTCAAAAGATGTCTAAAATGAATTAGTAATTGAATCACACTTTTTTTTTACTGAACAATATAGGCTTTGTTGTAAATTTTTTTTTTTTTTAATTTAACCAAAATTAGAATTCTTAAGGTGAAAAGCACAAGAAGGTTATTATCACTTCTTGTGTTAATTTAACAAAAATGCTAAATAAATTAGTTAACCTATACAAATGTAATATGAAGTGAGTTAATTATTAACAGCCTAGGCTAAACCATATGTGGTTATTGTCTATTGTTGGATCAGTTACATTTAGGCTATGCAGGGCAATTTTAGACCCACATTGTTTTACAAATTTGTTTTATGTATTGATTTGATTCTATTGATTTTTATCCCAGGTTAATTAACAATGTCAGTCATAAAAAAACAACTGTCAGTGAGTAATAAAGTCACATTTAACCAAAATAACTGGAACAAGGCTGGTTGAATTCAGATGTTTGTAAAAACATGAACATTCTTCATCAACATCAGTTTCAACAGTACAGAGGAATTGTGAGAAACGTAAGAGCGTATTTGAAAGAAATCATACACAGATTTGATTTATTATAGAGTTGTGAAACATTTTTTAAATGAAAACAAAACTTATTAATGTTTAAAAATTGAATTACTTTAAAATTTTACTTATTGGCCTATAATCTAAAAACATCAATATTTTACAGTGTTGTGAAAAAGCTTTTTTGGAAGATTTTATTTTAACTTGTTAAAATATGACTATGTACAATGACTATGCACAAATTTATGTTTCCAGCTGGCAACTCAGAAGTAATAATCACTCAGTAAAATAAGCTTGAATCTTGTTATAACCAAGTTCCAATGTAATTAAGTTTTATCTCTGAAGTTACTCACATATTATTTTATATAAGTTTTATATTCAACACTAGTACTTACCAACAGGTAGTATAAATTTGAGTTTCATTAAAATCAGACAATAAATAATAAAAATGGAATATTTTTTGTCTAAAAATTTGAAACCAAAACCTACGTAAAAACAATTGTTTGTAAATCCAATTTAGGAATTTCTACAATTGTGTGAGAAGTATCAACACACCAAATTCCAGCTTTGCAACCTTAACAGCACAGTTTAGGAAGGGAAAAATTTAACATGAAATGTTTTATATCTAATTCTTGTATGTGACAAGTACACGCCAATAGATAGCCAGCAAGTTACCATGAATTGTCATGATGTGTGTTACTGCAAATCTGAAAGAAATCTTGTGATTTGGACAGGTTTTGCAGCAAATACTATTGTCTTATAAATAAGGTAAAATAATGAATTGCACATTCAGAATTAAAATATTTCCATTCATTGTTTAATTCTACTAAATATTTATCTGTTTTATGATGTTGTGTTAGAAGTTCGAGTACTGGCAAGGGACTAAGTACCAAAGCCCATTTTTGTCCCATTGGATGATTTGAATCTTTACTTTATGGCTCCCATTAGAATAAATGATCAACCTATTAAGAATTTAATTTCCAAACTACAACAATAACCGCAATGGATAGTGGTTTCAATTTCTCTCAAGTCCTATGCTCGGATGTTATCAGGGCTATTGGTAGAATAAGTAGTAATGCTGTTGGTGCCGAAAATATTCCTAATAAATTTGTAAAGGGCACCGTTGTAACAACTTTGCCAGTTATCACTAAACAGTGTAACTTATCATTAAAAAGTAGCACTTTGTATGGAAAAGTGCATTATTTCATCCTCTCAACAATATCTCCAATCTGGTAACACCTGCTGACTGTAAGCTTGTAAGTATTCTTCCATCCCTATAAATGTTGTGTTCATGAACAATTGTCAAAATATTTGGAGGAAAATAATACCTTAGTCTTTTTCAGTAGAATTTTAGGCCAGGAAAATAGCACTGCTACTGCACTGGATTGCAGAGAAACTATGCTGTGAAAGTTATTTTATTTTTCTAAAGCTTTCGGTTGTATCAATCATACATTTACATTATTGTTTTAAACATTAGAACACACTGAGCTATCACAATGATGCATAGCATAGATCAGATCTTATTTGTTTGGAAGGGTGCAGTGTGTTTGCGTTGGTGAGGAAATGTCTAACTGGGTGACTTTGACGAGTGGATTCCACAAAGATTGGTCCTTTATTTTTTGCTGTATAAATTAACAACAATTGATCTAAAGTAAAAATGTATAAGCTCAACATGTGTATGTTGATGATTTGCAGATATATTTACATTTTAAAGTCAACATGTCATGTTATGGTTGGATAAATTAAAAATATTACCTATTGTTATAACGTACTCTAGACCAGGGTTCTCCAAACTTTCCAGCATTCATGTCATACTGATTACTCCAGTAAGTTTCCAGGGCTAAAACTGTTTTAATTTTCCTGCCATTTTCTCTAATTTCTAAAGTAGTCACTGAGTATGCGCCCTGAATGAACATATGCTTGCTAAATTTGCTACTTAAGTTACTATTGTGTATTGTTACAACTGTGATGCTTGAGAAACATTGTGTGAGAAAACATTCTCGAAAATGAATTACATAAGTGCCATTAGTATTACAAGTGGATTTGAAAGTTATACTTATCATTAAGCTTTACCTATTAATTACATAAAACCGAGTTATCATTCTGTGTTTTTTTATCCAACTTATCACAGCAACAATGACAACAATAAGCTATGGTGGGCCAGATTGATGACACTGGTGAGCCGGATTTGGCCTGCAGGCTGTAGTTTGGATAACACTGCTCTAGACAAACTAATACAATAGACTTTGAAAATTTTGACAAAATAAAAAAAATTTAGCTAGTACTATTTTAATAGAAGTGAAAAAATTCCAATCCTTCCCAAAGTGAAAATTTAACTTTTTATTTTAGGAATGCAAAGAAGAAAATTATTATACTCTCAACAAACATCTCAACACTCAACAACCAAGTCATCAACAATCAACTCATCAGTCTACAACCAAGTCATCAACAATCAACTCATCAGTCTACAACCAAGTCATCAACAATCAACTCATCAGTCTACAATCAACATTCATCCCTACAGACTTCAGTCTCAGGTTCTTATGCAGCAGTAGGGTGAGTGCTTGTTAATGCCCAGTATGTCAGCTGACCTTGAGCTCCACATTACCTTTGCTCGCTTCCCTCTTTGCATGCTTTACAGAGGCTAGGCAGGTTTGTTTATTTTCATGTCTGGAGAAGCCCACTGTAGATGTTGTATATTTTGTTTTGCCTGCTGGCCTCTGTTCTCTACTAACACAAAGGTATAATGGAAACTAGCCTAATCGTAATGTATAGCCTAATGAAATGCAAGCTTAGTGTCGGTAATATTATTTTATAATCGGTCTAAACATTTCGTCAGTTTTATTATTTTATTATTCATCAGGCGTTTATTATTCATTCAGATATCTCGTGGTCGGTTGCAGTTTTCACAAAGCTTGTATTTCATTACATTATACATTCAGTACCAGATTTTTTTAATGTTCTTGGCACCGAGTTTCTTTTCATTTTTTTTTTTTTTTTATGAGAAACAATACAAAAATATTCATTCAGATAAAGTTTTGTTAATTACTTATTAAAGTATCTATTTCATTATTTTGAGTAATTAAATGATAACAATGGAATAAATTTGTAAATCTTTATAATTTTTGATAATGAACAAAATTATTTATAATAATTTTCTTAAGTAATTATTGTTAGTTTTAAAAATATCTACAATTTTAATAACATTTATTATAAAATAATAATAAAATCTTTTTTACTGATTTGCACGTGTGTGCGCGTGCACGCACACACACACACACACACACACACACACACACACACACACACACACACACACACACACACACACACACACACACACACACACACACACACACACACAGATAGATAAATTAGAATAAATATTTATTTTCATGAGAAAAATTTAAAATATATGTTAGGGATAAATGTAAGTAGATTTAGAAGATAAAGACTAAACCAATTTAAATAAAGAATTAATGAATAATATTCAAAATTATTTACTGTAACATGATATGTTCTTATGGTACTGTTATAATTTTATAAGTAACAGTAATTTATTTAATGTATTTTTATGAAATTGTTATTAGAGAGAGTAATTAAACAATTAAACTGAAAGATCCATAAATGAATAAATGTAGTTAATTGTTGAGACAAAATTGAAAACTATTCATACTGCTAACAAGGCCTGTAAAATTGTAAACAGATTATAATTTTTTTGTTTGTATTATAATTTTTTTTTTTTTGTAATTCAATAACACAATTTCAGCTGACATTTTCACTTTTTTGTTTGTACTAACTGTATATACAACATGTCTTTCAGGTCATCACTTCATCATCTTGTGAATTTTTCTTCAGTCCACCCTTTAGGGCAAGGGCACGTTTTCATGTTTAGCAAACTTTTTGAACTAATTTATTTTAATATTTTTGCACCAGGTTAGTTTTTTTCAAAATAAAGTACAATCCTTTATATTTCACTCATTAAAAAAAATTAAACAGACTAAAGAACTTACTTGTATTCAAGAGGGGGCTTTTTTATACAAAATGTAGTAAATTGTTTGAATAGTTCATTTTAAAACATAGTTAATTTTTTTTTAATTCAATATTTTGAAACAATCAGATTTGAAAATTACATTTTTTAAAGTAAAGTTTAAAATGTAAAATTAAATTTTGGGATTAAGTAAGGTTGAAATTGGGATGGTTTTTTGCGTTATTTTAAATACCATTTCAGGTTGACCTTCACTACATGGAACTTCACCAAGGAGTCATCACCTTAAACAAACACATTTTCTTAGGGAAAGGGAGGATGCATAGGATTTTCAGCAAAACATTTAAAACAAATTTATTTCAATTTTGTTTTTATTATTACTTAAAAAATTTTAATTAAAAATTTTGAATATTCTATTAAAATTAATACATATTTTTTTCTTAAGAAATTAGAATGAATACAAATTGATATACTTTTAAAAGTATAAGTTTGGCTTTTTCATTTTATAAATTCGTAATCATTTTTGTAAATTAAATATTTTAATCTTTTTTAAATAACACAGAGTTTTGTTATAAAAACTTTAAAATGTTAAATAAGGGTAACAATTATTTGTTGTTAATAATTAAAATTAACAATTAACAGTTAACAATTAAAAAGTTGTTAACTTTCTTATATATTTAATTCAAAGTTTAAGTAATTTTGTTTTTGAAACCATATGCGACAAAATTTTGGGGTTTATTATGCATTCTACGTTTAATTAGTGGTATTTTCAAGTTGAACTTCATCACACCAACCGTCATCCAACAATATGTTCTATTTTGAAGGTGAGTGACTAATAACATGTGTTTCTATTTCAGGTGTTGGCTCAACAGGGACACCTAGTTTCCCTGTTGGGTCCATCACCAGGCATAACAGTATTATGTCCTCCCAACAAATGGTTGGGTGTTCACCAATATCTGTTATGTCCTGGATTAGCTTTGGGGGGTTGAATATTAGTTCCGCGGTCCCTGTTAGGGTTTTAGTGTTACTTTAGATCATTATATTAAGTATGTACATTTTTTAGTTGACTTATTGTTTGAAATATGTTTTCATTTATTCTGTTTCAGCATTTTGGGCTCTTTTAGTTTTAGGTCATTTTTTTGTTTTTTACTTGTTCGTGTTCATAATGTTTATATCACGTTTTTAGTCTATTCTGGTTTTCTAATGAAGAGTACATGTTCTTTAGATCAACATCTGCAATGTGTCGATGTAGTTAATTAAAATACATATTGTTTTCCATTTTGAGAAAGACATACTCTGTCAACATGTCACAGTATATGTCCCCGTTTATTGTTCTTTCTACAAAAACGAAAAGACCAATAGCTTAATCTTCCATTAAACCACACCAAACATTATGTTTTGGAGAGTCACGTTGATGCTGAATAACGGGATCTGGTGACTCTGCCCCCCAAGATGGTCAAACTAGAGGCAGTCTGTTGTATTTCATGGTGCTTCATATTAAATTGTCTATGTCTATAAACAATATTAAAACCTCCTGAAGATAACAACCAAGTAACCAGTATAGACATGTTCTTCAGCGTAATATACAACACAAAATGTAACATATAACACAAAATTTATTATTTAAGTTATCTTTGCCTTTTCTGAGACATTACTTTCAATATGAACTTCTCATTTTACTTGTAAATAATGAAGTATAGCCTATACAACCTTAAATATTTATTAACTCTGCTTTCACATACAAATATTTAACTAATGTATTGCATCTTAATATTGCTTTTTAGGCACTGCATTCCTGCATGAACCTTGCATTCATATCCAAGTAATCTTGTCAAGACAATCAAGTCTGGCCCTCTGTAAGTTTTTACATAATTATTGTGTGTTTAATGTTAATGTATAATTGTTGTAAGTGTCAGTAGTCAGGAAGTGTGGGTAAAATCAAGTTTAAAAAGTACCATAATATTTTTCTAGAAAATGTGTTGCAAGTGTGTATAATGACTGGGCTTAACTCTTCCCGGGCAATGAAGTTTTACAAGCTTACTTTCTAAAGTCCATACATTTTTGATAAAAGTAAACATTGTATATGTATTTCTTATCTGTCCATTTTATTATTTTTAACATATGATCACATAACTTTCTTCGTATACATCTGAAAGTTTCATTGATGACTTGAAAAAACCTTGTATAAAAGTAATTGGAATTGATTGTAATCTTAGTGTTATGGATAATTCGGATATAATTAGTGACATTTGTGGACGAAATGATATATTATTGGATTCTGATCATTTTATATTTGTCAGTTATACACAAATTCCAAGGTAAGAAAACAAAAAACCGGAATCATATTCTTGAGGTTGAAACTGAAATATATAGAATCATAATGGAAGATAAAAAGTTTTTATTGGATGTAACAGATGTTTGGTAGTCGATGACTTTAATGTGAACGTATGTTTTAATTGTGGAAAATATAATCACAATTCTAAAAAATGTACATCAAAATCATGCTGTATGCGCTGCTCCAGTGATCATCTTTTCAAGGATTGTCCTAATAAAACTGTGCTCAATTGTGTCCGTTGCCTCTTGTAAAACATCAAATTCCAGTCTAAATTTACTACATATATTGACAGGAAAAATACTACATATATGATACTAAATACTACATATACTACAGCCTGACAGGAAAAATTGTAAAAGTTTTAAATTAATGATTAAAAGGTGTTCAACGTCTTAAATATCCTTATAATCCGTTACCATTACACTTTTTGTAAAAAAAATCATTAATGTATCTTAACATATTATTATTAGTTACAAATATTATTCCTTGTTTTGGTAATATTGAATCTGCAAAATATTATTTGTTATCTTTGGTACGGATTTTAACAATTGTTGTTATTCAGTAGCACACATTGTTGGCCCAATGTTGGGATTTTGTTGGCAAAGTTGGGCAATGGTTAGTTAATATGCCAATGAATTATCTTGAATGGTCCAACGAGCTATTTGTTTACTAGGCCAACTGTTACATTCATGAAAACCTCTGCTGTTGGCCCAATATCAATTCTTAGTTGGCAGAAAATATAAGAAATATTTTGTTACAATAAATATTTCGTAAATTAACTACGGTATACTTATTCCAAAAGTTTAAAAGTGTCTTGTATGTTAGTATAATAGTATTATATCGATGCTGTAAAATTTACTGCAAAGTGCAAGCGCACGTGATGACTTACACAGAATTGCCAACAACAGAACAACATTTTTTTAGCATAATTGTGACCAGAATAATATTATATCTTTAATTACTGTACTAACAATAGTGTTACAATGATCAAAAAAAATTTTTAATTCTTATTTTATTACTACTTAACTATAATCATCTACTGTGGATGATTTTATGATGTACTTATTATTTGAAATATTGCCAGCACTGTGGAAAAGTGAAAGTATGTCCATTACTCATTCAGTTCTTGTTGTCACACCATCAGTTGTAGTTGTATGGTCCTATGTGTACAGTACAGTTATAATCCTATCTGGTGCTATAGTGCTTTTTTTTACTTGGCTTTTCACAATTGTTATTTAAATAAATTTTGTTTGCGTGAATTTTGTCTCTTTTTATAAAATAACCTTGTTTCAGTAACGAAATATGTTATGTTGGTTACTCAACTAACTTTCAATAGTAGGCCTAACCCTACTACTTACCAATATGTTTAAAATATTATATTTTATTTAATTGATTAGTGAACTTAATAGTAATCATAACTTCTCTACATTCGCGAACATGTTTGAATACTTTTTCTTATCAAATTCGATATGTATTCTTACTCAAAATAAAAATGTACATTATAATATATAATTAAAAAGCTAATGTAGGCTACATATTATATATTACTTCGAGTAAGAATATTCTACATTTCATAATAAAAGGTATTGAAATATGTTTGTGAATGTAGAGAAGTTATGATTACTATTAAGTTCACTAATCAATTGAATAAAAATATATCACTTTAAACATGTTGGTAATTAGAAGGGTTACCATTGAAAGTTAGTTGGGTAACTGTTGGGAGTAAGTTGGGTCAACAATTTTTTTGTTGGTTTTTGGTGATGTTTAATTGTTGGCCCTTTGTTGGGATTTGGTTCGTTATTAATTGGTAGACATTTGTGCCAATTTTAACCGTTGCCCAACCGTGTGTGAAAACAAAGTACTAACAATGGGCCAACAGAAAATGCTACTGGGGGTTATTATTGCATTTAATGCTCAAACTGTTTATTGTATATACTGTTCTCTACTTATATTACCTTATGTTTATTGTTGTTTACAAAATCCCCTCTACTATTTTTGAATGCTTAATTATTTTGAAAATTCATTAATACATTCATATTTATAATGTATTCTTCTATGCATGATACTGATGATAATAATTATTTTATTGAATAAAAAAATTAAATACTTCAATTGTATGAAGATTGCATTCGAATATTGCCACTCGTGAGGCATATATCTTTAGTTTAACTGTACTACCTGAAATTATAGTTTGCTCTGAGACTTGGAGACTTGATCATGTTAGTTTATATAATATTGAAAAGTATTCATTATATTACTACAATGGATCCATCAATTTGGCAGATGGAGTTGTTATCTACATAAGAAGTGACATTAAGCATGAAATACATATTGTTGAATATGATAATTTTAATGCCCTTAACTGAGAAGTGCGATTAACTGAAACATGTAATATTTTGGTTAAGACAATATACCGTTGTCATGATTGTAGTACAACACTGTTTCTTGAATTGTTCCATAAAATAGTTAATACTTACAATTTTAAAAATCACCTATTTATGGGTGATTTTTAATATTAATATCCTTAAATCTGATTCAATATCTGATGATTTATTAAATATGTTTTACTATAATGGATTTTTTTAATCTGATTTTGATTCCTTAAATCTATTACTATGGTTTTACTATAATGGATTTTTAATCATAATGGAGGCACTTGCATTGATAATATATATGAAAGGACTGATTTTGATTTAACTGCCTGATTTTGATTTTAATATTAATATCCTTAAATCTGATTCATTATCTCATGATTTATTAAATATGTTTTACTATAATGGATTTTTACCTGGATTCCTTACTATTACTAGGCCTAATCATAATGGATGAGGCACTTGCATTGATAATATATATGAAAAGACTGATTTTGATTTAACTGCCTGATTTTGATTTTAATATTAATATCCTTAAATCTGATTGAGTATCTCATGATTTATTAAATATGTTTTACTATAATGGATATCGATACCAATTAGTATCGAAAGTATTAGAACATTTCTAGTTTATATTAGGAGAATGAGAGGAGAGTAGAGCTATATTACTAGGTCTAATCATAATAGAGGCACTTGCATTGATAATATATATGCGAGGACTGATTTTGATTTTAATGTAGTCATAGTCTACCTGATCATTACCCGTTTTTTGCACATTTAATGTGGATAGCAATAAAATTGATACTAATGGTAACAAAATAAAGCTTAGTTGTAGGAAACTATTAAATGAATCTATGAAACTATGAATGAATGAAAAAATTAAATGAATGATTGGTCTAAATTTTATAATTTTAAGATCCCAATTTGGCCATCAATCACCTTATTACTAATATTAAAGCTTTTATAAATAAATCAATGAACATAAAAATAAAAGAACATGTTAGAAAATCCTGGATGACTTCTGCTATACTTAATGCTATCCGCCACAAAGAAAAGCTTTATAATATTTGGGTTTATAATAAAAGTGTTGTATCTGCTTAAGATGAATATAAAAATTAAAATAAAGCACTTAAAAAGGCAATAACTGTCGTTAAAAAAGACTTTGAGGTACAGGAAGCTAAATCATATATGTAATATAATGTGTGTGAATGTGGGCTTTTTTATATAATAAAAAATTATGGGTTTATATTAATAATAAGTTTGGTAGAACTAAAAGTAAAACTAGTAGTATCAGTGAAATTGTGGTTGATGGCTTGTCTGTAACTGATCCATTTGATATTGATGATAAGTTTAATGAATGTTTTTCTTCAATTGGACGTAAACTTGCTGATAATCTGCCACAAACAAACACTTGCAGCAGATCGACTTCTAATGAAAATAATAAAATCCCTTTTCAATGTTTTTTAAACGCACTGTTAGAAATGAAACCTACGCAATTATTTATAATTTAAAAAATAGAAATGGTGGTGTAAACAATATGCATTCCAAAACTTTAAAGTGTATTAGTGGTTTTATTAGTCCAGTTCTTGCACATATTTTTAATTTGTATATTGTATCTGGTACATGGCCTGATGCACTTAAACAGGCAGAAGTGGTGCCTATTTACCAGTCGGGTAATACTGGGGATATTAATAATTTTAGACCAATATTTATTATATCTAACAAAGCTAAATGTTTTGAAAAAATACTCCATAATAGATTGTACTGTTACAAGATATTCTCTTGTAACATGTATGGCCTTACATGCTGACATGGCATGATGACATGGCCTTACTAGCTGAGACATTAGAAGAAGCTAAGGAACAGACTCTTGAACTCCAGAAGCAAGCGTTAAAAATGGGTCTCAAAGTTTCATTTGAAAAGACTAAAATATTGACAAACATACAAAAACCACCAAAAAAGCTTCAAGTGGGAGAACAATACATTGAGATAGTGAAAGAATTCAAATATCTTGGGGAATGGATCAGCTGGAATGCCCTAGAGTAAACAGCTATGGGATCTAGGAGAAATAAAGTTGAATTAGCCTTCCAACTTACCAAGGACATATACAACAAGAAGTCCATCTCCTGGAATACAAAGATAAGGCATTATCATACGGTAATTAAACCAGAAGCCTTATATGCAGCTGAAACATTATCTCTCACAACCCAGGGCCTACTTGAAAGGCTGGAGATCAAAGGAAGAAAGATATTACGAAAAATCTTAGGCCCCAAAGTCCGTAACAACCAATTACTCCACATCAGGAATGAAACTCTTTACCAAAAAACTGAAATACTATCAGACACAATGAGAAAAAGGAGAATTGATTTTTATGGGCACATCCTCCGAATGGACAAAAATAGACTAACCAAAACAATATTTGACTACTTTCGCAGTAGAAGAGCCAAACCACTTTGGTTTAGAGAAACAGAGAAGGACATAACAGAACTACAAATCACTGACACTATGCTCATGGACAGAACAGCCAAAACAATAACCAAGGACAAGAAGCAACGGTTCCAAGGCAAAGTCAAATCCAAGCGAACGATCCAAATCTCTGACGAAGGAAGAAAAGCAAGATCACAATGAATGAATCAATACTGGGCTACGAGGAAGGCACAGAACATTAAAAAGTGATTGATTTGGTGTACCACAAAGTTAGGTGAAACAAATAAAGAAGATAAGAATGTTTAGTTTTGAACTAAGATTTTAAAAAAATAGTGTCATTATTTTACGATTTAATCAAAAGTTTTAAAATAATTTATTTAAGGCTTGAATTTTTTTGCAATCTGTTAGAGATTGCTTTAGCATCTAAGATATCTTTTCCATATAGGGGTGGGTAAACACACTATAATAAGGAAGACAAAGTTTGTATCATATACCTGAATATTTGTATACGATGTTTGTGCATACATTTTGCTGGAAGGGAAGCTAAAAAGATGCTGATTTTCATTACAACTGGCATGATTTGCTTATATTTGGAAAGATTTTTCGTCAACAACTCATTCAGTATTACCAGAAGAAGGATTTTTTTATATCAGCTGTTCACCTAATAATTTTGATCAGATATTGGTTAAAAATATCTATTAAGTACATTATAAGAAACTCATCGGCAAGTAATCCAGTTCTGCAGGAGTTATCGTAAAAAAAACTGGAAAATATCCCTAATTTCTCAAAAATATATATATAACATCCAAACTGGTTTTTGAGGAAGGAACAACATTGCCCAAAGAAATGCCATACTTTTTGGTTTGTTAAAGTATGTCATTGTTTGAATCTCTTTTTTGTGTAATTTCAATGAATCTAAGAAATGTTTTGTATCATTTATTTGTTGAAAACAAATTATATTGTATCACTTTTTTGTAGCATTAAGACCAATAATTCAGACCCAAGACCTGAAGACTAATAATTCAAAACCTAGATTGCCTTAGGTAAAAAAGACCACAAACAGAAAAAAAAATTAATATGTGCCTCATAATACAAAATCATCAAACATTACTGTATTTCCACAATAACATTAGGTAAGTAAATAGAAAAATTGTTTTTAAATATTTGAAAATTTAAAAGAAATTAAGTCATAAATTAATTGTATGTATAAGTTTTATTAAAATGTATAGGTCTGATACTTTTTAAAAATAAGTAACAATTCTTTTTGACACAAGAATTTAGAGAGAAGGCATGCAGTAGAAAAATGAGTTTAGAGTGCTCTGGTATCAGTTTTTGGTACATTTCCCCACTCATGCATCCTGAGTGTAATATTTATTGGGCAGGAGAAGTATAGATTACAGGGGTAATACATTATATACTCTTTGTCTTCTGTCTATATATTTCTTTCCTCCATACATTCTGTTTCATTCTATTCTGAATATATAATATATATTCTATTGTATATATATATATATATATATATATATATATATATATATATATATATATATATATATATATATATATATAGTTTTATCAAATGTAAGTCTGTGTGTAAGTAATTTTGTAAGTTTCTATGTAGCGCTTAAACAGGTAATGATTTGAAAAGCTTGTTTAGTTTTTAGTTTATAAGCTAGTTTTGTAAGTTTAGCTCCTGAGCACAGTAAAGGTTTCTTCACTCTTTCAGGAATATGTATTTACTCTATAGTGAGATATATTTTATGCTAAACTAGCATTACCCGCCGCGGCTTCGCCCACAAAACTTACACTGTTTCAGTAATGTAATAATTTAGAAACATAAAAAAATATTAATAAAAGCGTGATCATCTAAACTCGTGATTATTTTACAGTGAATATGAAAAACTATTATAACCTGAATATGTTCGAATTTAAGAAAATCTGATCAAGAATATTTTTGTCCAATACAAACATTTAGGGCCTATACCTATTCTATATTTTTGTCCTTTTAGGGGATGAATTTGGGGGAAAATACTGAATTGCGTGTATCATAAGTTGTGTTTTAAAATATTTTGTTTACTTTTAAGAAAATTTGATAAAAAATATTTTTCTCCAATGCACTCTTTTTTCTCCCATGATAACTCTTTTTCCATTTTTATTCTTTTAGGGGATGAATTCAGAAAAATGTTGAAATATGTGTTTCATAACATATTTCTAGAATATAAGATAAAAAAAATATTTTTTTAATACAAAATTGTACCCCTTTTTTATATTTTATACCTTCTTTCAATCTCTTTAGGGGATGCGTTTTGGGGAAAAGGTGAAAAATATATTTCATTACTTATACTTAAGAGTGACTATGTTACGTTTTAAGGTCAGATGAAAAACATATTTTTTCCAATAAAAATTGTTGTACCTCATGTTTACCTCTTTAGAAGTTGCATACTGGAAAATCGTTTTTCAGTGCATCCCTTTTTCAGTGCATCTCGACAATGTTGTAAGAAGGTACCCTGAAAATTTCAAGTCTCTAGCTATAATAGTATTGGCTGTACGTTGATTATTAAATTTGGACTGGGTTAGTAGTTCAATGGTGTTAAAATCAATTTTTTGCAATATCCTTTATTAGTGCACCTTAACATTATTGTAAGAATGTACCTTGAAAATTTCAAGTCTCCTAGCTATAATAATATTGGCTGTACGTTGTTTATTAAATTTGGACTGGGTAAGTAGTTCAATGGTGTTAAAATCAAATTTTTACAAAATCCTTTATTAGTGCACCTTGATATTATTGTAAGAATGTACCTTGAAAATTTCAAGTCTCTAGCTATAATAGTATTGGCTGTACGTTGTTTATTAAATTTGGACTGGGTAAGTAGTTCAATGGTGTTAAAATCAAATTTTTACAAAATCCTTTATTAGAGCATTTTGACATTGTTGTAAGAATGTACTTCGAAAATTTCAAGTCTCTAGTTGTAATAATATTGGCTATACGTTGTTTATTAAATTTGTACTGGGTAAGTAGTTTAATGGAGTTAAAATCAATTTTTTGCAAAATCCTTTCTTAGTACGTGCTTACTTATTAAAACGAAGCTATCCTCAAAATTTCAAGTCTCTAGGTTTTATAGTTTGGGCTGTACGTTGATCAGTCTGTCAGTCAGGACATTGCCTTTTATATAAGAGATAAATAAATATAGACTAATTTTTACTACTCAAAGAGAAAACGTCTCCCATTGGGAATCACAGATTTTAAAATATAAATTTAAAAAAATATGTTATTGAGCCAAAAATAAAAATCATGTAACATGATTTCACTTCCTTTTAATTTTAATTGCGATAGTTTGTTTGAAAATACGACTGATTATCTAAGCTAGTTTTTAACAACATAACCTAAAACGTGTTATCAGCTGATCGTAAAGAAAATAAAACAACTGATCTTTTACAATAAATTTTTACCTTATAATTTTGTATACTCGCATCGTGCTAGGCGCAAAGTCCAACACAGTATAGACTGAACATAGAATATACTAACAACATAATGAGTAAGTTAGCCACGTTACACAGTTGATACAATATTAATTATTAACAGTAAAAACACTTTGACAAACATTGCAAATAATATTGTAAGCCTATACATCGCCGTAGGACTCACGTATACTATACATATACGAGGGTGGTCTGAAAAGTTTCCGACCTCAACATGAAGATAGCAGCACTCGTCGGTGGCAGCCTCGAATTTTGTTGTTTATCTGTTGACAGTTACTCACCAAAGTTTCAGCCATTTTGGACGCGCAGTTGTTATGTAACAGTCGTTTGAGTGAGTTGATGTATTTTTGTGAAAATGGACAAAATCGAGTATCGAGCTGTCATTAAATATTTGTTTTTGAAAGGCAATACGCCAACGCAAATCAAAGATGAGTTGCATTCTGTGTATGGGGACTCTGCACCATCATTTACCACAGTGAAATTTTGGGCAGCTGAATTTAAACGTGGCCGTAAGAGCTTGAGAGACGATGACGGGACGTCCAAAAACTGCAACTACCGACGAAAACACCGCAAAAGTTCACCAAATAGTGCTAGATGACCGCCGAATTCAAGTGAGAGACATAGCAGACGTTATGAACATGTCAAAAGAACGTGTTTGTCGCATATTAAATCAACATTTAGACATGAGAAAGCTGTCCGCGCGTTGGGTGCCGCGTTTGCTCACGTTAGACCAAAAACGTGTTCGAATGAACATTTCCAATGCTCTGTTGGAGCAGTTTAGGCGCAATAAATCCCAGTTTTGGCGCCGATTAATTACTGTAGATGAAACTTGGATACACCATTATACGCTTGAAACAAAAATACAGTCCAAACAGTGGACTGCAAAGGGGGAACCGGCTCCAAAAAAAGCAAAAACTGTTTTTTCGGCTGGGAAAGTGATGGCGACTGTTTTTTGGGATAGTCATGGAGTTATTTTAATCGACTATCTTCAAAAAGGAAAAACCATTACAGGAGCATACTACGCATCATTACTTGACAAGCTGAAGTCAGAACTTGCGGGAAAACGGCCACATTTGCAGAAAAAGAAAATCCTGTTTCACCAAGACAACGCACCGTCTCACACCTCAGCGGTTGCCATGGCGAAAATCCACGAATTACGGTTTGAACTGCTTGACCATCCTCCTTACTCACCAGATCTAGCCCCAAGCGACTTCTTTTTGTTTCCTCATCTAAAAATTGCGCTCGGAGGACAGAGATTTTCGTCAAATGAAGAGGCAATAACCTTCGTGAACAATTATTTTGCAGAGAAAACGCCGGAGTACTATTTGGACGGGTTACAGAGATGGGAGCATCGCTGGGAGAAGTGTGTAGAGGTACAAGGAGACTATGTTGAAAAATAAAAAAAAAAATCTGGAAAAATGTCTTGTACCTTTGTTAGGTCGGAAACTTTTCAGACCACCCTCGTACATGTTCTAGCATGCAATTTTACTTTGTTTATATAATCTCTCAGATGATATCATTTTTTGTCAATAAAATTCTTTGTTTTTCTACAATTCTACTTTAATTTTCTGTAGTTAATTCATTAGCTTAACGTTACAGAACTCAGACGCGAAAATACATTTACACGACTGTAAATTAAAAAAAAAAATGTTCAAAATTATAGGCAACTTATATAGCACTAAATGTTTTGTCAACTTCGTTCTTTGTTATTTGTAAAGTTTAATGCAACAATACTGTGCATGCCAAGCCGTTCACGCTTTCACTCTATATAGAATGATTTCGTTTTACTTTTTGGCTACTTTATAGAAAAAAAATAGAGTAATTCAAAAAATTCGATATAACATATAAATTATTTGAACAGCTCTTCACGTCTTACGATAACTAGGCGTAAAAGAACGTTTTTTAGTATTTGTCCACTTGTATTAATGTTATTAATAAACTAAAAAAATAATGTATACGATATTAAACTCTGCTCACGAGTTTACAGTCATTCGCAATAATATTGAGTCAGAATTATATTTGCTCTGGTTGCCAGTGATTGAGGTTCCGGCCGCTGGAAGCGCTGACATCTTAATCGTATTTGAAAGCTGGACAACTATCAGCTGTATTGCTATCTTAATATATAAAAGAAGTCCTGACTGACTGATTGATAATCAACACAGAGCCAAAACTATTTTAGCTACTTGAAATTTTCAGGGTACAGTTATCTCGAAACAAAACTATAAAAGATTTTCAATATTCAAGGATTTGCGAAGATTTTGGAACGCATGCCTCTGAAGTACCCTGTAACGACATTATCTTATGCAATCACGGTCCATTTGTATCTTCTGTTGTAAGAGAACAGCTATAGAGGAATTGTTCAGCTGTTGGCCACAATAATTCAGTTTTCCAGATTGTAATTTAATTTTAATGATTTCATGCCCTTTCAACTGTCACTGATTCATCGTTCTCTTCTGTTAGTTTTACGCTAGCCTCAGTGGCCTCCAGCATACCTATAGGTATTTGCCCGTATTGCAGCTAAACGTAATTATCTTCGACGTCCTTATTATTAAAGCACCGGTCATCAGTCTGCGCACCTAAAGGTTCTTAGTTCGAGCCACAGTTGCTCCCGAAGTTTTCCCCTTACCGTTTGCACTGATCCCGATCCCTCCTAGTCTAACTGGGATAAAGTGTAAACGTTTTTAAAAAAAATAATAAAATTTTTGGTGGGAAGTTGAGAGAGCAATTTTTTCTAGAATTTTCGCTTACGAGTACTGAAGCTACAAAAGGAATTCCTTTTTAAACAATACGCCTGTAAATCGAATGGGAAAATTTATTGTTTTTACCGCTTATTGGGGAATTACCATTTGTAAGAACTGTCAGATATGCGCTCATCTCTGAAACATATTTAATGTGTGTACAGCGATTTTAATTTGGACGAGTTTTACCCGTCAGAAAAAAATTAATTTAAACCTTTTCAAAATGACTGTATTCTCGATTTTACAAAATTTCATTGAAAATTAAAACCAATAATTTATACAGATTACAAAAAGGCACGAGTTTTTAAAAAATAACTTAAAAAAGCGATTAGGGTTCATTTTCTTGTTTTTTTTATTTATTGTAAAATATAAACATTTCCGTTGATGTTATTGAATTTTGTTACTTTTGCATATTCGCTTGTATCATTACGTGGGACACAACGTGCGCTATTAAATTAAAATAAATCATAATTTTTGATTTTAGAAAACTCATAAGCGGCCAGTGAGTGTTGTATGGTAGGCCTAATTTTATTTCAGATTGCAGTTTTGTACCCAAGTTGAATACCTCTAAAGTTTTTGTTGTTCTAACTGTAAACTCTTGTTTCTTTGTCAGAGTAGCCAGCACTTCGCTATTGTCCTGCTTCGTGTTTTGTTCAAATTTGAGCCGCACCCAACCCCCATCGTACCCCTTGTTACCTGGAGCTTCTTTTTTCTTTTGGAAAGTTAACGCGCAAGCCGTGGAATCGCTGTTACACAAAACAAACCTGGAAACCTGGTATATCCTCAAAAGAAAGTTATTGTCATAGCGAACTGTAGCTTTATATAGATCTATTGTCATTTCATTATGTTCACTGTCGATGGTTGTACACTACAGCGTCAGACAGTAGTGTTAAAATGGCGTTCTCATTTTTGTAAGTTTCGCGAAAAACAACCTATCGTTTGTACTAAATTTTTGAAACGTACTTCTAAGAAAAGACAGAACTCAGCAGAAGCGCAGGACTGTATTTCTGCTTAGGACGGCGAAAAAACGGAAATTAAATTTGTTTTAAAACTAAAAATTTATTTTTAAATTAAGCTTGATATTTTGTCTGTCACTTTAAGACCCTTATTCTGGTTTCTAAGATACATTTTAACGGATCGTTTCAAAAATTCTATCCCGTAACAAAGATACTACTTCCCCGTCGCTGCTTCGCCAGAGGTGTTGGACCTTCGCGTTACCCGAATCTTAACATACACTACATTTACGACTTCAACACTGTACACTCACACTTACATTTTCCCCGCAGGGGGTGCAGACTAGCCGCACCTATTGAGAGGATTTAGACGTCCTTCGCGTTACCCGAATCTTAACATACACTACACTTACGACTTCAACACTGTACACTCACACTTACATTTTTCCCCGCAGGGGGTGCAGACTAGCCGCACCTATTGAGAGGATTTAGACGTCCTTCGCGTTACCCGAATCTTAACATACACTACACTTACGACTTCAACACTGTACACTCACACTTACATTTTCCCCGCAGGGGGTGCAGACTAGCCGCACCTATTGAGAGGATTTAGACGTCTTTCGCGTTACCCGAATCTTAACATACACTACACTTACGACTTCAACACTGTACACTCACACTTACATTTTTCCCCGCAGGGGGTGCAGACTAGCCGCACCTATTGAGAGGATTTAGACGTCTTTCGCGTTACTCGAATCTTAACATACACTACAATTACTACTTCAACACTGTACACTCACACTTACATTTTTCCCAGCAGGGGGTGCAGACTAGCCGCACCTATTGAGAGGATTTAGACGTCTTTCGCGTTACTCGAATCTTAACATACACTACAATTACTACTTCAACACTGTACACTCACACTTACATTTTCCCCGCAGGGGGTGCAGACTAGCCGCACCTATTGAGAGGATTTAGACGTCTTTCGCGTTACTCGAATCTTAACATACACTACAATTACTACTTCAACACTGTACACTCACACTAACATTTTCCCCGCAGGGGGTGCAGACTAGCCGCACCTATTGAGAGGATTTAAACGTCTTTCGCGTTACCCGAATCTTAACATACACTACAATTACTACTTCAACACTGTACACTCACACTAACATTTTCCCCGCGGGGGGGTGCAGACTAGCCGCACCTATTGAGAGGATTTAAACGTCTTTCGCGTTACCCGAATCTTAACATACACTACACTTACGACTTCAACACTGTACACTCACACTTACATTTTTCCCAGCAGGGGGTGCAGACTAGCCGCACCTATTGAGAGGATTTAGACGTCTTTCGCGTTAACCGAATCTTAACATACACTACACTTACGACTTCAACACTGTACACCACACTTACATTTTCCCAGCAGGGGGTGCAGACTAGCCGCACCTATTGAGAGGATTTAGATGTCTTTCGCGTTACCCTTTAACAATTTAAAGTGCTATTTTATTTAATTCTGTCGCTGATTATAACTTCAACATCAATTTCTTTAGCGTGATTAAATAAAGTTAAAAATTATTTTTTGAAAATCCGCTTCTATCATTTAAGAGATACAACTGCGAGTTGAGTATTATTGTTTCATGGCAAAAAGTATGTAAAGCCATCATCGCCTGAAAATACGTTTAGCTCTGGAAGAATCGTACCCCAGTGTTATCCAGAACGGTGGTCGAAGTGGCTAAAGCATCGGTCAGCCACTGCGTCACCTAAAGTTTTGCTCCCGTTGCTCTTCGCTTACCGTAAACACTGATCCCTCGTTCGTCCTCGTCAGTCTTTATTTGTAAAACAAATTTTCATGTGACACTATTTGCAATATTTTTTATAGTTGTGGTTTCATAATTTAAAACCTAACGTTTATATTTAGGTACGTCACCGACAAACATACATGAAAACCAAAGGTCCTTGTACTGCTTTATACTCTAAAAAGGACTTTGACGAGCGCAGCGAACGACGATGATACCGAACAGCATCACTTTCAGTGACTAATGCAGGCTGCGTGATTCATTAACTCACGTAATCATAGAAAAATGTGTCACTAATGTTGTAATGGTATCTGACACTTGTCGTACAAGTAGAGTGTTTCCTCATTAACAACGTTGACCAGCACAATATCTTCCGTACTTTCAGATTTGATTTGAAATACGTATTTGTACAAACTGTGCATCAATGACTGCTGCGGATATTTAGAGGCCGAGAGATGAGCGAGTTCGCTCAAGCCGCGTGATGAGGCTGACCAACTAGTTATATGAGCACGGCAAAAATTCAGTGCTATTTTGGTGGACAGAGAAACCTGAAAAAACAAGAACGATTAAAAAATAATGTAATACTATCTTCGGTTGAACCATTTACTAGTGTCACAGCAATTAGTTCATGAAAAGATAACTAAAACCAAGAAACTAGAAACACGTTATTCTAGTGGGCAATGCTGGCTAAAGCAGGGCCCAAGGGAGACACGTTGCATATTTTTTTCTAATAGCGGTTCTAATGTGAACGTGGAATTTTTTTTGTGTTTAACGTCCGACTATTGTGCACACTTGGGCTAATGCAGACGATGGGATGATTTATAGCGTATGAAAATGCCAAGTCCTGGCCGGGAATCGAACCCGGGTCCTCGGGGTGAAAGCCCAGTACGTTAACAACTAGGCCACCGAGGCGGCATGTGTACGTGGAGGAACAATCAGCTGTTCATCATCGACATGGTTAACAATTTTCCATTGGAAAATGAGCTATTTGAGCGGCCATTGAAGTAAGACCCAGACCACGATGTATGAGAAGAAGCACCTTCTGTGAGGCGCTTTGCTTTTCCGGAGATGGAATGGAATAAGATAAATTGGCTCTTTTGGTGCTTACTTAAAATGATCTTAAAGTATTTTAACGTTCAATAGTACAGTTATAACAGCATTTGGGTAAGTGTGAAGAACTCCTACCATCTTATTAGACGAGAAGTTCTGTTACTTTTAGCTTCGGCAGAGTGGGTTCAAGACGTGCAGCAAATCACGACGGAATCAAGTAACAGCGAACTTCCAAGTACGATCTCGGGCTTCGACCGACAAAGGCGGAATCCAACAGCTCTAAACTGCGGGCTCATCAGATCAATGACCACAACTTGTAAAATTTACTCTTTGAAAGGAAACATTAAATCAATGTAAATTCGTTGTAAATTTTAAAATTATTCTGACACTGAACTCCTTGCATTATTTAGGAGTTACTCGTTTAGGAGCATAAACGTTTAGGGAGTCACTCGTAATGTAACACTGTACGAGGTGTGTTCAGAAAGTAACGTTTATTGAACAAAGAAAGTTTTTGAACAAAATATTTATTTATTCTTCTACATTGATGTTGTCGCCATCAAAATAGTCCTCACTGGAGATTATGCACTTGTGCCAGCGCTTCTTCCAATCCTCGAAACACTTCTCAAACTCGATCTTTGAGCGATGCGCTTTTAATGTCATCTACGGCTGTAAAACGACGGCCCTTTAAGGTTCAATTTATTTTTGGAAATAGGAAAAAGTCACACGGAGTCATGTCGCGAATATGGAGACTGGGGCATCGTTACAGTACTGTTTTTGGCCAAAAATTCACGAACAAGCGATGAAGTGTGAGCTGGTGATTATCGTGGTGCAAAAGCCATGAATTGTTTTTCCACAGATACGGGCGTTTTTTTTTTTTTTGATTGCTTCACGCAAACGGCGTTAAACTTGTAGGTAGTACTCCTTATTGACTGTTTCACCTGGTGGCATGAATTCATGATGCACTACGCCATTAATATCGAAGAACCCAGTGAGCATAACCTTCGCATAACGTTCGACCGCACTTGTCGAGCCTTTTTCAGTCTTGGCGAGCCAGAATGCCTCCACTGGGATGATTAAGCCTTAGTTTCGACGTCATATCCGTAAAACCATGTTTCGTCACCTGTTATAATACGTTTCAGTAATTCTGCATCGTCGTTGACTTCATTTAGTGACTCTTGAGCGACTTCCATTCGCCGCTGTTTTGTTCAAAATTCAACAATTTTGGAACGAATTTTGCTGCCACGCGTTTCATACACAAAACACTGGAAACAATGTCATGACATGATCCAATCGATATGCCAACATCATCAGCGACCTCTCTAATTGTGATTCGGCGATTGTTCATAACCATTTCTTTCACTTTTTCCACGTTTTCATCGGTTGTTGATGTGCTGGGGCGTCCAGGGCGTTCGTCGTCTTCAACGTCTCCATGCCCTTCTTGGAAACGCTTATACCACTCGTAAACTGTTGCTTTACTCGTAGCAGACTCACCATTGGCCTTCGTTAACATTTCACACACTTTGTTACACTTTATTCCATTTTTTACGCAAAATTTGATACAAATTGTTTGATCCATTTCTTTTAACAATGAAATCGCCGAGCTCATAAAAACACGTCTAACCTTAGTGGCTGTCACAGACAAAATCAACAATGAAAACAGCTGAAAGTTTTATCATACTTCAAGGGCATGTATACCAACATAATAAAAAAACGTTTGACAATCGGACTCTACAAGCCAGCGAAATTTAAAAATTCTCGTTACTTTCTGAACACACCTCGTAAAGCTTTTTGTACACAAAAACATTTATAATTTCTTTATAACAGCAGGGTTGCTACTGGAAAGCCATTTCAAAATCGTCTCGACAAATAATAGTGTAAAATTATAGTATCTATATGGCAACAAATGTATTTTTTCCTATTAATCAGTTGTGACTCAAAATTATGACTTTGTAGTAATTGATGATTAGTTTTTTCCACTCCAACTGTTCATTTTGCAATGAAAATTTTAAGAAAACTACTACGTAAGATTACGGTATATTAAGAGTAGATTTTTATTTTGTATGGATATAATTATTGTTCTTTGGAAACTAAGGAAATAAACAATAATTGCAAAACCACATATTTACCGAGTGGTTTAGACTTTAAACGAAAAATTCACATAACTATTACATTACATAATTAGGGTCTATGTGGAAAATGAAAATAATGTCAGCTGAAAGTTGCCGCGTGAAGCGTAGCGAATAGGTTTCGTCTAGCATTTTTTTCATACCAAATAAACCAATGAGAAGTAAGTTAGAATACACGCGGTATATTCAGTGACCAAAATACACTTTGGTTTTAGAATTCAGTGACTTGAACGCTGGGAATAGAACGCAAGTCCAACGGAGAGGGGTGTGAAAGAGAATTCAGTGACTTGAATGCCGTGTGTAGACGAAAGTCCAACACGGGCGTGAAAATTAGGTTTGTGTTTTGTTAAAAATATATCTTCCAAGTTCTGCTATGAATAGCAAACTTTGGAAGGGAAAAATGTGTTTGAATTTTTTGAAATAATTGTCTATAAACTCCAAACTTATGCATATTTTTTAGTATTAAATGAAGACAAATCTCGATAAAATAAAATATGTTGACGAAGATAACGTAGGATTAAACATTTCAAATCGGATAAACACGGCTGCGGATGTACAAAATGTGTATTGAGTGCAAAAGCGCACACTGACAGGAAGCAGTAGCAAAAGGAGCTTTTACTTAATCCTAGAAGTGAAAGACCTTCCAGGGATCAAACCTTGGGTATGATACAATCCCAATCCGTATAGGGATAACAGGAAATCGTAATGTAAGACTGGAGGGCTATTGAAGGTTTCCTGAAGGTGATAGTAGAAACCCTGTGTGAACAGCAACTTGGAAAACTCATTTGGCACGGAAGTGTATGGAAGCAATAGTGCGTTTATAAACTAGGTCTACAACTGTGAAGAATGTGACTTGAAACTGAACAGAATGGACAACGGGAAATAAATGTTCAAGAAGAATACGTCATCTTTCTTTTAAGTTTGTAGCCTACAAGTACAGACAAGAAAAAACTTCCTGAAGTGGTTAAACGAGCTAGTAAATATTTCTTTTTGCCAAAAATGCAGTCAAAAATACAATGTCACTAGGTTTCGATTCGGAATCTAACAACTGAAATACGGGAGAAATTTATTCGTACTTAATTTGGAAAAACTTCCCGAACGGTTTCCTCAAATTTGGGATATTTTCATGCGTAAAAGAAAGACTTATCAAACGCGAGAAAAACTGTTAGATTATTTAAACGTTTTTAGATTTTATATAGTACTTGGTTGTAAATAAATAATGGGGTTATTTTTTAAAAATTGAAGTACCGCCAACAGTTGCCGATTTTGGGGTACTTTAGTTAAATTACTTCATTTTTATAAAAAATTATAGTGATTTCTTGCCTTAATTATTTTTGTAAAAAACTATGAATACGTGTGCTGACCATATACTTGAATTTATATACATATTAAAGAACAGTTTTAAACAGAAAATATTACAAATATATCCTAATATAGGGTCTGCAGCACTTGATACATTTAAATATATTTTAAAAGAAGAACTGAAATACGAGTATGTTTGTTTTGTCAACATGTTTTAAACACAAAAAAACTTGTAGGCACTGATTATAAACGTACTAGAATTATAACCTTTATGAGAGCCATAAGCGCTGCTGGTGGCATCTTGCGGCAGAGTGTACTAAGTAGATAATAGTACTGTCTACTTTCTCAAACGTCTTCCCACCTGTCTTTGCAGCGTAGTCCGATTACTTAGGCTCTGGTATCGTGCAGGCTGTACTTCCAGTCCATTTACATTCAGTGGTGTAGGTTTACAACGACGTATTTCTAACTCCAGTCCAGCAACAAGCGATGCAGCACAACTGTCAAACCTTGCACTTTCAAAACCGTTTTGTCCAATAACACGTAACGACTTAGGTAACATAGTTTGGTTACGACGACTTTGTCATTGAATAAGCATAGGGTGTCTACCAGCTCCCTTAAGCAAAAATCAGGGACTTTTTGAGGATTTACATTACAAAACATGGGACCTTGAATTTCTTGACATTAGCGGTATCGTACATAATATTAGTTCCACGATTAAATACACTAGATCAGTGGTCGGAAAAATTGTCATCCAAAAGAGCCAAATAAAAAAAATAGAAAATTGAAGTTCATTCAAAGATGCATTTTTTAAACTTAAGCTTTGCTTCAGTAGACATTTTTATGGAAATAATTAGAAGTAAAAGTACACTCTCGAGCTTGCCTTTGCTAAACATGTCTTAGTTTAACAAACTGTACATTAAATAAAACTTTCTTTTTTTTGAGTTTAACGTCCGACTATTGTGCACACTTGGGCTAATGCAGACGATGGGATGATTTATAGCGTATGAAAATGCCAAGCCCTCGCCGGGAATCGAACCCGGGTCCTCGGGGTGAAAGCCCAGTACGCTATCAACTAGGCCACCGAGGCGGCTATTAAATAAAACTTCGTACCATACTTCAATAAAGATATTATTTATCTAGAAATATAACAAGTAAAAATGGTATAAAATGTTTCCCTAAAAAAACTACAAATACTCCACTAATGTGAACCTTGCATTTCCTTGGAAAGTAAGTGTGTCAGGTTTGTATGTTGTCTCTAAATCGGTATAAAGACGCTCGAATTTTGAGCTCCACAATTCTTTATTTTTTAAATCTAGCAACTGTATTTCAAAGTTACCAATATCAATATTAAAGGGCGAAAACTTTATTTCTGTTACCGTGGCATTCAGAGGATTTTTAACGAAGACTAACGTCGAGTTGCTGTTTTAAAGTCTTCGAACCTGATGAGAAAAGCTTCCTTCATATTTAACAGTGTTGTTCTGAAATAGCAATGTCAATATTGGACTTATTTTCTCGACAATATTTCAATAGGCGTGGAAGTGTATTAGAGTTTCTCTTTCAAAATCTTCGGCAAAAGGCAACAATTTGTTGTCGAATGAAATTACTTCTAACGTCGAAAAAATTTTCTGTAGGCTTCCGTTTCAAAAAGGCAACTCATCTCTTACAAGGCAAGTTAATAAATAATATTCCGTGCCTACACTAAACATTTCGTAGAAGAGCCGCGGTTTGCCGACCACTGCACTAGATGGTATATAATAACCTTAAAATTAAGTTTTTTGGAAGCCTACTTGAATTTCTTGCTAATAGAGGCACATTCTACTATTTTTTCCGTATCAAGGCTTATTTATCAAATTTCGTATCACAATTTACAAAATCACTGAGAAGGGAAGAATTATTATTTTATAGAGAAAAGGGGGATTTTAATTCTAAATTTTTGTATTATCCGTGACCACCTGATAAAATCCGTGTCTTTTACGGGACATCGGGGATATCAGGGACTAGTGGACACCCTGATAGTACCTAGTAATATGATTATGGATCATTGTTACGTGATTTCAGATCATTCTACGCAAATTTATTGTAATAGCCTATAACAATATCTACATTTCCATATATTGTAGACAAACATCATATTGATTCTGCGAAGTACGGGGTGGGCAAAGTGTTATGCTATTAGCAATAATTTGGCCACAGTAAGGACAACTTATACGAGGCGTACCAACTGTCCATAAATGTTTATTCTCTTTATTTAATTTTGTATTATAATGCCGTTGTTAAACCTGAGGCAACTTATGCTAGTGAAACACTCTTCAAGTTGAAGATTAAATTAACAACTGATAAGCGGCAGAAAGCAGATAGAAGACTCATCAGAACAATCATTAACAAAAAACACCGAGTAGCCAATGGAGATTACTACCGAATGAAGTGATATAGGAGAAAGTGTCTACCAATAATAGACACAATGCAGAAAAAGAGAATTACTTTTTTCGGCCATATAACACGCCTTCTAGAAACCAGACTGGTGGAACAGCTATTTAGCTATTTCTGGAAGATTAAAATGCAGAATAATTGGTTCAAAGAGATCCAGAGTGATTTAGAAGAGTTAAATTTGACGGTGCCTCAAATTGGAGGTAGAACAGAGAAGAGGATTCTAAGGAATAAATATCTGCAATTCAAGCTAACATTTGAACGAAAGACCTACACCATAACTGATGAATAAATAGCGATATTGGACTTGGAGGTGTATGGACTGATTAAAGTGCTCCAATAAGGGCGTAAACTAAAAAAAAAAAAATACAATATCAAATTTTTTTAATGAACTTCGAGATATATTACAAAAATGGTAAAATAAATACAAACAGTTCTTTATTGTGCAACATATTTTTAAATAACAAATTAATGGCGATCCATATGAGCTATTCACAGTTAAAATCACACATGCACATACAACTGTCTATCATAAAATGTTCTAGACGTCAAAATCGACCACACTTCGTGGTCCTAGATTTTACTGATCGTATTTTATAAACGCCTATACTTTATACCAGTTTTAGACTAATGAGGACGAGAGATCAGTGTTAACGGTAAGGGTAAAGCAACGGGAGCAACTGCGGCTCGAACCTTTAGGTGCGCAGTAGACCACTTTCACCACCGAGCAATTGTGCATTTCCTGGAAATTCGTTCAAAAGCTGGCACAGTTTACAAGCCACATTAAAATAAAGTGGACTTTTTAAGAATACCGCCAAAATAAAATGTCACTTATACTTTATTAATTAAGCACCTTAAAACATTCTTCTTCTTCGGGTGCCTGTTTGTTCCGAATATTGGCGACTTGTTCACGGCTGCTTTCAATAGTTCGGTAGTAGTTTTTGAGAACCATGTCCTTTAAGTTTTTAAGCCATGATATCCTTAGTCTTCCTGGTCCTCTTTTACCACAAACTTTCCCAGAGATCGACTTGTGTAATAAGATAGAGATTCCGGACTGTGTATTAACTTAGAAACTACAGTTCCGTCAAGTGTGTTGCACCGTTTGTATATATTGCCGACGCCGCTGCTTGCAGGCGCTTCATTATCTTTTATCTAACAAGTAGAATTCGCTTAGTTAAAGAAAGATATATTATTAAAATATAAAGTTCATTTGGATAGGTTTTGTTCTTAAAGGCTTATGTGCAAAGCTGTAAATGTATACTAATTTACATATGTAATAGTAATAGTAATAATAATATAAAAATATTGTTTGAAGGCTGCTTTATTCAAACCATATCCGAATTGAATTAAGAAAACAGCCCTAAATTAATGAATTCATATAAACTTGCGTTGTTTTTTCCGGTAAAACACCAATATTTCTATTTTTCTATACAGATAATTGTCAAAAATAAACATTTAGATATGTTGTTGACCATAGTATTGACAATATATTCAACTGTAAACTGTAAAGATACTGAAGCGCCTGCAAGTAGCGACGTCGGCAACATATACACACGGTGCAACACACTTTATGGAACTGTAGCCTCTAAGTTAATACACAGTACGGAACCTCTATCTTATTACACAGGTCGATCTCTAACTTATAACACGGTACTGTCGAAGAAAAAACGATTCTCTAAGTTAATATATCTCTAAGCTATTACACATACCCACTTCCCTTGGAGAACGGATTCAGAAGGCATTTGTTTTCGTTTCTCATATGTCTAAGATATTCAAAATTTCTTCTCTTGACGGTGTTCATCACTTCAAGTTCTTCAGTCGTTCCATCACTACTCTGTTGGTCACTGTCTACCCAGGAGATCCTTAACACTCCTAAATAAGTCACATTTCGAAGTATTTGAGTCTTCTTTGTGTTGCCTCGGTTAGTCTCTATGATTCCATTCCATAGAAAAGTATATCGATAAAATGGAAGTCTTTGATATCGATATTGACTTTTGAACAATTTAGCCATTTGATCGAAGGCGGTTGCAAAACCATGTTTGCCTATTATTTTTTGTCAATATGAACTTCTGTTAAAATAGGCCGTTATAATTATATTTAGGTTATTTAATACAATAAGCCTTACTTTATTCTACTTTCGTCGTAGTTAAAGACTCAGTTCTAACATTGTACCTTACTGAAATATTTACGAATGAAACCTCTTACAACAGGATTTTACATTACATACCTAAATTAAACTACAGTATTTACTGTTTACTAAAAGCATAATCTTTCATTTAATAATTTACATATTAGAACTGGCCTAGATTTTCCAACCGATTCTCCTTCCAAAACTGATAATCAATAATTATTTAAGTTTTAAATTACAGTAAAATTTAAATATTACTTTAAACAATGTTTTTTTTAGCAATCAGCTGTTTTGGTACACACACAATTTCATGTCGTTTATGCCTGTATTGTGCTGCACTCTCACGGGGACACTTCATACTGGTTCTGCAATTTTGTTATAAAGCCTTAGCTTAAAAAAAAGCCTCCATTACTAGACGAGACAACTACGTGCACAATCATGCTTCAAGGGTACTTAACGCCATTAAACTTGAAAATCTGTTCAAAGGGACATATTGAAATTTTGAGCCACTGCAAAACTTTGTCTATCAATAAAACATCAAAAGCATTAAACATTAAATGCTTTACACCAAAAATGCTGGAATTATTTAAGAGGCCTATGGTACTTGCAAATTAAGGGTTGACGAAACATATCAAATCCAGTATATATGTAATTTTCAACCGCCCTTCAAAACGTGTTCTAAAGTTATATATTTGATGGTCCCGAACCTGAGTTTACCGTGATGGTTACTACAACAGTTTCTGAACGAAAATTCGCTACATATAACAAGTCTCCCACTAAAATTTAGATAAACTAAATTCATCTTTGTTTACCAATTTATATTTTCAATATCTCTTCTCTTTGTGAATGTACTGATTAGTCAGGCTTTATTGTTTTTACCTTCATTTATTTCACAATTTTAAATACACAATTAAAACATAAAACGTGATCTACATTCCAAAACATAACCTAAAAGTAAATGATTAATGTCCACACTTAACGGCAAGGACCGGGCACACAAGTTGTCCATTGTTTCAGTAAGACGCAGGTCTTTGACCTTGGAGCCCTGCAGGCCGGGACTAGTGCAATTTGATCCAAAACCACAAAAGTGCACCGATCACAGCCTAAACAGCTCAAGTAGACTCAAACAGCTCCGATCGCTTGTGTCCGACGTAGAGGTTAGGCCGTGGATAGGCCGGGACAAGTGCAATATTGTTAATTACAAAATATCGCGACCTGTCACAGCCTGTCCAAGGCACAACCCGCAGCGAGTTTGTCTTCTTCCTCCTGTGTTGTCTTGGCCCGGGAATTGTAATGAAAGTTACTAAAAGCAGCAGCAAGCTATTAGCTAGAACAAATAAAAAAAAAACTACATTATTTACTGTATGCTTACGAAATCAGTTATTTTTTAAACGATTTAGTCCGAAATTGTTGTCATTTTTTTTCCTTTTCAAAAATAAGTATTAACGAAGAAAAAAGCATAACTGTCTAAAATTCGTATTATTTACAAACGTATGTAATCTTTCGTATATTACTGCTCTAAGCCGCCTCGGTGGCCTGGTTGATAGCGTACTAGGCTTTCACCCCGAGGACCCGGGTTCGATTCCCGGCCAGGGCTTGGCATTTTCATAGCCATAAATCATCCCATCGTCTGAATTAGCCCGTGTGCGCAATAGTCGGACGTTTAAAAAAAAAATCTAGCACTCCGATCGGTTTTGTACCAAAAATAAGGACCTACTTTATTGAAACTACATATGTGGTTAGTCAGAACATCCGGGAATTTTCACGCTTCATAACCAACTTAAAACCGATAAAGTTCGTGAAAAAATTCACAGTATGATGTCCCCGTGAGAGTGCAGCACAATGCAGGCATATGTGACAAATAATTGTAATAATAGGCATATATTACAAACAGCTGTCGTGTAATAACATTATTGAAAGTAATATTAAAATTAATACTGTATTCAAGACTTAAATAATTACTGACCTAATCAGTTTTGAAAAGAGAATCGGCAAGATAACCTAGGCCGGTTCTAATATGTAAATGTTATTAAATAAAAGAATCTGCTTTTCATAAACAGTAAACATTGCAGCATATTTTAAGTATGTAATATCAGTTATAGTAAGTTTTATTTATAGATATTTCAATAAGGGGAAAATGGCGATCTAGGGTTATTTTCGATTTTCTCTTGAATTGTAACTTAATTTTATTTCAAATTTGCAACAGTAAATATAGGGCCTATTACACAAATTTTAACAATTATGGTTAACCATTTCTGAGATATTATTTTAGCTTGATTTTTTGTTTTATTGAGTTTCAGAACTGAATTTTTAAGAAAGTATATATATATATATATATATATATATATATATATATATATATATATATATATATATATATATAATTTTCGGCTAAATGATGAAAGCACTGAATGTTTACAATTAGGTGTTTGAAGTACTTACTTAAAACCTGTAACTAAAATATGTTTCAACTGTTATTTTTAATAATTTGGCCTGATGTGACGGCAGTAACTGCGCCGGCTGCCACTGAATTACAAAACAACTGGCTGACAAAAATTAAATTAGGAAATTACAGTTGGCATGTTGGTAATGCCCAGGAATAAGAGTGGAGAGACCCTCTTCATGTATAAGGGATACACCCCTCCCCTCCAGTTCCATTCATACACAACCCCACACATTCTTGTTAAATGTCCTTGAAAAACTATCTCAAGTTTAAACTAGGTCAGCTCACAGTTCCTCTGCCTGCGTACTTTTTAGTGCGCCTGTGGCAGTAGATTTGTAGCTAAAATTTTAAATAATTATTGTCTTATGATAATTAAAACAACTCTAATAACACTGTTTAATGTACACAGTAATAACAATATTTTCGACGACAAAAATTCTTAGGCTTTCAATAGTTAAATTGAACACAATACTATTAAAAACAATACACTCTCTGTCTCTCTCTTTTTAATTTAAGCGAAAATCAATGAAAATCTGTCAAGTAGTTTTGTGAGAATAAAAACCTAACATTTTTCTCAGAATAGAGGCTCGTACATAATGCCTGGAAAATCTGTTCATTTTTGCAAACTAACCTAAACAAATATTTGGAATCAAAAAGAGATTTAATTTTCTCATAATTTTATTGCCATATGTATTATTGATTACCTAATAATTCCTATCGGAGGCAGTTTAAAGATACATTTTAAATAAAAGGGAATTATACATCACACACACACACACACACACACACATTCTTTAAGAAATTTTCCCCTAAATTCTGGGGATAAAAAGGTTATCAAAAATTAAAATCTTGTGTTCAGGTGAAAAACTCGTAAAACAGTTTTAAATCGTAGACTATATCGCGGTACGTTTACCTCTAGGACAAACAAAATTTGAAGCAATCATCTCCCTTATACATAAAGCAAAAAATGCAAATAAGCAATATTTTTATGTTGGAAATATACACATGCGTACACTTTTTTGAAAATTAAATTTCTTTTTTAAACGAAGTAGGGTATCATTTAGCTACTTGAAATTTTGTTTTGTTCAGTTGGTAGCACAAAGGATAGAACCAAAGTTAAGTACGAAAAAACAGGTGCAAGAACAGCATTTCATACACTGTACAGTACTTCTTGATAAAAATGTTAGTAAAAAAAATCTTACACACAAAAACTTACGTCCATCCCCAATAAAAACGTGTAAATTCAAGAAAATATAATTCTTAAGGGAGAATATCTGTGTTCTAAATGAAATAGAAATCCTTCCCGCTGCTGTTGGAAAAAGGGTTCGCAATCACGGGTTTTACTTAGAACTAGGCTACTATGGAGCTGTTGGTTCGAAAGACTTTTGCAATGTACCACAGAATCGTCCAATTAAAATAATAATAATCTGCAATATTTTACCTGCCCAGTTCCTTTTATAATAAGTTGAAAATAAAAGGACTTTTCGTCAAAGACAAGACAAAAAAGGATTATTGGTTATAAATGAGGTAGAGTCAGCTGTCCGGGACTTTGTTAATCAGAAGAAAGAAGATAAGTAGTTTCCGGTGAAGAAGCCAGATGGCGTGCTTCAGCACGCGCGCATCGGTTTGGAAACAGGTGTCGGTCGTGTGCCTTGCTGCCGACCATCTGCACATAAAGAGTTCACCAAGACCAAAACGGAGGCCCTTACACTGCATTTTATTCGTCTGGCTGGAAGCCAAAACTGAGCTGACAACGGTAGTTGACTGTAATAACAATACCAGTACTAGTGATACAGGATGTGACGTGGAGGCACGTGTTCCAAGGTGTCCGTCCGTCACCTTCCTTGGTACCATCATCTTGTTGCTGTCACCACAAATTCCAAAAGCCAAGGTAATGTTTGATTTTACCCATATTCATTTTGAAAGATCAATGTACGGAAAGAAAATGTCTTATTCGAATTCAATGGCGTGATATACCCTGCTGTTATAAAATAGTTAACCGATTGTGATAGTAATACCACTCAAACAAATAAATCATACTCGGCATCATTGGCAAGGGCTTAAATAAAATAAATAAACAAATTAAGTACAGTACACAAAATTATAACAGTGCATGTAAATAGCAGGGGTGACCATCCAAAGACTAAATCGACCTTTTGTTTTACTCTCAAAGGTTCGAAGCGACTACATTTTTTAACCTATAAAAGTATAAGGTTAAGTTTAGGCAGATTTTGTTACAAGAGAAAAAGTTCTGAAAGTTGTGATCGTATAAAGCAGAAAGTACAAAAACAGTAAGAGTGAAAGACTGACAAAACATTCAAGGGGAAAACCTATTTTGACAATCGATAGAATCATAAAATATTCAAGGAAAAATGTATGTCGATAATCGATGGAATCATAAAATTTAATAATCGATAGAATCATAAAACAGTCAAGGGGAAAAACCTATATTGTCAATCAACGGAATCATAAAACATTCAAGGGGGAAAACCTATTTTGACAATCGATGGAATCATAAAACATTCAAGGAAAAATCAATTTTGATAATCGATGAAATCATAAAACATTCAAGGGGGAAAACCTATTTTGACAATCGATAGAATCATAAAGCATTCAAGGGAAAACCAATTTTGACAATCGATGGAATCATAAAACATTCAAGGGAAAAACCTATTTTGACAATCGATGGAATCATAAAACATTCAAGGAAAAATCAATTTTGATAATCGATGAAATCATAAAACATTCAAGGGGGAAAACCTATTTTGACAATCGATGGAATCATAAAACATTCAAGGGAAAAACCTACATTGTCAATCGATGGAATCATAAAACATTCAAGGGAAAACCAATTTTGACAATCGATGGAATCATAACACATTCAAGAGAAAAGCCTATTTTGACAATCGACAGAATCATAAAACATTCAAGGGAAAACCAATTTTGACAATCGATGGAATCATAAAACATTCAAGGAAAAACCAATTTTGATAATCGATGAAATCATAGAACATTCAAGGGGGAAAACTATTTCGACAATCGATGGAATCCAATAATTACTGCATCGGAAGAATATTGAGCGAGAAACACTATTAGGATGTTGTCGATCGTACTTTGTTCATTACAAAATTAATTTTAAATTTTAGAAAATATCTATGAAAAATTTCTACGTTTCAGGGAGACGCAGAGCGTGAGAAATGTCAGCAAACCTTTTCCTACCCCTCTTAACCCTACGAAGCACGCGGACGAGAACAGGGCGTACTACGCAGTAGGGTGCAAATACGTAATTACCCCACAGCAAGACCGGCGCTTAATTTGTTAAACTGTTAAAAAGTACTACACTTTTATACGGTATTTATCTGGCCAATTTTATTACTTTTTTCCTTGCAATTAGAAAAATGTTCTTCTAATATCTGGGAAGTCAGAATAGAGGGGTGCACTCACGGAGAGGCCTCCAGAGAGCACATTGAAATTCGTTTGGAAATGAATATGCTTACAATGTAGTGAAGATCCACGTGCTGCACATTAAAAGTTACTGCTTTAAGTTATTCATGTGCACAGTTGTACACCGATGTACTCACAAATACAAGTTGAAATAATTTGTTTTCGTCTTCAAACATTTTCCCTCGAATTCTATTTGATCACCGCAAAACTAAACTTTTTTTTAAGTGACTACTTCTTATGGCCGGGTATGGATGTATGTTTTGCACGGGGGAAAATATTTTTAAAAATGTATTCTTGAAGTGAAAACTTGTATGTTCGCGCCATTATATTACTTACCCAGTCCAACTTAATTATTTAGTTTTTTGTCGTGTTAACTGTGTAACAGTGACGTTTTGTACGTTTATTATATATTGGTAGGTGTGAATAATAAATATTTAAATTATTTTAAACGCCATTATACTACTTAACCAGTCCAATTTTATTTAGTATTTAGTGACGTGTTAACTGTGTAACAGTGACGTTTTATACGTTAATATATATTGGTAGGTGTAAATAATAAATGTTTAAATGCCATTATACTAACTTCCCCAGTGCAACTGAATTATTTAGTATTCAGTCAGTTTTGTGATGTGTTAACTGTTGGCTACAACAGTGACGTTTTAATAATATTTTATACGTCTTAATATAATATTTTAAATTTGAAAGTTTATGTGTGTGTTTTTGTTTGTTATTCAATCACACATTAACTATTGGACCGATTGAGATGTAATTTAAAATGAACATGGTTTAGGTACCTGAGATAGACATAGATGTATCCCCGTTTTAAAAATCTGAACCCTTGTTAATACTTGTTATAAAATTATTGTTTATAAGCTTACATTTGCAATGACTAGATACGGTTAAAGACACGTTTTGTATGTATTAAAGAACAGCAAATAATTATTCATCATTCTATTACAATTATTTCTTTCTGAAATTTATAATAAAAAAAATTATCATTCACTTAAATATTCCTTACTATTTACTTACTACTTTTTTGGGGGAGGGGGAGGCCTACACTAGAGGTGGGCGTTTCTGCTATTTTTACAAACCGTCAACAAACTGTTTGTTGAGGAAAAAGCTGCTTTTTAAAACAGTTGGAAAAAGAAGGTTTGGAAAACAAACTCAAAGTTGTATTAGCAGCTAAAACAGAAAGCACATACGTTCAGTTTTCTAAGACTACTTTTTCATTTCCACTGCCACCATGTCCTTAACTGTTTTTGGGTATAAAGTATTTAGAAAGCATAAAAATAATCCCTATAAGTGTAGTAATAATTGAATTATTATAATCTCAAAACATAATAGTTATGTAAGCCATTTATTTTATGTACAAAATGCAATGAATTTCTATAGAAGCATTCTTTTTTTTACTTAGAAATTAAACAGTCCTTTCATATTTACCAAAATGCAAACGATTTAGAATATTTTTATTTGATAAATATGTTTAAATAAAATTAGGCTCTGTATCTACAAAATGTGAGAGGTTGTTACTACAACTCGCAACGAAAGAGATAAACGTTGACATTGACCAAACAGTTCTTACTTCATTACAAGCAACAAGCAACTTTGAAATAAAAGAAAAGCAGTTAGCAGGAAAACAGTTTTAGTGCTTGCGGCAACGTGGGTGTGGTAGTGGGGAAAGTTTATCCTTGTTTAACAAATCATAAACCAATCCAAATTCAACTGTATGTTACCGTTTGAAAAAGCAGTTTGTTTGTCGTTTATAGGAAAACAGTTTTTTTAACAGTTTGGTGTTTTCTGACCCATCACACTAGCCCACACTGGAGCACATTCAGTCATTAGAGAGGTCTCATCTTGGCGCGTTGTTCCTCCCAATACCTCTTCAGCCTTTGTGATTTCTTTTTCCTAAGTTCTTCTGAGATTGTCATGCCCTTTCGGTCGCTTGCTCTTCTAAAGTTGAGTTTCATTTCTTTGTCCTTGAGTATGGCTTTCTCCTCTCCATTTTCCCTTGTTTTTCGACTTTAGGGTTCGCTTCCTGGGAGGTGAATTTAATTTTGATTTTCGACATGTAGTGGTCGGAATCAATGCCGTTCCTCCGAGTACCTGTCCATGACAACGTGGTCCAGCTGTAGCTCCCCTCCTGCTGGGTTCGGGTGCCTCCACGTCTTCTATCTGTGCGTTTTCCTCTTGTACCTAGTTGTTTTCAATATCATTTCATTGTCCTGACACTGCTTTATTAATCTTGCCCCATTCTTGTTGGTTCTTTGCTGGGGACGCTGCTGTTCAGGTGGTCTATCTTTTCCCAGAACTCTTGTTTCCTGCTTGGTCTTCGATTTAGCATTCTTATCATTGGTCAGTGCGTGGATATTTATTAGCGTATACGTTTTCTTCGCCGTCTTGAATGTCAGGTACGCATGCCTCGGAGATGTAGGTTTGAATTCCGCTATCGAGTTTAGGGATTCTTGTGTTTACTATGAAGCCTACCCCAAACTGGGGTATGTTTCTCATGACTCTTTCTCCACGAGGTCCTTTGTATCCGCCTGATTCGAAGGGTTCCGAATCCGTGTTCCTGATTTCCTGTAGAGCTGTTATCAGGATTTTCTCTTTATCCAGGTATCCGTAAGGTGCTTGAACTTACGGAGAGAGTTTATGTACGGAGAGAGGTGCTTGAACGGAGAGAGTTTATATACGGAGAGAGGTGCTTGAACTTACGGAGAGAGGTACTTGAACTTACGGAGAGAGGTATTTGAACTTACGGAGAGAGGTACTTGAACTTACGGAGAGAGTTTATGTACGGAGAGAGGTACTTGAACTTACGGAGAGTTTATGTACGGAGAGAGTTTATATACGGAGAGAGGTGCTTGAACTTACGGAGAGAGGTACTTGAACTTACGGAGAGAGGTACTTGAACTTACGGAGAGAGTTTATGTACGGAGAGAGGTACTTGAACTTACGGAGAGAGTTTATGTACGGAGAGAGGTACTTGAACTTACGGAGAGAGTTTATGTACGGAGAGAGATGCTTGAACTTACGGAGAGTTTATGTACGGAGAGAGGTGCTTGAACTTACGGAGAGTTTATATACGGAGAGAGGTGCTTGAACTTACGGAAGGGTTTATATACGGAGAGAGGTGCTTGAACTTACGGAGAGAGGTACTTGAACTTACGGAGAGAGTTTATGTACGGAGAGAGTTTATATACGGAGAGAGGTGCTTGAACTTACGGAGAGTTTATGTACGGAGAGAGGTGCTTGAACTTACGGAAAGAGTTTATGTACGGAGAGAGGTGCTTGAACTTACGGAGAGAGTTTATGTACGAAGAGAGGTGCTTGAACTTACGGAGAGAGTTTATATACGGAGAGAGGTGCTTGAACTTACGGAGAGAGTTTATATACGGAGAGAGGTGCTTGAACTTACGGAGAGAGTTTATATACGGAGAGAGGTGCTTGAACTTACGGAGAGAGTTTATATACGGAGAGAGGTGCTTGAACTTACGGAGAGAGTTTATATACGGAGAGAGGTGCTTGAACTTACGGAGAGAGTTAATGTACGGAGAGAGGTGCTTGAACTTACGGAGAGAGTTTATGTACGGAGAGAGGTGCTTGAACTTACGGAGAGAGGTGCTTGAACTTACGGAGAGAGTTTATATACGGAGAGAGGTGCTTGAACTTACTGACAGAGTTTATATACGGAGAGAGGTGCTTGAACTTACTGACAGAGTTTATATACGGAGAGAGGTGCTTGAACTTACGGAGAGAGTTTATATACGGAGAGAGGTGCTTGAACTTACGGAGAGAGTTTATATACGGAGAGAGGTGCTTGAACTTACGGAGAGAGTTTATATACGGAGAGAGGTGCTTGAACTTACGGAGAGAGTTAATGTACGGAGAGAGGTGCTTGAACTTACGGAGAGAGTTTATGTACGGAGAGAGGTGCTTGAACTTACGGAGAGAGGTGCTTGAACTTACGGAGAGAGTTTATATTTATTGTTGCGAGATTGGTGAAATTTTTAAATTTTGATTTTCTGAACCTTAGTCTTTGAGATCTCCCTGACCAGACCGTTATCACTTAGGCAGTGCCCCACTGAATCCGAATGGCACTTTTTCTGCGAGTTATTTACTACTTTAATGTAGATTTTAACACATATGGACTTGTTTCTACAGTACCACTGAATACAAACGTACTAAAGTACAGCCACCATTATAAAAAACGACCTCGATATTAGCGGCTAAACTTCAAGTAATTGAACTATCTGCCGCTACGATCGCTGCTAAACTACAAGGACAGGAGTGGAGACGTTTGAAAAAACAAAGAGTACTATTATCTATTTAAATGTAGTTGAACACTCTGCCGCAAGATGCTACCAGCAGTAAGCACTGACATATCTCTCATAAGAGTTATCGTGCTAATACGTTTATATTTAATGGCAGTACTTTCAATACCTTGGCAAGAAAAGAGCTCGAAGAAACTATTTTTCTAAATCAAACTGTTACATTATTTTGCAAGTTAAAAATATTACTGTTCATTAACAGTATGTGTGATGACAGATTTGTTCATCTTCACATATGGTTATCGCTGAAACCAGCTATCACTTGATTCAGAAATAACTGTTATGGGAAGCGAGGGATCCGGCTGTAAAGTTAACAGGGAGGAAAGTGGCGAAATATAGGGGAGAGAACAATCAGAGGAAAATTACTGGCACCACTGCTATTAGCATTTACCAGGGGTGAAGCTACACTGTACATATATTTATTTCAAGAAATACTGTAACATTATATCCGTTACTGATTGTACGCACGTAAAAACATGTTAGTACTCATGATGTATTAACTAATATATTACTGTTGGTTTAATTTCAGACAAGGCCTTTTTTTTCTTTTTTGGTGTTTAGCGTCCGACTATTGTGCACACTTGGGCTAATGCAGACGGTGGGATGATTTATAGCGTATGAAAATGCCAAGCCCTGGCCGGGAATCGAACCCTGGGCTTCGGGGTGAAAGCCCAGTACGCTATCAACTAGGCCACCGAGGCGGCATAAGACATATTGATGTAGAACAAAATTTTTAAATTCTTTCAAGGCGATGGGGTCATATGACCAAAAGATCAAACAACCAAAAGTTCATTCAACCAAATTCTATACTAATATTTTGGCCCAATGAACTTTTGGTCATATGAACCGTGTTTTTATGAGGCGAGATCATATGACCAAAAGATCAAACAACCAAATTAAATTTTAATATTTTGTTCGAATGAACTTTTAGTCATAAGAACCATGTTTTTATGGTTCTTTAATTGGTTTATGTTAAAATGGTTTATGATTTTAAACACCATCATACTACTTACCCACTCCCACTTAATTATTTAGCATTCAAGTGTTAATTCTATAACAGTGACGTTTTATACATTTATTATATACTGGTAGGTGTGATTAATAAATGTTTACATTATTTTAAACGCCATCATACTAGTTACCCAGCCCAACATAATTATTTAGCATTCAAGTGTTAATTGTATAACAGTTACATTTTATTCTTATATTATATATTGATAGATGAGAATAATGTTTAAATAATGCTAAACGCAATCACACTACTTACCCAGTCCAACTTAATTATTTAGTATTCAAGGGTTAATTGTATAATGGTGTGTATTATTAATTTAATATTTAGTATTGAAACTTATCTATATGCAATAAAAAAAAGTGAATGTATAAAATATTGACAGTATATTCAACTGTAGGCCTAAACGCTAAAACAATATAGAAATGACTGGTCTGGGTATGTAGTGTATTATTAATTTAAATATCAGTAATGGCACTGATCTATATGCAATAATAAAAAAAACTGTGTTTTACAAAATATATCATCCTTCGAAGGAAATACGAACCTCGATGTTTATAAATCTCTAAGTTATTGCACATTTTTGGTCGAATGAACCTTTGGTTGTTTGATCTTTTGGTCATATGAGCTCGTCCCATTCCAAGCACAAAAACTAGAGCGAGACTCAATCACAGATCGTTGATAGGCCTTAAAGAAGTTGTATTCATTTTGTAAAACAAAAGTAAGCAAAGACCTGAGGTAGATTTTCAATTTATTTGCTCTCGCATTTTCAAAACTAGCGATGATTTCCATTTAATCGGAGGATTAATCACTACTTTTCAATATTGAAAAACCGTTACATTTTTTTTCTAACGTCCGACTATTGTGCACACTTGGGCTAATGCAGACGATGGGATGATTTATAGCGTATGAAAATGCCAAGCCCTGGCCGGGAATCGAACCCGGGTCCTCGGAGTGAAAGCCTAGTACGCTATCCACTAGGCCACCGAGGCGGCTCCATCATATAAAAAATCCTTAATCCTAGTGTAAAAACAAAAATCTCTTAAATTGAAAAATTCTTACAAATTTCGCACCAACAAACTAACACTGAAACGCTATGTGAACAGCTACACGCGATGGCATCTTTGGAAGCAAGACTTATCTTGGAAGCGATGGTATGTTGGCAGCGTCACGATAAATATATCATGCGACTGCACAAAAAGGTCCCATTACACTCTGTGTATCAGAAGAATTCCAGCAATACTTTTATCGCTTGGTCTTCACTACGCAGCGACAGATTTATCGTACATAATATGTATCGTGTGCACAAAAGGCCTTGCTTTTCTACACGATACGATATTTTAAAGTGCAATAGTTACCGTATGCATAAAAAACAGCTAAGCACTGTAAAATGTCCAGTAAATTCTCTATTTTTACACAATAGTTCTTCAAACAGATAATTTTTAAACAGATATCAGGTCTTCCAATGAATGAAACTAATTCAATTTTCAAAAAATACCCTCAATTCTTCTACACATATATTGTATGTTCCGAGTGCTACAAATTAATTTTCTTAATGAAATTCGGGGTAAAAATGGTGTAAAAATCAGGCCGTGAAGATCGAAGAAGATCCGCGTGTCGTTCGAAGATTTTTCCGCGGTCATTTTCATGTTGCTTTTAAAGTTTGATTAGAGATACGGATCAAGGTTTATTTACAATAAGCTGTTGACAACTCGAGTGTCACCATTTGTGACGTCATATAGCTAAGGAGGAATCAATTTATACTGTTTGGGTTTCATAAAAAAAATAAACATTTAAAGGATTTAAGGACACGTTTATGGTCCATCCAGAATGAACATGTTTATGGCCTAAAACGAAAAAAGCTAATTTGCATTTCATTATTTAACATAAATTTGAAATAAATATTAACACTGCTTCCGGTACACGGCAGGGTTTAACTGGCGAACCGTCAGGCCTATATGATACTATTGTTTGTATAATATTTAAGGAAACAAAAACCACAGCCACAGCAAAGCGAATCCAGAACCACAGCTACCTTAAACTTTCCTTTCAGAAGCTTTGTTGTGTTGAAGAACCAACAAATCATAAATAACAAGATCGGTTTTCTAATATCGGCCTGACAGTTATACTTGTTCTACATTCATTCATACAAAATCTGAAATAAACGCAATTTACAGTAAAAAAAGGGAGAACAAAACTAAACACTGGCAGATGTTAGTCTACAATGTTCGACTGTTCTGAACAGGCACAAGCAATATCGAAAACTATTTCATTCGCCTAAGCCTATAGCTTAATGTGAAGCAATTTTGATGATATCCGTTAACGTCAGAGCCATTTTCGAGAACATTTATAATTCTGATGGTTTCTTAGTCAATTTGGATTTAATTTTTAGGTAATTTCAAAAACCTTCAAATAAAATTTTTTAAAAATTCAGATTTTCTCCAAGACGAGTAACAAATATAACAGACTTATAACGACATTCACGTTAACGTATTTTTTGACAACTGAGAGTCATTAAAAATAAAGTGTTCGCGTATTTTCTTTTGAGTATTTTTTTCTTATCAGTAGCAAGAAAGTAAGAAAAATTAAATACAGTATTGCAGTGCTTTTCCTTTAGCCTTTAATAAAACCGCCATTGGAAAATAGTAATGTTATTTTTAATATATTTTAAATTACAGATTTTTTTTTTTAACGTCCGACTATTGTGCACACTTGGGCTAATGCAGACGGTGGGATGATTTTATAGCGTACGAAAATGCCAAGCCCTCGCCAGGAATCGAACCCGGGTCCTCGGGGTGAAAGTACAGTATGAAAACAACAGTATACTCTTGCTTACCAGGAATTATTCTTGTCTTCTTTCCAAGGGTTCGAGACACCGTTTAGTCCTGAAACACAAAATCATGCTTTAGTTTGAGTGCAATAAAAAAAGTATATTGTTCGAAGTAAGTCGCTCACCATCTTTAGGTTTTTGTGACACCCCCCAAGTATGTTAGGAATATCTGTATATTACTAAGGGCTGCGCCCACTTCTTGGGTCAATTCCACGAAATATCAGTTTTTTTAAACTGTTACCATAATGTTTTCCCTTAACGTCCATACTTTATTGCAAGTTAAACTGAAGACGAGGGATTAGCGTTAACGCAAGAGAAAAGCAACGGGAGTAACTGCGGCTCGAACTAAGAACCCTAAGGTGAGCAGTTCAGAGGCGCATCAGACTGACCGGTGCTTTAGCCATACTGACCACCGAGTCCCCCTGTTACCACAAAAATTAATTAGTTATTTTTAATTTTGCTTTTATTTAACAGCTGTTAGAAAAAATTATCTTATGGTGAGAGTAACAGAAACATTGAAGGGCAGATTGCTCCCTTTAGGAAGGGTTTGTTTTCAAAATATGCTGTTAAAAACGAGCGCTGATCGTCAGTCAGTTAGGACATTGTTTTCTATATACTGTATATTGATATTTAAGTCTTATTTTAATTTTTAAATCAGTTTTGTTCGAAAATTATATTTTTTTTTTTTTGGTTAAATTATTTTATAATTTTTCAGTGAAATATATTAGACTATATAGTATAGAACGTATAAAATTTAAAAGAGCCTCCGACCACTAATCAATTCACTTTCATCACTAGCAGCTGCTTTAGAAACATGACCCAGTTCTGCTTCTCTCAGATCCGCTCTTCCTGGAACACTCCAGATTCACGTGGTTGTTTATTTAATTTGCTGCTGTACTCATATATACTGGTAATTAAAATCAAGGCTCATAATTTTATTTAAAGAATAATTGTGAATACACATTAAGCAGTCCATAAAAGTACGCAACGTAATTTTGGTGTTCCAAATTTAGGTAAACGATATTAGTTTCTTAAACTTTTTTCCTGATACACTGTCGTTCTAGCGTCAGATTTTCTTGTAACACTCGGACATTAGGATCGGCCCGGTTATACGATCTGCCTAATTTAAAAACAAACTAGAACGAACAGAATAGCAATTGTCTATATTGTCTGGCTAGATTAAAAAAAACACACGACAAAATCTGCCTAATTTAAAAACAAACTAGAACTAACAGAATAGCGCTTGTATATATTGTCTGGCTAGATTAAAAAAATACACGACAAAATCTGCCTAATTTAAAAACAAACTAGAACTAACAGAATAGCGCTTGTATATATTGTCTGGCTAGATTAAAAGAACACACGACAAAATCTGCCTAATTTAAAAACAAACTAGAACTAACAGAATAGCGCTTGTATATATTGTCTGGCTAGATTAAAAAAACACACGACAAAATCTGCCTAATTTAAAAACAAACTAGAACTAACAGAATAGCGCTTGTATATATTGTCTGGCTAGATTAAAAAAATACACGACAAAATCTGCCTAATTTAAAAACAAACTAGAACTAACAGAATAGCGCTTGTATATATTGTCTGGCTAGATTAAAAAAATACACGACAAAATCTGCCTAATTTAAAAACAAACTAGAACTAACAGAATAGCGATTGTCTATATTGTCTGGCTAGATTAAAAAAACACGACAAAATCTGCCTAATTTAAAAACAAACTAGAACTAACAGAATAGCGATTGTCTATATTGTCTGGCTAGATTAAAAAAACACACGACAAAATCTGCCTAATTTAAAAACAAACTAGAACTAACAGAATAGCGATTGTCTATATTGTCTGGCTAGATTAAAAAAATACACGACAAAATCTGCCTAATTTAAAAATAAACTAGAACGAACAGAATAGCGATTGTCTATATTGTCTGGCTAGATTAAAAAAATACACGACAAAATCTGCCTAATTTAAATACAAACTAGAACTAACAGAATAGCGATTGTCTACATTGTCTGGCTAGATTAAAAGAACACACGACAAAATCTGCCTAATTTAAAAACAAACTAGAACTAACAGAATAGCGATTGTATATATTGTCTGGCTAGATTAAAAAAACACGACAAAATCTGCCTAATTTAAAAACAAACTAGAACTAACAGAATAGCGATTGTCTATATTGTCTGGCTAGATTAAAAAAATACACGACAAAATCTGCCTAATTTAAATACAAACTAGAACTAACAGAATAGCGATTGTCTACATTGTCTGGCTAGATTAAAAAAATACACGACAAAATCTGCCTAATTTAAATACAAACTAGAACTAACAGAATAGCGATTGTCTACATTGTCTGGCTAGATTAAAAAAATACACGACAAAATCTGCCTAATTTAAATACAAACTAGAACTAACAGAATAGCGCGTGTAAATACTGTATGGCTAGATTAAAGAAACACGACAAAATCTGACTAATTTAAAAACAAACTAGAACTAACAGAATAGCGCGTGTAAATACTGTATGGCTAGATTAAAGAAACACGACAAAATCTGACTAATTTAAAAACAAACTAGAACTAACAGAATAGCGATTGTCAATATTGTCTGGCTAGATTAAAAAAACACGACAAAATCTGACTAATTTAAAAACAAACTAGAACTAACAGAATAGCGCGTGTAAATACTGTCTGGCTAGATTAAAGAAACACGACAAAATCTGACTAATTTAAAAACAAACTAGAACTAACAGAATAGCGATTGTAAATATTGTATGGCTAGATTAAAAGAAACACGACAAAATCTGACTAATTTAAAAACAAACTAGAACTAACAGAATAGCGATTGTATATACTGTCTGGCTAGATTGTCTGGCTAGATTAAAAAAAACACACGATTAGAAAAGAAACACGACAAAATCTGACTAATTTAAAACAAACTAGAACTAACAGAATAGCGCGTGTAAATACTGTATGGCTAGATTAAAGAAACACGACAAAATCTGACTAATTTAAAAACAAACTAGAACTAACAGAATAGCGCGTGTAAATACTGTATGGCTAGATTAAAGAAACACGACAAAATCTGACTAATTTAAAAACAAACTAGAACTAACAGAATAGCGCGTGTAAATACTGTATGGCTAGATTAAAGAAACACGACAAAATCTGACTAATTTTAAAACAAACTAGAACTAACAGAATAGCGTTTGTCTAGATAGATAAAGATACAAAATAATACTGAATTCTAGTCAAAATCCTGGTATAAATTAGGTGTCCCATACTCGGTACAGTCTATGAAATAACGGAAATGAGTCAAATACGTAACACAGAAGTATTACACAATTCAAATTCAATTAAACCACTTAATTTGTCAGTAATTCCTGAATAGGGAGACTACATTGCTGCGACTTTGTTCAGAATCGTTGTCAATTTTGGGAGCTCTGTTAAACTTTTTAAGGGTTTCATGACAAAACGAGCCGGATAACAAAAATTCGAAAAATTAAATCGTGTTCTTGAGATTTAAGCGATCTGCCGGACATATCACATTTGTCAAGTTTCCCAGCTCCATGTCACCGACAGAACAGTCTTCATGTAAAAACCACTCTGTACTCAGCCGGTGTGAAAATGTATTATATCAATAAACAGCATAAACAAACAGAAATATAGCCAGCTGTTTAAAATACGTCGGTTTATAAAGTCAAACGAGATAGCACAGTAGGCGTTAGACCAACACTCGGTGAAAAGAAATATTTTACAATTTTTCTAAACTTCCGTGGAAATTAGCGTGTACATTTCTCCTAAAGCTCAGATATTAAATTTGTATTTACATTTAAGTGCAATAAATAACGATTGTTGATTGTAAAGTATTAAAATAAAATTAACACACTGAATTGATGCGGGAGCACATAGGAATCAATTTTCATATCTGAAGACTTCTTGAGATCAGTTTAAATTTAGTGTCCCCAACATTCAGGGCCTTAAGGGCAAGAGAAAGTTGATACTTGCCTATCGTTTTACCAGAAAATGTTTTTTTTTAGGCTAAATGTACTTCAAAATTACCTTAGGGCGTTTATACTACCGTATCGTCAAAATATTACAATTCATTTGCTAGCAAAAATCGATTTTTCTTTTGTAGATTTAGTTGATATGTACCTGCATTAATTAGTGTCAATAAATTCTTAGTCTTTATGGAAATTATAATGGATGTAAGGAATAGAGATGCAAACAAGATCTGCCCTAGATGTATCCTGCCAAACTCAGTGACCAAGCTATTAAATTCCAAAACAACAATGTACTTTGTAACAGTCCAAAGACTCAAGTACTGCTTGTATTCAAATTACTCAAGTTAAATTAACTCAACTACGAGTTTCGCTATTTTCTTGAAGGTCAGCCAACTGGGAATTCCGAAACTTCAGCCGTGCTAGTTACACATCTAAGCCGCCGATCGGAATCGGGAATTGTTTTGAGAATGAAGTGCTGTACAAGCAAGGCCTATGGGCTGTGCGAGAAGTCTAGGCGCAGCTGCGTATTGCGGCCAGATGTCCCGTGGATCATTGCGCAAGACCCTTCATTACAATATAAAAGCCATCCCTTCCTTCCTTCTAAGAACCCGTACAAAGGATTCGTCCTTTGAATCCAGGCATCAACTTCCAATTGAAAGGGCGCGCATAATGGCAAGGGATAAGGAACTCGTCAACGAAGGAAGACGAAGAAAGAAGTAGAAAAAACTTGTCTGAAAAGAAATTCAATAGACAACGCGTTGCAACCGACTCGGGGCGAAATGTAGATGGCCTTGGACTTGGGGTGCTTGCTCCCATAACCTAACAAATTAGATCACTGGAATTATTAACCATCGGTGAAATAAGCTGTTGTAAGGGAACTTCCGAACATGTCGCCAGCATTTCTCGTTAAAACCGGCTGAGGTCTTAACAGTCTCCGGTAATGAACTGAATTGTATATTTAGTATTGCGAATTTATTAACTTTTTGTTACTTTTTTTTGTGTTTAACGTCCAACTATTGTGCACACTTGGGCTAATGCAGACGATGGGATGATTTATAGCGTATGAAAATGCCAAGCCCTGGCCGGGAATCGAACCCGGGTCCTCGGGGTGAAAGCCTAGTTGTTACTGTTTTGTGTCATTAAATTCCCAAATTTATGTAACAATAAAACATTGAGGTCCGGTACTTATTGCTATTAATCTTGTAAAATGACAAAGAAAGAAGTCAACACAACGTAGAACCTATAGAAAGCAGTGAAGTTTTGATCGACAGTTACGAAGGCGGATGATAACTCTGTAAGCCAGTTATAGAGCGTGGTCTTTAGATTTATTTTTCAAGTCACAGAGCCAAAATCTGATTGTGCTAGCTTTTAAAAGACACTGAACAATTTGATTTGATGCAGTTTCTACGGAGCTGTACACAAACAATTTACAGATATGATAATGTACAGCTATTAATAAATATTAAGAATATTTGAACATCTTGAGCTAAGCGATAGAAAAGAACTATAAGTACAGAAATGTAAAGTACTTTTTATTTAAAAAACCTTTATTCTGGTAATAAATATAGTTCTTGTAAGTACACGCATCTTGTTGCTAATTCTTGTGCTGTCTTTTCACCCATCCTTTTTGACGCAATAATACATTTAATTATTGAAACATACTCCTAAAGCTCAGCAATTCCTGAACAATTGCTATTGGCAACAATGTTGCTACTGCAACAACAACAGCAATTGACCCTTTGGAAAACAAAGCTTCATCAATGCTAAGCAGTACTAGAAGAGATAAATGGACTCCAGCTACCACCACCAGTCTCTGATGTAAGTCACGGATAGTCTAAACATTTTCATCTTTCAGTCTCATTTAGTTTTTATGAAATTCGATCAATTTAACACTCAATTAAAAACACAAAAGGGAGGGAGATGCAAACATTCAGCGCGGTTGAGGGGGAGGTGACGTAGCACGTGTGGAGACCTGCACACTGGGGTCAACCAGGTGTCCAATAAACTACAGCACACGACAACTAACAGAAGTCGGTTATTTCGTAACACAGGCGTGCCAACCTAACGGACCAGAACATCGAGCTTAAATCAAGGGTTTCAATCGAGTCCGTATTAAATGTTTCATTGTAGCAATGTTTCCGGTGTCGCTATTCCTGTGGGAACACTACTGTTACATCCCCAGGGAGGCCCAGTGCTGTTCGTTCACTACAATGGCTAAGTTCCATCAAGTTTGCTTTTGATAACGGATTTTATTTGAACAGACCGTATAGTAACTTAATATCGGACGTACTGTGACGTAATGCATTGGTATTCTTCACACATATCTAACGACTTTAGACCAATGCTAAGCTAAGTGCATGTTTATAAATTTAAATAATTTTGTTTTTTTTACATGTGTTATGTTTTAAGGGCGGTTATGTTGATTTATACGCAATGCGTACCAAGGCCTTATTGAATACAATAGTGTATTTAGCGCGTGCTATTCTATATATAAAAAAATATAAATGACTACTTCTAAACAGCTGATTTCGCACAACAGCTGTTGCTTCAATATAATTTCAATTGAGGTTATGTTAAAAATACAATTTCTAAATAAAATTGACTATAAAAATATTTAAACAAAAATGTGTTTTAAATGAAGAACAAAGATTAAGAAAAAAATGAACGAGAAAAACTACGACGATTAGAAAATAAATTAAAACGAAAAAACTAATTGGTATAATTAATAAAAAAATTATGACTGAAAAGCGACATCATCAACTAATAACAAAAAACGAAAAATCTAAAAAAAACATGATACATGATTTATATTTTTCGGTGACAGAAATTTGAGAATTTTTAACTGAAATTTCTCCGAATTTTATTTCAAAAACTAACACGTAATTAGAAAAAAGTCCAAGAACGAAAATCTTTCAATCTAAACGTGTAAAAAAAACATGATACATGATTTATATTTTTCGGTAACAGAAATCTGAGCATTTTTAACTGAAATTTCTCCGAATTTTATTTCAAAAACTAACACGTAATTAGAAAAAAGTCCAAGAACGAAAATCTTTCAATCTAAGCGTGTAAAAAAAAAACATGATACATGATTTATATTTTTCGGTGACAGAAATTTGAGCATTTTTAACTAAAATTTCTCCGAATTTTATTTCAAAAACTAACACGTAATTAGAAAAAAGTCCAAGAACGAAAATCTTTCAATCTAAACGTGTAAAAAAAACATGATACATGATTTATATTTTTCGGTAACAGAAATCTGAGCATTTTTAACTGAAATTTCTCCGAATTTTATTTCAAAAAACTAACACGTAATTAGAAAAAAGTCCAAGAACGAAAATCTTTCAATCTAAGCGTGTAAAAAAACATGATACATGATTTATATTTTTCGGTGACAGAAATCTGAGCATTTTTAACTGAAATTTCTCCGAATTTTATTTCAAAAAACTAACACGTAATTAGAAAAAAGTCCAAGAACGAAAATCTTTCAATCTAAGCGTGTAAAAAAATATGATACATGATTTATATTTTTCGGTAACAGAAATCTGAGCATTTTTAACTGAAATTTCTCCGAATTTTATTTCAAAAACTAACACGTAATTAGAAAAAAGTCCAAGAACGAAAATCTTTCAATCTAAGCGTGTAAAAAAACATGATACATGATTTATATTTTTCGGTAACAGAAATTTGAGCATTTTTAACTGAAATTTCTCCGAATTTTATTTCAAAAACTAACACGTAATTAGAAAAAAGTCCAAGAACGAAAATCTTTCAATCTAAGCGTGCTTTCAAAATTTGTTACTGCTTCCATTAAGTACAAACCACGAATTAAATTGTTTCGGAAGAAACAAGCTTAACAAGTCATCGAATTATTATTATCAAGGAAACTAATAGTCTGCCTTAAACGTATTTTATATGTTCAACACACTAATCCGTTATTACAAATATTATATTGTAATCCAGCAGTCTTCTTGTACTGCGTTCTGAACCATAATCTCAATAGCTTGTTTGCCTGGAACACACACTAATAACCGGTCTCAGAAAATGCCATTAATCGTACCAGCTGTTTTTAAAATTGATGAAGTAATTTAATAAAGCATTTCACTTCACTAGGCTATTTCCTAGTTAGGTAATTGTGTTGTAAGTCTACCTGAGTAATCTGCACTCTATAAAACTCCAGCAGGGGTAGGGTAGGCAAAATAGTTACACATTCGTCTGAAAACAACCTCAACAACACACAACGAGGTGTGTTCAGAAAGTAACGAGAATTTTAATTTTTTGAACAAAATATTTATTTTTCTACATTGATGTTGTCGCCTTCAAAATAGTCCCAATTGGAGATTATGCACTTGTGCCAGCGCTTCTTTCAATCCTCGAAACATTTCTCAAACTCGATCTTTGAGATAGCCTTTAGTTCTTTCAGCGATGCGCTTTTAATGTCATCTACGGCTGTAAAACGACGGCCCATTAAGGTTCTCTTTACTTTTGGAAATAGGAAAAAGTCACACGGAAGCGAATATGGAGGCTGGGGCATCGTTACAGTACTGTTTTTGGCCAAAAATTCATGAACAAGCAATGAAGTGCGAGCTGGTGCATTAATGTGAAAAATTAATGTGAAATTTTAATCAATTAGTTTTCAAAAATTTGGAAAAAATAAAACACCATATCATGCTGTTCTAACTGATCTAAATGGTCGGTTTATTTAAACAAACAAGAATATAAGAACATATTTTTTTGTTATTAAAATAAGCTGAATATTCTAGTTGGGCTTTTGAACAAACCCAACGGACTTCTGCAACACTGAACAGTTTGGCTGTCATTTATCAAATCAAAATATTAGCAGGCGGACTGCAGCTCGAACTACGAACCTTTAAATGCGCAGCTGAGCGACCACTTCGACCACCGAGCCCAGTAGGCGGACTGCAGCTCGAACTACGAACCTTTAAATGCGCAGCTGAGCGACCACTTCGACCACCGAGCCCAGTAGGCGGACTGCAGCTCGAACTACGAACCTTTAAATGCGCAGCTGAGCGACCACTTCGACCACCGAGCCCAGTAGGCGGACTGCAGCTCGAACTACGAACCTTTAAATGCGCAGCTGAGCGACCACTTCGACCACCGAGCCCAGTAGGCGGACTGCAGCTCGAACTACGAACCTTTAAATGCGCAGCTGAGCGACCACTTCGACCACCGAGCCCAGTAGGCGGACTGCAGCTCGAACTACGAACCTTTAAATGCGCAGCTGAGCGACCACTTCGACCACCGAGCCCAGTAGGCGGACTGCAGCTCGAACTACGAACCTTTAAATGCGCAGCTGAGCGACCACTTCGACCACCGAGCCCAGTAGGCGGACTGCAGCTCGAACTACGAACTTTAAATGCGCAGCTGAGCGGCGGACTGCAGCTCGAACTACGAACCTTTAAATGCGCAGCTGAGCGACCACTTCGACCACCGAGCCCAGTAGGCGGACTGCAGCTCGAACTACGAACCTTTAAATGCGCAGCTGAGCGACCACTTCGACCACCGAGCCCAGTAGGCGGACTGCAGCTCGAACTACGAACCTTTAAATGCGCAGCTGAGCGACCACTTCGACCACCGAGCCCAGTAGGCGGACTGCAGCTCGAACTACGAACCTTTAAATGCGCAGCTGAGCGACCACTTCGACCACCGAGCCCAGTAGGCGGACTGCAGCTCGAACTACGAACCTTTAAATGCGCAGCTGAGCGACCACTTCGACCACCGAGCCCAGTAGGCGGACTGCAGCTCGAACTACGAACCTTTAAATGCGCAGCTGAGCGACCACTTCGACCACCGAGCCCAGTAGGCGGACTGCAGCTCGAACTACGAACCTTTAAATGCGCAGCTGAGCGACCACTTCGACCACCGAGCCCAGTAGGCGGACTGCAGCTCGAACTACGAACCTTTAAATGCGCAGCTGAGCGACCACTTCGACCACCGAGCCCAGTAGGCGGACTGCAGCTCGAACTACGAACCTTTAAATGCGCAGCTGAGCGACCACTTCGACCACCGAGCCCAGTAGGCGGACGTAACAAACAAGTACGACGATGTTTTCTTATAACATGCCATGAAGTTTTTATTGCAAGGCATCACAAAAATGTAATGAGTTATTTATATTCATAAAATTCCGTTTTAATCTCTCCACAAATATACTTCAACACTATTTCTTAACTGTAAAAAACATTGTTTTTTTTTTGAAGTGAATACTTCTTGGCGGGGTCCATACATACATATGACATCCATATGTATGTTTTGCACGGGAAAAAATTCAGTTTGCCGTCACGCATCACGCTGTTACATACATAGCATATACTTATATACTACTTCTTATGGCGGGGTATGGATGTATGTTTTGCACGGGAAAAAAATTCAGTTTGCCGTCACGCATCACGCTGTTACATACATAGCATATACTTATACACTACTTCTTATGGCGGGGTATGGATGTATGTTTTGCACGGGAAAAAAATTCAGTTTGCCGTCACGCATCACGCTCTTATATATATACAGTTTTGTTTTAAAATGTATTTTTGAAGTGAAAACTTGTATGTTCGCGCCATTATATTACTTAACCAGTCCAACTTAATTATTTAGTTTTGTGTCGTGTTAACTGTGTAACAGTGACGTTTTATACGTTTATTATATATTGGTAGGTGTGAATAATAAATATTTAAATTATTTTAAACGCCATTATACTACTTACCCAGTCCAACTTTATTTAGTATTTAGTTTTATGACAAGTGTTAACTGTGTAACAGTGACGTTTTATACGTTATTATATATTGGTAGGTGTGAATAATAAATATTTAAATGCCATTATATGCTTACCCAGTGCAACTGAATTATTTAGCATTCAGTTTTGTGATATGTGTTAACTGTAGGCTACAACAGTGACGTTTTAATAATATTTTATATTTTTTAATAATATTTTAAATTTGAAAGTTTATGTGTGTGTTTTTGTTTGTTATTCGATCACACATTAACTACTGGACCGATTGAGATGAAATTTAAAATGAATATGGTTTAGGTGCCTGAGATGGACATAGATGTATTCCCGTTTTAAAAATCTGAATCCTGTTATTATTTATTATAAAATTATTGTTTATAAATTTACATTTGCAGTGATTTTAACTGAAACAATCTTATAATTTCAAACAACCTGTATTTCCAAATTACAATATTGCAGTTTCCATTGAAGTTGGCATTTATAATGACAATTAATGTCACAGGGTTAGATATTAAGAGTAGCTGGAATATATTTGGGACTCCGTGCTTCTCCTATGGTCAGTTATAGCCTATTCTAGTGTCGAGTAGCAAAAAACCATAAAATCATATAATATTGTATTTAGAAATATATTAAAGTGAAATGAACGTACTCATGATATGAAAATCGACTATAAATTTTGTGGTGTAAAATATATAGCCATAACCTGTGGTAAGTAGTCACTTCTGTCGGCAGTCGTGCCACTGCCACCTTTTTTTTTCTATCCATAAAGTTCTCAGGTGGGGTTCATACCTTTATACGTTCAGTATTAAAAAAACATACTTCTGTATTTAGAAACTATTCGATTACAAAAGCAACAGTGACGTCACAATTCCGAAGTGTTCAAGTAACCGCGTACTCGGATACTGCAGCAGTGCAACCGTGCGATCTGTAAACTTTACCGATCAAAACGAGAGCAAGTGCCCTCGCTCCAACCGAACCAGGGGTCAAGAGCCTGACAGGTCCCAAAACAAAATAACTGACAAAGATCACCTTGTTGAGAGAGGCAGAGGTGGATAACCTTATGACCTCTATTTGAGAGTCAAATGTAACACATACAAATTACCCAGTCCGTCTAATAACATAAATACTTGGGACTAACCGTTCAGAAAACATCATCCCCCGCACGCTGTGCTGTGCACTTCGATACTCCTGTACCGCCGGTCCTTGAAAATACACTTTGCAGATATTGTGTACAGTCTGAAACAAAAGCTGTGTACAGTCAGGTTTTACTGGTCAACAACAGCTGTGCTCCAGAACGTGAGCAGCGTGGTCTACTCTTGGGCGCATTCCCGCGTCTCACGAATTCATGTTTTCAAACCAGCGTCATCTCGAGGAGTACGATAGTTTATTGTAAGTAGTCAAGTATTATACTGTTACTGAAATATTAACCAGAATTCAAAAGGGGAATTTTTATATTCAAATACGATGTTTGCACCTCAATACAAATCCCAACGCATAAATAACAGATCAATTTTAAATCAACCACATAATTATTCATACTATATTCTTTGTGGAAGTACTATTTATTAGTCCTTCAAAAGCATCGAACTAAAAAGGTACAATTTCAGTAACATATTCCGATTTAGCAGGGAATTTTCGGATATTTGATACCCACATGACATTGGAAACGAAAAATTTTCCAAATTGTTTTACCCTTTAAAAGAAATTTACAATTCAAGTGACGTTTTGATTCAGCATAATGTGTTCATGTATGTCTGATACCAAATATTAAAATTCAAATACAAAATTCCAAAATATACGGTATTTTGGCCCTTTAATGGCTCGAAAAAAGTCCAATTCCAATGGCATGTTCGGACTGAGCGCAAAATTTCCTTTAAACGCGATACCTTACTCGAAATCACCTTACCTTTAAATATGTTCGCCGCTTTAGGCCCTACTTGTCTACCAGTCCCCGCAATTATCAACAATGCTAAAAAAACAATTCCATTCCAAATAGTTCTGGCGAAGTCAATCTACTGTTTCTTTCTCTCGTTACAAATTTCACACACACACACACACACACACACACACAAGGGCGAAATTTTGGTTTAGAAATCGATCCTTAGCATTTGAGTAAAACATTTTCATTTTGATAAATTTTTTCATGATTTTAGAATTTCGGCCAGTAAGGATAATATCGGCTACGCTGACGTGATGGAAGTGTATTCGCAAGCAAAAATAAAATTTAACAAAAAAAATTGATATCGATAATAGCTTAGACAAGTAATGATAATAGCTTACCTAGCAATTTTGAACATACTTGCCAAAATGATAGTCGTTCATTTTTTTCTTTAAAATTTCATGAGAAATATGAACCGACTCCCATATTGTATTTTCCCCAGACTGCAAAATTTTAAAAATACTACGGTGGTAAATAAGATTTTTCAAAAACGTAAGAGTTTGCTGGGTAACAAATTTGTAGAAGCCATTACCAAAATCAATTTTTGTGTAAAGTTTGAAACAAATCGAGTCAAAATTTGCTAACACCATTCTCTACTATCAGTATGTGCACAAAGCAGAAATATATGTACTGTTTGTATGTTTGTGCTACATTATGCATAGTTTGTTGTACATACGAGGTGTGTTCAGAAAGTAACGAGAATTTTTAAATTGCGCGGGCTTAGAGATCCGATTTTCAAACATTTTTTTTATTATTATTGTTATTGGTATACAAGCCTTTGAAGTATGATAAAACTTTCAGCTGTTTTCATTGTTGACTTTGTCTGTGACAGCCACTAAGGTTAGACGTGTTTTTATGAGCTCGGCGATTTTCGTTTGTTAAAAGAAATAGATCAAAGAATTTGTATCAAATTTTGCGTAAAAAATGGAATAAAGTGTAACAAAGTGTGTGAAATGTTAACAAAGGCCTGTGAGTAAAGCAACAGTTTACGAGTGGTATAAGCGTTTCCAAGAAGGGCATGGAGACGTTGAAGATGACGAACGCCCTGGACGCCCCAGCACATCAACAACCGATGAAAACGTGGAAAAAGTGAAAGAAATGGTTATGAACAATCGCCGAATCACAATTAGAGAGGTCGCTGATGATGTTGGCATATCGATTGGATCATGTCATGACATTGTTTTCAATGTTTTCTTTATGAAACGAGTGGCAGCAAAATTCGTTCCAAAATTGTTGAATTTTGAACAAAAACAGCGGAGAATGGAAATTGCTCAGGAGTCATTAAATGAAGTCAACGACGATGCAGAATTACTGAAACGTATTATAACAGGTGACGAAAAAAAAGTTTACAGATATGACGTCGAAACTAAGGCTCAATCATCCCAGTGGAGGCATTCTGGCTCGCCAAGACCGAAAAAGGCTCGACAAGTGCGGTTATGCTCACTGTATTATTCGATATTAATGGCATAGTGCATCATGAATTCCTACCACCAGGTGAAACGGTCAATAAGGAGTACTACCTACAAGTTCAACGCCGTTTGCGTGAAGCAATACGAAAAAAAACGCCCGGATATGTGGAAAAACAATTCATGGCTTTTGCACCACGATAATGCACCAGCTCACATTTCATCGCTTGTTCGTGAATTTTTTGCCAAAAACAGTACTGTAACGACGTCCCAGCTTCCATATTCGCCAGACATGGCTCCGTGTGACTTTTTCCAATTTCCAAAAATATAGAGAACCTTAAAGGGCCGTCGTTTTACAGCCGTAGATGACATTAAAAGCGCATCGCTGAAAGAACTAAAGGCTATCTCAAAGATCGATTTTGAAAAGTGTTTCGAGGATTGGAAGAAGCGCTGGCACAAGTGCATAATCTCCAATGGGGACTATTTTGAAGGCGACAAAACATCAATGAAGAAGAATAAATAAATATTTTGTTCAAAAAATTGAAATTCTCGTTACTTTCTGAACACACCTCGTACACTGAATTGTTACGTGTGCTTTCAAGATAAACTTTTATTTTTGCAAAGTTTTCATATATCTAAGAAAACAATAAAAAAATAGTAGAGGATCTATAAATGTGGTATTGAACATTTCAGTTTTAAAAAAATTCTAGACCCGAAAACCACACTTAAAATTCATTAATACTATAATTTCAGTTGTTCGTATATCTCGATGTTAAACACAATTATTTCAATGTTGATAATAAAAGTACAATTAACGAATAATCTTTCATTTATCTCTATTTGTTTCACCCAACTTTGGGGTACACCAAATCAATCACTTCTTAATGTTCTGTGCCTTCCTCGTAGCCCAGTATTGCTTCATACGTTGTGATCTTGCTTTTCTTTCTTAGTCAGAGATTTGGATCGTTCGCTTGTATTTGACTTTGCCTTGGAACCGTTGCTTCTTGTCCTTGGTTATTGTTTTGGCCGTTCTGTCCATGAGCATAGTGTCAGCGATTTATAGTTGTTATGTCTTTCTGTTTAGTAAGCCTACTGTTTTTAAAGAAACAGCTGTAAAAAGGAATCAGCTATTCGTGAACATTCACCCTTGCATTACTGTACTATTAGGAGCTTTCGCTGCGTATTAAGACTTTCGCGAATTTTTGTTGACAGCTATCGGATTGACAATCATAGTAAGACCCAATCTTTCATTTATTACAGTATCTATATAGTTTATATACCATTAGGAGCTTTCGTTGCGTATTAAGACTTTCGCGAATTTTTGTTGACAGTATCGGATTGACAATCATAGTAAGACCCAATCTTTCATTTATTACAGTATCTATATAGTTTATATACCATTAGGAGCTTTCGTTGCGTATTAAGACTTTCGCGAATTTTTGTTGACAGCTATCGGATTGACAATCATAGTAAGACCCAATCTTTCATTTATTACAGTATCTATATAGTTTATATACCATTAGGAGCTTTCGCTGCGTATTAAGACTTTCGCGAATTTTTGTTGACAGCTATCGGATTGACAATCATAGTAAGACCCAATCTTTCATTTATTACAGTATCTATATAGTTTATATACCATTAGGAGCTTTCGTTGCGTATTAAGACTTTCGCGAATTTTTGTTGACAGCTATCGGATTGACAATCATAGTAAGACCCAATCTTTCATTTATTACAGTATCTATATAGTTTATATACCATTAGGAGCTTTCGTTGCGTATTAAGACTTTCGCGAATTTTTGTTGACAGTATCGGATTGACAATCATAGTAAGACCCAATCTTTCATTTATTACAGTATCTATATAGTTTATATACCATTAGGAGCTTTCGTTGCGTATTAAGACTTTCGCGAATTTTTGTTGACAGTATCGGATTGACAATCATAGTAAGACCCAATCTTTCATTTATTACAGTATCTATATAGTTTATAAACAATGGCGATATGAACAAGCTCAATTATAATTATGCATTGTGAACAACGTGTTTTTCCAACAATCTTAGAAGTTTTAATAAGCAGAAGTTTAGTAAGCCTACTGTGTTTAAAGAAACAGCTGTAAAAAGGAATCAGCTATTCGTGAACATTCACCCTTGCATTACTGTACCATTAGGAGCTTTCGCTGCGTATTAAGACTTTCGCGAATTTTTGTTGACAGCTATCGGAGTGACAATCATAGTAAGACCCAGTCCAAGCGCCGATTCTGACACCTAGCTCACTTTTTCAGGAATCGTTTTTAAATCATAATAAAAACCGCTTAATAAGATTTTGTTTATATCAAAAATTTGAGATAAAATAAAATTAGAGTAATGAAAAAAAAATTAAACCCAACGGCGGTCAGGTTTTATTTGTGTTTTTTTCCAATTTACCCCGAACCGAAAATATTGTTTATTTGAAATTAGCGACACTGAATCACAGTGATTTATAAAGCGTCAACAGCAGTGAAATCTGATTAATTTTTTTGTTGAAAAACTAATGATTTTTTGGTTTCTAATGTAGTTGTACTCGCTGTTGGGGGGGGGAGTTGTTTTTGTTAATTATTTACTCCTGAAGGGTACATTTTTAAATTTAAAATTTGCTACAATTTTTAAATTTAACAATAAAAATTTGATAAAAATCTGACGAACAGATGTTGCACTACTCTTTCAGTTTCCCTCCAAAACTCTTGAATTATCTGAGAGCTTCGCTATCCATACTTTCCGTTTGGATACTTATGCTCCACAAATTGGTAAAACTTTATCGAACTAGTCGGAACCAATTTTCAGAAAATTCAATTTTTAACAAATCATTAGATATGCGCACTTAAGATCTATTTGCCAAATTTGATCAGAATCGGTGACTTGGTACCAGAGTAAACTGTTTGTTCGACCCTGTGGGCTGAAAGCGTAAACATCCATAAACATATCAAAATCGATTTTATTAATGATCACTAAACTTTATATTTTGTCGTGAAAAAATAAAAAATCCATAGCTTACTCCGTTCTAAAAAATTTAAATTAAAAAGAAAAAGCGACAGAAGTGACTACTTCTTATCACGGGTTATGGCTATATATTTTACACCACAAAATAAAATTTATAGTCGATTTTCAAAATAATGAGTACGTTCACTTCAATTTAATATATTTCTAAAAACAATATTATATGATTTTATGGTTTTTTGCCGAGACATAGATTTTTGCTACTCGACACTAGAATAGGCTGACCATGGGAAAGCACGGAGTCCCAAATGTATTCCTGCTACTCTTAATATCTGATCCTGTGACTTATTAATTGTCATTGTAAATGCCAACTTCAATGAAAACTGCAATATTTTAATTTGGAAAGGCAGGTTGTTTGTAATTATAAGATTGTTTCAATTAAAATCATTGCAAATGTAAGCTTATAAACAATAATTGTATAACAAATAATAACAGGGATTCAAATTTTTAAAACGAGAATATATCTATGTCCATCTCAGGTACCTAAACCATGTTCATTTTAAATTTCATCTCAATCGGTCCAGTAGTTAATGTGTGATTGAATAACAAACAAAAACACACACATAAACTTTCAAATTTAAAATATACTGAGAAGTATAAAATATTATTAAAACGTCACTGTTGTAGGCTATAGTTAACACATATCACAAAACTTGAATACTAAATAATTCAGTTGCACTGGTAAGTAGTATAATGGCATTTTAATATTTATTATTCACACCTACCAATACATAATAACGTATAAAACGTCACTGTTACACAGTCAAAACGACACAAAACTAATTAAGTTAGTACTGGGTAAGTAATATAATGGCGCGAACATACAAATTTTCACTTCAAAAATATATTTTAAAACAAAAATATATATAAGAGCGTGATGTGTGACGGCAAACTAAATTTTTTTCCCGTGCAAAACATACATCTATACCCCGCCATAAGAAGTAGTCACTTCAATAAGAGCGTGATGCGTGACGGCAAACTGAATTCTTTTCCCGTGCAAAACATACATCCCATACCCCGCCATAAGTAGTAGTCACTTCAATAAGAGCGTGATGCGTGACGGCAAACTAAATTATTTTCCCGTGCAAAACATACATCCATACCCCGCCATAAGAAGTAGTCACTTCAATAAGAGCGTGATGCGTGACGGCAAACTGAATTCTTTTCCCGTGCAAAACATACATCCGGCAAGTCACTTCAATAAGAGCGTGATGCGTGATGGCAAACTGAATTTTCCCGTCCCGCCATAAGAAAACAATAAGAGCGTGACATCCATACCCCGCCATAAGAAGTAAGTAGTCACTTCAATAAGAGCGCCATGATAGTCACTTCAATAAGAGCGTGACGGCAAAAATTCTTTTCCCTGAATTCCCGCCATGAGAAGTTTTCCGTACGTGAAAACATATATCCATACTCCGCCATATGAAGAATTCACTTGAAAAATACACGAACATATTTATGTGGATCATATAGATATATATACGCACGCATGTTTTAGCAAATGTACGATTGCAGTTTTGATATGAAGTTAACTAAAAATTTATTTTTGGCAATACAAAATTTGTCTTCTTACATTACAAACATCTGTTTTCACCAACGTAAACATTGCAAGAATTTGCATAAATTAGCACATATCAGATAATCTAAATCACTTCCATCACGCCAGCAAGACAGTTGCGTGTTGCAATTATCTACAGGAACGCATATTTAGGCCCACTTATTTCTGAATACATCTCAAAGAAGAGAATACGTATACTAAGTACTCTATAAACTCCTACGCACTATTTAACTTAATATTTCTAGTGCATTTTATACTTTGTAAATCACTGTTACCTGTTAATTATCATTAGGAGCAAATCTAATTAACTTTCTACGTTATGCTACTGCGTGTACGACTTATATATATATAACTAGAGATGGGTAAGAAAACTCCAAACTGTTAAAACTAACTGTTTTTCTATATACGAAAAACAAACTGCTTTGCCAAACGGAAACAAGCAGTTTGAATTGGACTGGATCGTGATTTGTTAAACAAGGAACAACAGTTCGGACTTCCCCACCACCTACGTTCAATTCGAACGTTGCCGCAAGCGCTAAAACTTTTTTCCTGCTATTTTCCTGCTAAACTGTTTTCCTGCAAACAGTGCAAACAGCTTTTCTTTAACCTGTTACACTTTTTCCCTCTATTTCAAAGTTTCTTGTTGCAACGTAGTGAAGTAAGAACTGTTTGGGCGTTGACAAAGTTTATCTCTATTTTGTTGCGAGTTGTTTGAAAGTTTTAAATGTAAAATTTGTTGTTCGAACATTTTTTAAACTGTAAAAACAGCCATAATTGTGTTATATATAGTTTTTCTCCGTAGTTTACTTTGTGTTTAGAAATTTAAAAATATTTAGTGGACAATTTTGAAAGTTTTCTTTTACTTTTTTTATGTTTTTAGAATTAATTGCATAGTTTTTAATTATTTATTGGATGTGTGGACTTTTTAGTGTTTTTTTCAGTGTTTAAAAGTGAAAAACCTGTTTTTTGCGATGGGAAATATTACAAACGTCTTACATTTTATTTTTATCCGGAGCCTAATTTTCTTTAAAAACATTTGTTTTGTTAAATATGTTATTACAATAAATTTTATAATTTTTTCTGTGTTGTAAAATGGAAAACTTATTTTTTTGCTAATGCTAATGTTAATAACCTATCATTAACCTATAATGACCTAATGTTAATAACCTATAATTTTGTAACTGTATAGAGCTAATTTTATTTAACATAATTGGTCTATGTTCTTATTATTATATTGTACTTATTAAGGTTACTTTTTTCAGTGTTGAAAAATGAAAACCTACTTTCTCCCAAATAAAAATATGACAGTAACATCTCACATTTTGTAAATACATAACCTAATTTTATTTAAACGTATTTTTTATATTTATTATAAATCATCAATACTAAAAATATTCTAAATTGTTTGCATTTCAGTAAATATGCAAAGGACTATTTAGTTTTTAAGTAAAAAAAAAATGCTTCTATTAGAAATTCATTGCATTTTGTAAATATAAAATGGCATACATATATATTACGTTTTGAGAATGTAATTTAATTATTACTTCACTTATAAGGATTATTTTTTTCTAAATGTTTTACACCAAAAAACAGTTAAGGACATGGTGGTTAATTGGAATGAAAAAGTAGTCTTAGAAAACTGAACGTTTGTGCTTATGTTTTAGCTGCTTCGAGTTTCATTTTTCTAAACCTGTTTTTCCAAACAGTTTTTTTTCCAACAAACAGTTCGTTGATATTTTGTAAAAATAGCAGAACTGCCCATCCCTATACATAACATCAGTCAGATCTCGTGATACTTCAATACACACTTGATCGTGAGTTGACAGACGTAGTCAATCTGAAAAGGAGGCAGTGGCAACAGTAAGTGACGTCAGATCTATTAATCAATTAGGCAGAGCAGAGCGTTCCACGGCCGCCGGCCACATTCCGTGCACTCTGCACAAGCTTCTCCCGCTCAGCCCTTAGGTAACTGTAACCCTGTCCATTAACACCAATCGGTATTGCGATTATGAAGTATATGAAGTTGCTATTGGATTAAAAAAAACTGTACTTCAAACCGAATCGGAGCCCCGGTAAAAATTAAATGAATAAACACGTTGCATACACTGTCAGAATAAATTTATTAACTAGTGTTTTAAATAAATAGTGGCCTCAAATACACATACAATGAACCGTATGAATAAAACTTAATAAAATGCTTCAAGTAAAAGGTTTTGTTTCAAATAAAATGTAGACGTAAAAGCATTTCCTTCTTTCCATGTGAATAATGATTACCTTTGCTTATGAGTAAAGGCTTCAGTATAGAAGTAAAAGGTAAACCGAAAAAACTCTATATAAGCCTGATTTACAGTGAATACTTCTGATGGCCGGGTATGAATGTATGTTTTGCACGGGAAAAAATTCAGTTTGCCGTCACGCATCACGCTCTTATATATATCATATACATGTATACTACTTCTTATGGCGGGGTATGGATGTATGTTTTGCACAGGAAAAAATTCAGTTTGCCGTCACGCATCACGCTCTTATATATCATATACTTGTATACTACTTCTTATGGCGGGGTATGGATGTATGTTTTGCACGGGAAAAAATTCAGTTTGCCGTCACGCATCACGCTCTTATATATATCATATACATGTATACTACTACTTATGGCGGGGTATGGATGTATGTTTTGCACGGGAAAAATTCAGTTTGCCGTCACGCATCACGCTCTTATATATATCATATACTTGTATACTACTTCTTATGGCGGGGTATGGATGTATGTTTTGCACGGGAAAAAATTCAGTTTGCCGTCACGCATCACGCTCTTATATATCATATACTTGTATACTACTTCTTATGGCGGGGTATGGATGTATGTTTTGCACGGGAAAAAATTCAGTTTGCCGTCACGCATCACGCTCTTATATACATCATATACATGTATACTACTACTTATGGCGGGGTATGGATGTATGTTTTGCACGGGAAAAATTCAGTTTGCCGTCACGCATCACGCTCTTATATATCATATACTTGTATACTACTTCTTATGGCGGGGTATGGATGTATGTTTTGCACGGGAAAAAATTCAGTTTGCCGTCACGCATCACGCTCTTATATATCATATACTTGTATACTACTTCTTATGGCGGGGTATGGATGTATGTTTTGCACGGGGAAAAATTCAGTTTGCCGTCACGCATCACGCTCTTATATATCATATACTTGTATACTACTTCTTATGGCGGGGTATGGATGTATGTTTTGCACGGAAAAAATTCAGTTTGCCGTCACGCATCACGCTCTTATATATATCATATACATGTATACTACTTCTTATGGCGGGGTATGGATGTATGTTTTGCACGGGAAAAAATTCAGTTTGCCGTCACGCATCACGCTCTTATATATCATATACTTGTATACTACATCTTATGGCGGGGTATGGATGTATGTTTTGCAAGGGGAAAAAATTCAGTTTTTCCGTCATGCACACGCTCTTATATATCATATACTTGTATACTACTTCTTATGGCGGGGTATGGATGTATGTTTTGCACGGGAAAAAATTCAGTTTGCCGTCATGCACACGCTCTTATATATCATATACTTGTATACTACTTCTTATGGCGGGGTATGGATGTATGTTTTGCACGGGAAAAAATTCAGTTTGCCGTCATGCACACGCTCTTATATATCATATACTTGTATACTACTTCTTATGGCGGGGTATGGATGTATGTTTTGCACGGGAAAAAATTCAGTTTGCCGTCACGCATCACGCTCTTATATATCATATACTTGTATACTACTTCTTATGGCGGGGTATGGATGTATGTTTTGCACGGGAAAAAATTCAGTTTGCCGTCACGCATCACGCTCTTATATATCATATACTTGTATACTACTTCTTATGGCGGGGTATGGATGTATGTTTTGCACGGGAAAAAATTCAGTTTGCCGTCACGCATCACGCTCTTATATATATCATATACATGTATACTACTTCTTATGGCGGGGTATGGATGTATGTTTTGCACGGGAAAAAATTCAGTTTGCCGTCACGCATCACGCTCTTATATATCATATACTTGTATACTACTTCTTATGGCGGGGTATGGATGTATGTTTTGCACGGGAAAAAATTCAGTTTGCCGTCACGCATCACGCTCTTATATATATCATATACATGTATACTACTTCTTATGGCGGGGTATGGATGTATGTTTTGCACGGGAAAAAATTCAGTTTGCCGTCACGCATCACGCTCTTATATATCATATACTTGTATACTACTTCTTATGGCGGGGTATGGATGTATGTTTTGCACGGGAAAAAATTCAGTTTGCCGTCATGCACACGCTCTTATATATCATATACTTGTATACTACTTCTTATGGCGGGGTATGGATGTATGTTTTGCACGGGAAAAATTCAGTTTGCCGTCATGCACACGCTCTTATATATCATATACTTGTATACTACTTCTTATGGCGGGGTATGGATGTATGTTTTGCACGGGAAAAATTCAGTTTGCCGTCATGCACACGCTCTTATATATCATATACTTGTATACTACTTCTTATGGCGGGGTATGGATGTATGTTTTGCAAGGAAAAATTCAGTTTGCCGTCACGCATCACGCTCTTATATATCATATACTTGTATACTACTTCTTATGGCGGGGTATGGATCTATGTTTTGCACGGGAAAAAATTCAGTTTGCCGTCACGCATCACGCTCTTATATATCATATACTTGTATACTACTTCTTATGGCGGGGTATGGATGTATGTTTTGCACGGGAAAAATTCAGTTTGCCGTCACGCATCACGCTCTTATATATATCATATACATGTATACTACTTCTTATGGCGGGGTATGGATGTATGTTTTGCACGGGAAAAAATTCAGTTTGCCGTCACGCATCACGCTCTTATATATCATATACTTGTATACTACTTCTTATGGCGGGGGTATGGATGTATGTTTTGCACGGGAAAAATTCAGTTTGCCGTCATGCACACGCTCTTATATATCATATACTTGTATACTACTTCTTATGGCGGGGTATGGATGTATGTTTTGCACGGGAAAAATTCAGTTTGCCGTCATGCACACGCTCTTATATATCATATACTTGTATACTACTTCTTATGGCGGGGGTATGGATGTATGTTTTGCACGGAAAAATTCAGTTTGCCGTCACACATCACGCTCTTATATATCATATACTTGTATACTACTTCTTATGGCGGGGTATGGATGTATGTTTTGCACGGGAAAAATTCAGTTTGCCGTCACGCATCACGCTCTTATATATCATATACTTGTATACTACTTCTTATGGCGGGGTATGGATGTATGTTTTGCACGGGAAAAATTCAGTTTGCCGTCACGCATCACGCTCTTATATATATCATATACATGTATACTACTTCTTATGGCGGGGTATGGATGTATGTTTTGCACGGGAAAAATTCAGTTTGCCGTCACGCATCACGCTCTTATATATCATATACTTGTATACTACTTCTTATGGCGGGGTATGGATGTATGTTTTGCACGGAAAAAATTCAGTTTGCCGTCACGCATCACGCTCTTATATATACTACTTCTTATGGCGGGGTATGGATGTATGTTTTGCACGGGAAAAAATTCAGTTTGCCGTCACGCATCACGCTCTTATATATCATATACTTGTATACTACTTCTTATGGCGGGGTATGGATGTATGTTTTGCACGGGAAAAAATTCAGTTTGCCGTCATGCACACGCTCTTATATATCATATACTTGTATACTACTTCTTATGGCGGGGTATGGATGTATGTTTTGCACGGGAAAAATTCAGTTTGCCGTCATGCACACGCTCTTATATATCATATACTTGTATACTACTTCTTATGGCGGGGTATGGATGTATGTTTTGCACGGGAAAAAAATTCAGTTTGCCGTCATGCACACGCTCTTATATATCATATACTTGTATACTACTTCTTATGGCGGGGTATGGATGTATGTTTTGCACGGGAAAAAATTCAGTTTGCCGTCACGCATCACGCTCTTATATATCATATACTTGTATACTACTTCTTATGGCGGGGTATGGATGTATGTTTTGCACGGGAAAAAATTCAGTTTGCCGTCACGCATCACGCTCTTATATATCATATACTTGTATACTACTTCTTATGGCGGGGTATGGATGTATGTTTTGCACGGAAAAATTCAGTTTGCCGTCACGCATCACGCTCTTATATATATCATATACATGTATACTACTTCTTATGGCGGGGTATGGATGTATGTTTTGCACGGGAAAAATTCAGTTTGCCGTCACGCATCACGCTCTTATATATCATATACTTGTATACTAATTCTTATGGCGGGGTATGGATGTATGTTTTGCACGGGAAAAAATTCAGTTTGCCGTCATGCACACGCTCTTATATATATTTTTGTTTTGAAATGTATTTTTGAAGTTAAAACTTAATGTTCGCGCCATTATATTACTTACCCAGTCCAACTTAATTTTTTTTTTGTGTCAACTGTTGATATGCACAATTCAACTAGACGGGAAGAGCTCATATGACCAAAAGATCAAACAACTAAAAGTTCATTCGACCAAATTATACTTAAATATTTTGGTTGAATGAACTTTTGGTCATATAAACCATGTTTTAAACAGAGTGGTTCATATGACCAAAAAATCAAACAACCAAAGGTTCATTCGACCAAAAATGTGTAATAACTTGGAGATTTATTAACATCGAGGTTCGTATTTCCTTTGAAGGCTGATATTTTGTAAAACACAGTTTTTTTTTATTATTGCATATAGATCAGTGTCAATACTGATATTTAAATTAATACACGCCATTACACTACATACCCAGACCAGTCATTACTATATTGTTTTAGTGTTTAGTCCTACAGTTGAATATACAGTCAATATTTTATATATTCACTTTTTTTATTATTGCATTTAGGTAAGTTTCAATACCAAATATTTAATTTAATAATGCACGCCATTATACAATTAACACTTGAATACTAAATAATTAAGTTGGACTGGGTAAGTAGTGTGATTGCGTTTAACATAATTTAAACATTTATTATTCACACCTATCAATATACAATACACGAATAAAACGTCACTGTTATACAATTAACACTTGAATACTAAATATTAAGTTGGGCTGGGTAACTAGTATGATGGCGTTTAAAATAATGTAAACATTTATTATTGACACCTTCCAGTATATAATAAATGTATAAGCTGTCACTGTTATAGAATTAACACTTGAATGCTAAATAATTAAGTGGGAGTGGGTAAGTAGTATGATGGTGTTTAAAATAATAATAAAAACATAATAATAATAAAAACACGGTTCATATGACCAAAAGATCATTGGGCCAAAATATTAGTATAAAATTTGGTTGAATGAACTTTTGGTTGTTTGATCTTTTGGTCATATGACCCCATCGCAACTAGACACCATATAAATAGTATATGTGGTATTTTATTTAAAAATAAAATAGTTCTTTTCATTTGGGTAGCCTATCAATATCATTTTTGCCAATGCAAGTTCCAATACGAAAGACTGTTTTGACCCTAGGCAGTCTTTGTCGAAACTCTTACATACGAAATAGATTCAATTGTTTTGATTCGTTTTTGTTCATATATACGAGCGTAACAGATTCCTCGTTGGACACTGAAAGATTAATTTAAACGACAAAAGTTGTTTCGTTAAATGACATGTAAACATAACCTTAAATTATTACGTATGAATTTTACACACCCGACATGAACTTTAAACCATTTTCAAGTCAAAAGTTATGACTTTAAAAGTATTTTTCATGTTTCCATGTTTTAAATCACATCAGCGAGTCAGCTGCGTGGTCCGAATATGTATTGTTATATTGTATTATAAAACCACAACTTTTTAACGAACAAGGGTATAGTTTAAATAGAAACTTTTTGAGCAACATGTGATGTGCAGTTATGGGTCATTAGGCTACACTGATCATACCAGGGCTGTAAAAAACTGTTTGCTGAGAAAAAAAGCTGCTTTTTAAAACAGTTGGAAAAAACAGGTTTAGAAAAAACTGAAACTCGAAGTTGTATTAGCAGCTAAAAAATAAAGCACAAACGTTCAGTTTTCTAAGATTACTTTTTCATTCCCATTACCACCATGTCCTTTACTGATTTTGGGTGTAAAGCATTTAGAAAGGATAAAAATAATCCTTGTAAGTGTAGTAATAATTAAATTACATTCTCAAGACGTAATATATATGTATGCCATTTTATATTTACAAAATGCAATGAATTTCTAATAGAAGCATTCTTTTTTTTACTTAAAAACTAAATAGTCCTTTGCATATTTACTGAAATGCAAACAATTTAGAATATTTTTAGTTGATTAAAAAATATTGATAATATAATAAATATAAAAAATATGTTTAAATAAAATTAGGTTATATATTTACAAAATGTGAGATTAACTTAAATCACAATTTAAATCATTTGACCGAAAAGAGTTGTGTATTCTGATAACAATTGTCATATTTTTATTTGGGTGAAAGTAGGTTTTCACTTTTCAACACTGAAAAAAGTAACCTTAATAAGTACAATATAGTAATAAGAACATAGGCCAAATGTGTTTAAATAAAATTAGCTCTATATAGTTACAAAATTATAGGTTATTAACATTATGTTATTATAGGTTATTATGTCTTTTCAAATTAGTCACACTGGATTTATACGATAAGGCTTGTTTACATATCTTGCAAAAAGCCTTTTCATTCTCAGCCTTAGAAAAATAGTTCCAAATTATACTTCTTTGACGGTCAATTTTAAAACGTATGACACTAAACGATTTGATTATGTTCAGATGTAGCCTATATTTCGTAAAATTTTAGAAAAAGAACTAAAATAACCTAAAATTATTCAAGATATACACAAGAGTAAATATTGTGAATTTTAAAAAGTCCACACATCCAATAAATAATTAAAAACTATGCACTTAATTCTAAAAACATAAAAAAAGGTAAAGAAAACTTTCAAAATTGTCCACTACATATTTTTAAATTTCTAAACACAAAATAAACTACGGAGAATAACTAATATAAAAAACAATTATGACTGATTGTACAGTTTAAAAAATATTTGAACAACAAATTTTACATTTTAAAACTTTCAAACAACTCGCAACAAAATAGAGATAAACGTTGACAACGCCCAAACAGTTCTTACTTCACTACAAGCAACAAGAAAAGCATAAAATCAGGTTGAAGAAAAGCAGCAGGAAAACAACAGGAAAAAAGTTTTAGCGCTTGCGGCAACGTTCGAATAGAACGTGAGTGGTGGGGAAGTCCCAACAGCTGTTCCTTGTTTAACCAATCACGAACCAGTCCAAATCAAACTACTTGTTTCGGTTTGGAAAAGCAGTTTGTTTGTCGTAAATAGAAAAACAGTTTTTTTTTAACAGTTTAGTGTTTTCTTACCCACCTCTAGTTCCTACTCAACGATTGTGAAGAAAAAGGAAGGAGCTGTGGTAAGAGTGGGGAATCCACCTCTCTCTCTCTCTCTCTCTCTCTCACACACACACACACACACACACACACACACACACACACACACACACACACACACACGAGAATTTTTAGCGCATGTAGGAGATTCCCCTCCAGCCGTCCAGTGACACAGAGTCTGTCAATCTGTTCCTACTCAGCGATAGTGAAGAAAAAGGAAGGAGCTATGGTAAGAGTGGGGAATCCACCTCTCTCTCTCTCTCTCTCTCTCTCTCTCTCTCTCACACACACACACACACACACACACACACACACAAATTCTCTCTCTGTCCCACTGGTGTTCTGAGTGGTACTTACAGCTCTGACTTCTGTGTTGTTTGTACTGGCGTGTAACACTTCCTTCACACAAACCCCCATAGCCCACACAAAATGTAAGTATGTATTCACACCACCTTACCAAGAACGAATACCGTCCGCTTATTGCTGTACTGTGTGCTTGTGTAGAGGCTGTCGGATATGTCGCCCCATCTAATATGCATATTGTGCGATAACAATTTCTGAAACCACATTTAAACTTAGGCAACTGCTTCAACTGCCGACGTCGACTAAGAAATGTTAGTACGGATGAAAATTAATCGAAGAAGCATGTTGCTCAGGACCTTCGATACAGACACAGGATAGTCTGCGAAAGTCTACATCTCTGAATTGTCCAGTGTACTGTACACTTTAAAGTATTATGTTACGCGAGTTCAGAACAAGTTGTTCCGTTAATACAGGGCGATCCTTGATCCTTGACTGAACAAAGTCCCTTCGCCATAAACAAATGCTGGACATCAGCTGCGAAGACGTTTGTACCTTTGTTAAACAATAACGCAAAAATTTCTGTTATTGAACAGAAAATAAAAATCATGTCATATTTCTCTTTGTTTTTATTTTAATTACAATAATTATTCGAAAACAACAAATTAACACAACTAGTTTTTAACAAAATAGCCTAAAACTTATTACACACACACACACACACACACACACACACACACACACACACACACACACACACACACACACACACACACACATTCTCTCTCTGTCCCACTGGTGTTCTGAGTGGTAACTTACAGCTCTGACTTCTGTGTTGTTTGTACTGGCGTGTAACACTTCCTTCACACAAACCCCCATAACCTACACAAAATGTAAGTATGTATTCGCACCACCTTACCAAGAACGAATACCGTCCGCTTATTGCTGTAATCTGTGCTTGTGTAGAGGCTGTCAGATATGTCGCCCCATCTAATATGCATATTGTGCGATAACAATTTCTGAAACCACATTTAAACAAAAGGCAACTGCTTCAACTGCCGACGTCGACTAAGAAATGTTAGTACGGATGAAAATTAATCGAAGAAGCATGTTGCTCAGGACCTTCGATACAGACACAGGATAGTCTGCGAAAGTCTACATCTCTGAATTGTCCAGTGTACTGTAAGTGCTTTAAAGTATTATGTTACGCGAGTTCAGAACAAGTTGTTCCGTTAATACAGGGCGATCCTTGATCCTTGACTGAACAAAGTCCCTTCGCCATAAACAAATGCTGGACATCAGCTGCGAAGACGTTTGTACCTTTGTTAAACAATAACGCAAAAATTTCTGTTATTGAACAGAAAATAAAAATCATGTCATATTTCTCTTTGTTTTTATTTTAATTACAATAATTATTCGAAAACAACAAATTAACACAACTAGTTTTTAACAAAATTGCCTAAAACTTATTACAGCCTGTCAGCTATTCAATGAAATCAGATAGTTGCGAATTAATATAAAAACTTACCTTTTATTATAACCACTATATAAATTTGTGCTCTAGCATCACGCGACGCGCCAAATCCAACATCATAATCAGCCCTAAAACATAACATAAATGTTGGACACATCACCTGCAAAGTCTGTACCTTTGTTTAAACAAAACGCGTGAATCAACTGCAAATATTGGACATCGGCTGCAAAGAAGTGCGTACCTTTGTTAGACAAAATGTGTGAATGAACGGCAAATAAAAAAAAGTTGGACATCGGCTGCAAAGAAGTGCGTACCTTTGTTAGACAAAATGCGTGCATCAACGGTAAATAAACAAATGCTGGACATCGGCTGCAAAGAAGTGCGTACCTTTGTTAGACAAAAACGCGTGCATCAATGCAAATAAACAAATGCTGGACATCGGCTGCAAAGAAGTGCGTACCTTTGTTAGAAAAAACTCGTGCATCAATGCAAATAAACAAATGCTGGACATCGGTTGCAAAGAAGTGCGTACCTTTGTTAGACAAAACTCGTGCATCAATGCAAATAAACAAATGCTGGACATCGGCTGCAAAGAAGTGCGTACCTTTGTTAGACAAAACGCGTGCATCAATGCAAATAAACAAATGCTGGACATCGGCTGCAAAGAAGTGCGTACCTTTGTTAGACAAAACGCGTGCATCAACGGTAAATAAACAAATGCTGGACATCGGCTGCAAAGAAGTGCGTACCTCTATTAGACAAAACGCGTGCATCAACGGTAAATAAACAAATGCTGGACATCGGCTGCAAAGAAGTGCGTACCTTTGTTAGACAAAACGCGTGCATCAACGGTAAATAAACAAATGCTGGACATCGGCTGCAAAGAAGTGCGTACCTTTGTTAGACAAAACGCGTGCATCAACAGCAAATAAACAAATGCTGACATCGGCTGCAAAGAAGTGCGTACCTTTGTTAGACAAAACGCGTGCATCAACGGTAAATAAACAAATGCTGGACATCGGCTGCAAAGAAGTGCGTACCTTTGTTAGACAAAACGCGTGCATCAACGGTAAATAAACAAATGCTGGACATCGGCTGCAAAGAAGTGCGTACCTTTGTTAGACAAAACGCGTGCATCAACGGCAAATAAACAAATGCTGGACATCGGCTGCAAAGAAGTGCGTACCTTTGTTAGACAAAACGCGTGCATCAACGGCAAATAAACAAATGCTGGACATCGGCTGCAAAGAAGTGCGTACCTTTGTTAGACAAAACGCGTGCATCAACGGTAAATAAACAAATGCTGGACATCGGCTGCAAAGAAGTGCGTACCTTTGTTAGACAAAACGCGTGCATCAACGGTAAATAAACAAATGCTGGACATCGGCTGCAAAGAAGTGCGTACCTTTGTTAGACAAAACGCGTGCATCAACGGCAAATAAACAAATGCTGGACATCGGCTGCAAAGAAGTGCGTACCTTTGTTAGACAAAACGCGTGCATCAATGCAAATAAACAAATGCTGGACATCGGCTGCAAAGAAGTGCGTACCTTTGTTAGACAAAACGCGTGCATCAACGGCAAATAAACAAATGCTGGACATCGGCTGCAAAGAAGTGCGTACCTTTGTTAGACAAAACGCGTGCATCAACGGTAAATAAACAAATGCTGCACAGGCTGCAAAGAAGTGCGTACCTCTATTAGACAAAACGCGTGCATCAATGCAAATAAACAAATGCTGGACATCGGCTGCAAAGAAGTGCGTACCTTTGTTAGACAAAACGCGTGCATCAACGGCAAATAAACAAATGCTGGACATCGGCTGCAAAGAAGTGCGTACCTTTGTTAGACAAAACGCGTGCATCAACGGCAAATAAACAAATGCTGGACATCGGCTGCAAAGAAGTGCGTACCTTTGTTAGACAAAACGCGTGCATCAACGGTAAATAAACAAATGCTGGACATCGGCTGCAAAGAAGTGCGTACCTTTGTTAGACAAAACGCGTGCATCAACGGCAAATAAACAAATGCTGGACATCGGCTGCAAAGAAGTGCGTACCTTTGTTAGACAAAACGCGTGCATCAACGGTAAATAAACAAATGCTGGACATCGGCTGCAAAGAAGTGCGTACCTCTATTAGACAAAACGCGTGCATCAACGGTAAATAAACAAATGCTGGACATCGGCTGCAAAGAAGTGCGTACCTTTGTTAGACAAAACGCGTGCATCAACGGTAAATAAACAAATGCTGGACATCGGCTGCAAAGAAGTGCGTACCTTTGTTAGACAAAACGCGTGCATCAACAGTAAATAAACAAATGCTGGACATCGGCTGCAAAGAAGTGCGTACCTTTGTTAGACAAAACGCATGCATCAACAGTAAATAAACAAATGCTGGACATCGGCTGCAAAGAAGTGCGTACCTTTGTTAGACAAAACGCGTGCATCAACGGTAAATAAACAAATGCTGGACATCGGCTGCAAAGAAGTGCGTACCTTTGTTAGACAAAACGCGTGCATCAACAGTAAATAAACAAATGCTGGACATCGGCTGCAAAGAAGTGCGTACCTTTGTTAGACAAAACGCGTGCATCAACAGTAAATAAACAAATGCTGGACATCGGCTGCAAAGAAGTGCGTACCTTTGTTAGACAAAACGCGTGCATCAACGGTAAATAAACAAATGCTGGACATCGGCTGCAAAGAAGTGCGTACCTTTGTTAGACAAAACGCGTGCATCAACGGTAAATAAACAAATGCTGGACATCGGCTGCAAAGAAGTGCGTACCTTTGTTAGACAAAACGCGTTCATCAACAGAAAATAAACAAATGCTGGACATCGGCTGCAAAGAAGTGCGTACCTTTGTTAGACAAAACGCGTGCATCAACGGTAAATAAACAAATGCTGGACATCGGCTGCAAAGAAGTGCGTACCTTTGTTAGACAAAACGCGTGCATCAACGGTAAATAAACAAATGCTGGACATCGGCTGCAAAGAAGTGCGTACCTTTGTTAGACAAAACGCGTGCATCAACAGTAAATAAACAAATGCTGGACATCGGCTGCAAAGAAGTGCGTACCTTTGTTAGACAAAACGCATGCATCAACAGTAAATAAACAAATGCTGGACATCGGCTGCAAAGAAGTGCGTACCTTTGTTAGACAAAACGCATGCATCAACAGTAAATAAACAAATGCTGGACATCGGCTGCAAAGAAGTGCGTACCTTTGTTAGACAAAACGCATGCATCAACAGTAAATAAACAAATGCTGGACATCGGCTGCAAAGAAGTGCGTACCTTTGTTAGACAAAACGCATGCATCAACAGTAAATAAACAAATGCTGGACATCGGCTGCAAAGAAGTGCGTACCTTTGTTAGACAAAACGCGTTCATCAACAGAAAATAAACAAATGCTGGACATCGGCTGCAAAGAAGTGCGTACCTTTGTTAGACAAAACGCGTGCATCAACAGAAAATAAACAAATGCTGGACATCGGCTGCAAAGAAGTGCGTACCTTTGTTAGACAAAACGCGTTCATCAACAGAAAATAAACAAATGCTGGACATCGGCTGCAAAGAAGTGCGTACCTTTGTTAGACGTGCATCAACAGTAAATAAACAAATGCTGGACATCGGCTGCAAAGAAGTGCGTACCTTTGTTAGACAAAACGCGTGCATGAAAATAAACAAATGCTGGACATCGGCTGCAAAGAAGTGCGTACCTTTGTTAGACAAAACGCGTTCATAAATAAACAAATGCTGGATCGGCTGCATCGACAAAACGCTGCAGAAAATAAACAAATGCTGGAAGTGCAAAGAAGTGCGTACCTTTGTTAGACAAAACGCATGCATCAACAGTAAATAAACAAATGCTGGACATCGGCTGCAAAGAAGTGCGTACCTTTGTTAGACAAAACGCATGCATCAACAGTAAATAAACAAATGCTGGACATCGGCTGCAAAGAAGTGCGTACCTTTGTTAGACAGAACGCGTTAATAAATACAAATTATATACATAATTTGCCCCGATTATGACCTTCAAATACGTTTCGAAAAGAACTGCTAAAATTTCACGTGTATATTTCAAGGATGTTCACGATTCGTTTCGGTATTTTTAATGAAATTATTTCAAAAATTCAAAAATTGCTCCCGTTGCTTTTCCTTTACTGTTAACACTGATCCCTAGTTCTCATTAGCCTAACTGGTAAAGGTATGCATGATGTTAAGAAACAAACAAACACACACATACACACCTGTTTTACGCACAGTTAAATCTGAAAACGTGTATAGCCACCAAAATCTAAAAAATACTGTTTTCGCGATCACCAGACTTTCACTATGATTAAGTGAGTAAGGAGACATCTTGATCACACAGCTGATGATCTTTTTTTATTATGTGCAAACATTCCTAAAATTTTTAGCTAATTCTATCAACTGGTTTCGAAATAAAATGTGCATTAAATTAATGTTTTACAAATTAAATTCGCTGATGCTCATTTCTTTTATAAAAACAATTTTAATATATTTGTAATTTGTACCTTTTGTTTTAATAAATGCATTTTTTTAATTATTATTATTATTACTAGCAGTTCAAAGAGCAAACAGTAGAACCTCGTAGTGTATGGTTAATTAATACAGAGCGCTAGTAACTTGTTCCGTCAATGTAACCGGTAATAGTTACGAAAAATGTTACTACATCAGCTTTACTGGAAATTGTATGCTCTCTGTATGAAGCGGTCACAGGTCACAGGTATCATAGATTTTCTGATATCTGGTTGTTCGGCCAGTATTATAAAAAAATAAGCAGCAACTACACACTCTCAATGTGGATTCATAACCAGCCATCTTGAAACGGAAGTAAATTTTATCTGTAGATCAGTAAAACAATAAAAATACGTCTAAAATCAGTACAACACAGTACCGATTTTCGCCGGTAGCAATTTTGAGGTTATGTTGGTCACTTTTATTTTCGATTTTTATCGTACTTCTCCTGCTTTCATATTTTGGATTTTTGCTTTTGGGCACATAATAAAGCATTTTAGTAAGAAAAATATCGAAAACTCCAATAGATGCTGCACTGCATATTTACCATTTTTTCATATAATGTAATTACACAAATATATATACTACCTTACAATTAAAGTATCCTAATAAAATTGTTTATATATATATATATATATATATATATATATATATATATATATATATATATTATATATATATATATATATATATATATATATATATATATATATTATATAATATATATAATATATATATTCTGCACTCTGCTTTAAAAACATTGAATAGTCTTAAATGAAAAATACCAGATTGTGATTGTTAGATGAAAATGTAACATTAAAAACAATACTTTTGCAATAAATAAAACAGATTAAGATTTGTAAAATGGGATTAGATCTATGTCCATTTCAGGTGCCTAAATCTCATGTTCAGTAAACAGTAATTAAACCTAACTATAGTTAACAGATGTTACAAAACTAAAAACTGATAATTATTTTGGGTTGGGTAAGTAGTATAATGACGTTTTGTAAAACGGGAATAGGCCTATATGTATCTCTGATACTTAAACCACATACGTACCAAATTTCATCTCAATTGGTCCAGTGGTTAAAGCGTGATTGAATAACAAACAAACAAACAACACACACAAACTTTCAGAAATATAATATGAATTAGATAAGCAGCAACTATACACTCTCAATGTGGATTCATAACCAGCCATCTTGAAACGGAAGTAAATTTGGGAAAATATTACGCTTCTGCCATTTGAGCTTTATGCAAGATATCTTTGTACAAAATTTAAAAACATTCGGTCAACGCGTTTGGTCAAAACTGCGTAACAAAACACAAACCAAAAACGTTTTACAATCTCGTAGGCCTACATATTACATATTTGAATTCAGCTATAAACTTATAAACGCGTTTTGAATAATATTTCTTTCTTATTTATCAAGTTACTAAACAAAAACGAACCAATCAGGCTTAGGCTACGGTAATTTTATGACGACCGGCCACAGCCTACCAGAGTGGAGAGGTCGTCAAAGCGTTGACTGCTGACTAGGCGCTACACTGTGGTTGTGGCAAATCAGCTGTGAAAGTTCAAGGCCGTAAGATGTTCAGTTATAATACCGGTATTTTGTTAATCTGCAATCCGATTGTTTAGTTCTACGACCTGGTACTGAATTGGCTGCAAATTTATTTTAATTCAAAAAAAGTATCTGCCTCATTCAACATTAATGTATCCCCACTTTTTCTCACTATCCACAGAAAATTACAGAATCATGAAAAATAACGACCTTGAGATTTATTTCATATTTATTATATTTCTTAAAAAATTATACAAAATATGAAAGACCTACAGGAGGAATAAATACCCGTAGGTTGGTCCTTAAAATTAATTCCTTACTTGTATGTAAATACTTTTAAAAATTCTCTCTCTCTCTCTCTCTCTCTCTCTCTCTCTCTCTCTCTCTCCCTCCCTCTCTCAGTACTGTTATTATAAAATGTAAATTTAACGGATATTTAACACAAAAACATTTTTGTATTATGAAATTAATTAACAAAAAAAATCACTTATAAAAGATTTGTACTTAGATCACATTAAATTTTAAATTGTCCTTTTAACTTTTTTTTTAGATTTTTAGATCCACATTTGAAAGTTTTTAAATCATTTGGAAGAACAATATATTTCTTGGCATAAGATGTAACATCTTTGACCAATTGTTAAGCATTGTTCCGGTACTCTGACACTTTTGTAGCGAGTATTGCAAGGATTCTGCACAATTTTTTTTTTTTTTTTTGTTTAACGTCCGACTATTGTGCACACTTGGGCTAATACAGACGATGGGATGATTTATAGCGTATGAAAATGCCAAGCCCTGGCCGGGAATTGAACCCGGGTCCTCGGGGTGAAAGCCCAGTACGCTATCAACTAGGCCACCGAGGCGGCGGTAGATAGTGTAAATTACACAAATAAATACCAAAGTGAAGCAGCATCTACTTTTTTTGAAGTCAGATGAAGCTGGGAAAAGTGGATTCTAATCATTTTTTTCACGTTCACCGTACGTTTTATAACCTTCGCATTGCAGTCATGTTAAAAGCATCTAACAAACAATACTGAATATAAAAATGTTACCGTTAATGGAAACGAATTGATAAAATTGTTTCCGATTATTTTTATTTATTTATTTATTTTTTTTTGGGGTTTAACGTCCGACTATTGTGCACACTTGGGCTAATGCAGACGATGGGATGATTTATAGCGTATGTAAATGCCAAGCCCTCGCCGGGGATCGAACCCGGGTCCTCGGGGTGAAAGCCTAGTGCGTTATCCACTAGACCACCGAGGCGGCTCAAATTCTTCTTTTAAGTCACTGTTTTGATACACTACAGATTTTTAAGCCAAATACTTGTCTAATATGTTATATAAATACAACATTTTTTAAAAGTTAAAAAAAACGAACTAGGAGATTTACGAATTGGCCAATTTGGAAATGGAACGAGTTAGAAAAGAGGTGTAATTAGAAGTGTGTGGACTCGATGTTTTTTTCGGAATTGCAGGATTAACCGTAAGAAAAGTGAAGCATTGTAGTCGCACCCTGTCCGATTTTTTTTATTTAACTTTCAATCTCTTTATTTCTCGATTATATAGGAACTATTTAAAGAGACATAGTGTATAAACCATTATTCCAATTTTAAATTTTTCGATCATTCAATGATTGACAGCTTCAGTCAATATTCTTTATCTAGTCAGAGAGAACAAAGTCCACCCATAATAAATTATTTTTTACGACTTTTTATTATTTTTTGCTTAGTTGTTTGACAAAAAGAAAGCTATTCTTTGAATAGTACCAAATGTTTATATTTCCTAGAAAACAATGTACGTTCATTTGACATACTTCACTGAATTTGAAACCTATTAGATGTAATTGTTTTCAATCGATGTTCTTGTTATAAATGTTATCTAGTTTGTGAGTAATGTTAAGTTTTAGCGTCCTGTTGTTTCGTTAGTAGTTGTGTTTAGGCGATGATAGCCTAATGTGCTTTTCGCCTTAAAAAAATCAATCAATTATAAAATTTATTAATTTAATTTACGGAAAATACAGCTTATAAGAGCAAATTAAAATTAACATTATCTTTAAACACAGTTTAAACATGTTTATCTCTGAGACTAACTTGTTCAAATTATTTAAAAATAAATTAAAACCCTTTCTAAAAAAAACCTTGAAACAAAATCTGTATCAACAAACTTAGGTCTACATCAACAAAGGCCTCGGTGGCCTAGTTGATAGCGTACTGGTCTTTCACCCCGAGGACCCTGGTTCGATTCACGGCCAGGGCTTGGCATTTTCATACGCTATAAATCATCCCATCGTCTGCATTAGCCCAAGTGTGCACAATAGTCGGACTTTAAAAAAAAAAAAGATGCATTAACAAAACGTATAAATCGATACCTCCCCCAGGAAAAAAAATGGAAAAATCGATCCCATAGTTTGACGATTACTTGAAAATGTAATCCATCCAACCTGTTGGACAAAAACGCGTTTCTACCGCCTTATTTTTGGTTTTCATTTCATTTTAATATAATAGAAAACAGTTATAAAATATATCACTCTTAATGAAAAATAAATAATTTATTCGGATAAATTATCAAATTATCAAGTCTTAAAGGTTATGTAAAAACACGAGTATACGGAAACAAATCTGTCAGGAATGTAGACTGAGTAAATACACACCAGAAGATTACGAGAATCCAATACAGTATGTGCCAGGTGAATACAAATAAATGTAAAAATTGTCCGTTACCGCAGAGAGCGGAATGGAGTGGAGTGGACCAATTAACGGTAATATTCCGTAACTATAATATTCCCGTTAACGTCGGAGCAGAGTTGCCTTGCCTTGGGCGGTATCGGTCGCGCGTCCTCCACGCATAACTGTACAACTGCTGCTCTGCTGCTCTGATCCTCTTCTCTCCTCTATCTGCATCAGTTACACCGGCATTTATACTTGTGTATCAAAACTCTTCGTCAGTACAAATAAATCCTTCTGTATCCTAGATGTACATGAAATTTACTCAAAACCTCAAAAATGCAAAAAAAGATAATTAAACTTTATAAAGTTCGCTAATGAACATACTGTACAAAGTAATACTTCCTTTAATTCCAAAATTACTCGATAAACTTAACGGTGCTTATAAAATCGCATTTTTATATTAAATTTTATTATTCCAAGTAAACCAAATTATTTCGCTTTACTTAATTTTTTTTTTTTTAACGTCCGACTATTGTGCACACTTAGGCTGATGCAGACGATGGGATGATTTATAGCGTATGAAAATGCCAAGCCCTGGCCGGGAATCGAACCAGGGTCTTCGGGGTGAAACTGGGCCACCAAGGCGGCTTTACTTAATAAACCAAGCGCGTATATAAAGTAAGTATGATGATCGTTAGAAAAATCCATTTTAAGATTTTATGAATCATTAAAATTTCAGGTTCCAAGATCAAAATGTGTTTACTTCGTTGTGTCCGTGCACAGTGGCTCCAGACTAAACGAATTGTCCGATTTAGTGAAATTCGGCAAGCAGTTCACGTCTACCACATATCAGGACCACCAATTTTTCAGTAACAGTTTTTTTGAAGCCCCTTTAGGCCGCCTCGGTGGCCCAGTGGATAGCGTGCTGGGCTTTCACCCCGAGGACCCGAGTTCGATTCCCGGCCAGGGCTTGGCATTTTCATACGCTATAAATCATCCCAACGTCTGCATTTATAGTGTGCACAATAGTCGGACGTTAAAAAAAAAAAAAAAAAAATTGAAGCCCCTTTTGATGGATCTTTTTTAATCTAAATTTTTTTAAAGTCGGGTTGCCAAGCAATCGTGAAAATGTAAAAATTAGGTGTAATTTCTCGAAATATTTTCATTTAGATTTTGCTAACATGGTCATTTATGATTCACGACGTGATTTGAAATAAAAAAAAAACTGTTTATATATAAAAAGGAAGATTAAAATAAACCCCTAGTGGCGGGGGTTTTGAGGTTTACTTCCTAACCGTAAATACCCATTTTTAAATGTGTTACACTGACGAGTTATAATTCTTCGTTTATACGAGCAATGTTTTCCGTTCTTCCTCCCTTCCCAAACCAGATTTTTGTGGGAACAGTTAAATTTATAATGTTTTTTGTATTGTTTCCACAATAAAAGTATTTTCGTAAGTATACAAAAAGTAGACCTGCTACCTACAACTACAACGAACAAAGTTTCGTCAAAATTCGTTTAAAACTTACAAATGATAAAATTTAACAGTTTACTCAGGGTTCTAAAACTTACTGACAGACATTTTTGCGTAACGTCTATACTTTATGCCAGTTTACTAATGAGGAAGATTTTTTTTTTAACGTCCTACTATTGTGCGCACTTGGGCTAATGCAGACGATGGGATGATTTATAGCGTATGAAAATGTCAAGCCCTGGCCGGGAATCTAACCCGGGACCTCGGCGATCAACGGTAAGGGAAAAAAGGTACGGGAGTAACTGCGGCTCGAACTAAAAACCTTTATGTGCACAGAACGAGTGACGCAGTAGACGACCGATGCTTTAACCGCTTCGACTACCGAGCCTGGGACAGAAGAACGGACCGGACTTACGGATGCATTTTAAATCGGAAATATTACCCATTTTAGAGGCCTGCTTCGAAATTTGCTAAACTGATTTATTTTCTTCATATATGATCAGAACAGATAACCTGAACATAACAGATAATTTTATTGGGACTTTTACAAACTTTACCATTTTTCAAGCTTTTTTTTCGACAGCTTCCGAACTGGATTTTTGAGTTATATAGAGACCTATATACAGTTGACATTTTTTTTATATTCTTCTTCTTTTCTGCTAGGATTATTATCACTGTGATCAGTATAATGATCTGCCTTCCCTAGCTTCGTCAGTTCTACTTTCGTTGACGCGTTTCGGAGAACCTCCATCTTCAAAAACTATATCTATACTCTAGAGATAGATACTCTACTCTATACTCTAGAGTAGAGATAGATACTCTACTCTATACTCTAGAGTAGAGTATAGATATAGTTTTTGAAGATGGAGGTTCTCCGAAACGCGTCAAGGAAAGTAGAATTGACGAAGCTAGGGAAGGCAGATCATAATACTCAACACCTATATACAGTATTTTGTTTTGGGCGGTTATGGACAACATTTGATCACATTTAACAGGTTTTGTTTACCAAACGAGAGTTTCAAAAACCTGTGAATTATCTCAAAAACCGATAACAATGCCTTTTACGTACAAACTGTACTTCATATACTGAAGGTAAATAAACTAGTTGATAGTGTACTGGGCTTTCAACCCGAGGACCCGGGTTCGATTCCCGGCCAGGGCTTGGCATTTTCATACGCTATAAATCATCCCATTGTCTGCATTAGCCCAAGTGTGCACAATAGTCGGACGTTAAACACAAAAAAATAAACGGTCACTTTCTTGACAAATATGCAAGTGCGCAAATCGGGACGCGTTAAGCTGAGAGACAAATATCGCTGATTGTTTTTAACGCCGCGATACAGCCATGACGTACACAAGACTTCACTGTTACGGCCAAGAATTGCTGACAAAAAGTGATTAAGGTCAGCTGATAAGGCCTGCTGTCGCATCAAAACTTCCTACGCTCGATTTCAAAACTCAATCCACAACTGTTACAACAAAATTTTCTCAGTAATTAATTACTTACGCGACTGTAGCAAATGTGAAAATTCCCGTAATTGTTACGTCATATTTTCACAGATCATAAAACAGGTCTAGTCAAATTATCGACGAATTAGCAAAACGTCTTACGCAATACATTATCAAACAGCAACTTGCTACCTCGGTACGTCACAAGATATCTCAAAAGTTAAACAAATAAAATATTATAAAAAAATCGATTAACGATTTAGGGAACATTTCTGTTTCCGGTTCCGACAATAATGCGATACTATCTCCTGTTTTAATTATTGGATTTTTATGAAATTAGTACCATACGTCCCATTTGGAAAAGGACCTTCCTGCTTTCAGGTAGTCCTATCCTGTTATCCTGTAGCTAGAACGTTTTTCGAATGACAAAAGCTACAGCAAGAATTTCAAGTTAACTGATGTGTATTTTTGTTACTGTATACTGTATGGACGGCCGTTTACTATTACTATTCATGTTTACGTTTTCCCATTCAACGAGAAATTCATGTTTGCGTTTTCCCATTCAACGAGAAATTCATGTTTGCGTTTTCCCATTCCCGAGTCAAACTAATCTTAATATATAAAAGAACATCTCATTGACTGACTGATTCATAATCAATGCAGAGCCAAAACTACTAAAGTAGTTTTTCAATGCTAGTTTTTCGCTAGTTTTCAACGATAGCGACTTGAAATTTTGAGGGTACATTTACGTTATTATATAGGCGTGCACCAAGAAAGGATTTTGCAAAAATTTGATTTTAACGCCATTAAACTACTTACCCAGTCCAACTTTAATAATCAACGTACAGCCGAGACTATTATAGCTAGAGATTTGAAATTCTCAGGGTACCTTCTTACAATAAATTCGAGATGCATTAAGAAAGGATATGCAAAAATTTGATTTTAACGCCATTTTTAACGCCATAATAATCAACTACTATTATAGCTAGAGATTTGAAATTCTCAGGGTACCTTCTTACAATAAATTCGAGATGCCAAAAATTTGATTTTAACGCCATTAAACTACTTACACAGTCCAACTTTAATAATCAACATACAGCCGAGACTATTATAGCTAGAGATTTGAAATTCTCAGGGTACCTTCTTACAATAAATTCGAGATGCATTAAGAAAGGATATGCAAAAATTTGATTTTAACGCCATTAAACTACTTACACAGTCCAACTTTAATAATCAACGTACAGCCGAGACTATTATAACTAGAGACTTGAACTTTTCAGAGTTGCCGCTACATGTATGGGTGCACTGAAAAACGATTTTCCAATATTCAACCCCTAAAGTGGTAAAAATTGGGTACAACAATTTTTATTGGAAAAAAATGTTTTTCGCCCGACTTTCTTAAAACGTAACTAGTCAGTCTTAAATATAAGTAATAAAATATACCTTTCACCATTTCCCAAAACGCATCCCTTAAAGAGATTGAAAGGGATAGAAAATGTAAAAAAAGGGGTACACAATTTTGATTGAAAAAAATTTTGCATCGCATATCCTAGAAATATGCTATGAAACACGAATAATGAAACACATATTTTAACATTTTTCTTAAGTCATCCCTTAAAAGAATAAAAACGTAAAGAGCTATCATTGGAGAAAAATATCATATTTTCTTAAATTCGAATGGAACACGTTTGAAGACAATAAAACAACATATTCAGGTTATAATATTTTTTCATATTCACTGTAAAATAATCACGAGTTTAGATGATCACGCTTTTATGAATATATTTTTTTGTTTCTAAATTATTATATTACTGAAACACTGTCGTAAGCGAAGTCTCGACGGGTAATGCTAGTGATTTATACTATAAAAGTACTGGAATGATAACCCTTATGACATTATAAGGGTTATGCCACTGTCACTGCTTGTGGCATCTTGCGGTAGTGTGTTCAAATACTTTTAGGTAGATAATAGTACTGTATTTTCTCAAACGTCTCCACCGCCGTCCTTACAGCCTGCAGCACTCGTAGCGGCAAATAATCGAATTACTTGGACTTTAGCCGCGAGTACCCAATGTCTGGTACTGCGCATATATTTGGCACTATTTCAACAAAATGAAAATAACTGTACAGCCTTAGAAGAGCTGTTCTTATCCAATAGGCCTCCCCTCCCCCAGTGATGCATTTTATCACTTTGAAATTAATGTCTAAAAACAAATGCTATTTGCAAGTCAGCAGTGTTTTGTCTAGGCTATACACACGGGGGTTTCGGTCTTTTAGGCCTACAGTGTTTTTATATAGTATGTTTTTTGTTATGAAAAGACAGAAGATAATAAAACTGCATGTAAATACTGTTTGTTTACCAGTTGGATATGATTATATGTTATTGTTGTACAATTTATGAGCAACATGACTCGCGTGAAACATGGTCACTGCTGCGTCTGAACTTGCGCACTTCAAGGTTACGTGTGTGACTGCAATTTATGTAAGCTTTCCGTTAACGTCGATCCTTCGTCCTAATTAGTCTAAGTAGCATAAAATAAACACGGTAAGGGAAAAAAGGCAAATGTGTTCAGAAAAATTTAGGACATAAATTATTTATTTCACGTGTTCATTTCAGTTTTTTCGTCAGAAAAAAAGTACGTTCTTTTTCTTGAATAACCTATACGAACAATTAATAATGTTCCGTTTTGACGAAAAAAATACAGTCACGTTAGTTAAGCAATTAGTAAAACTGTAATTATAGACAATATTTTGGAAAGTAAAGTTAATACACTGTACGGAACCTCTACCTTATTACACAGGTCGATCTCTAACTTATAACACGGTACTGTTGAAGGAAAACCGAATCTCCAAGTTAATATATCTCTAGCTATGTAAGTTCCGTTATGTTGCCGACGTCGCTGCTTGCAGGCGCTTCAGTATCTTTACAGTTGAATATGTTGTCAATACTATGGTCAACAAATTATCTAAATGTTTATTTTAATACCTTCCAGTACAAGCCTTTAAAACTTTATATTTTAATAATATATCTTTCTTTAAATAAGCCACGGAACTGTAGTCTCCAAGTTAATACACAGTACGGAACCTCTATCTTATTACACAGGTCGATCTCTAACTTATAACACGGTACTGTTGAAGGAAAACCGAATCTCCAAGTTAATATATCTCTAAGCTATTACACCTTCCCGTACTAACTTGCCAAATTTATTAACATCGTTCCAAAAATGTTTGCCATAAACACGTTGCACCGTCTCAACAGTTTCATTAGATTTACGTTTTTTGTCATTTTCAGGTTGTGAAATTTCAGATTATTAATTTTCTACAACGCGGTCCTTGAAGGCATGTTGTACATCTGAGCCGATTTTTTTCATAACCGACAGCAATTTTTGAGATTTTTTTGCTTATTTCCTGAAGACGGTAAACTAAAATCTTGAGTCGATTTAACTAACCCTTAAAACCGATAAGTGATTACCAAACTTTCTGTACGGTAGCCTACAAAAACAAAAATGTTGGAACCAAAATTCAGTAATTTTTCCACAGAACAAATAACTTGCCCAAACATACACAGAGGGATATTCACGAAATTCTATATTTTAGAGACCGAAACATTTTTTAAAAAGGCTTTTGGCGAAAAGCAAAATCTCGTACACGGTGGCGAAACTAGATGGAAATACTGTTACTTAAATACAACTTGACACTAAACACTAAAATTACATAACATTATTGAAATACGTGAACTTAAACAAACAAAGATTAACAGGATAGAAATGTGAAACCAAAAACAAATAATAGGCCTATAACAACAAAATGCGGAACTAAAAAAAAGGTGGCAGTCGCATGACTACTTCTTATCACGGGTTATGGCTGTACATTTTACACCACAAAATTTAATTTATAGTCGATTTTCAAAATCACGAGTACGTTCATTTCAGTTTAATATACTTCTAAATACAATATTATATGATTTTTTTGTTTTTTGCCAAAACAGATTTTTTCTACTCGACACTAGAATAGCCTATAACTGACCATGGGAGTAGCACGGAGTCCCAAATGTATTCCTGCTACTCTTAATATCTTAATAATTATTAATTGTCATTGTAAATGTCAACTTCAATGGAAACTGCAATATTTTAATTTGGAAAGACAGGTTGTTTAGAATTATAAGATTGTTTCAATTAAAATCATTGCAAATCATTATCTAATTCATATTATATTTCTGAAAGTTTGTGTTGTGTTTGTTTGTTTGTTATTCAATCACGCTTTAACCACTGGACCAATTGAGATGAACTTTGGTACGAATATGGTTTAAGTATCAGAGATACATATAGGCCTATTCCCGTTTTGCAAAACGTCATTATACTACTTATCCAGTCCAAAATAATTATCAGTTTTTAGTTTTGTGGCATTGTTAATTGTAGTTATTTACTGGACCTGTGATTTAGGTACCTGAGATGAACATAGATTCAATCCTATCTTAAGAATCTTAATCTGTGTTTTATTTATTGCAATATTATTGCTTTTAATGTAACTTTTTCAATATTTTAGTTGAAATTTTTTTCAAAACTGACTTTTAATTTGTTACTTTGTGTCGAATTTTCAATATTAAATGTAAAAAAATCCCTACACAGAGTGCCAATTGTAAGGTAGTATATATATTTGTGTAATTATATTATATGAAAAAATGGTAAATATACAGTGTAGCATATCCTTATTTTTCGATATTATTACTAAAATGCTTTATTATGTGCCCAAAAGCAAGAATCCAAAATATGAAAGCACGAGAAATACGATAAAATCGAAAATAAAAGTGACCAACATAACCTCAAAATTGCTACCCGGCGAAAATCAGTAACGTGTTATAAATCGGTAAAACAATAAAAATACGTCTAACACTGGTTTTGGGTGATAAGAAACCCATTTTTTAAAAGAATACTGCATAACCAAACTGACACGGTTGTTAGGCCTAACAAGGTGATGCGTGAAAAAACCTTTATATTTTTTAAAAAATAGCCTACTAAATATCCTGACACGGTTGTTGGGCCTATCACGATGATACGTGAAAAAACCTTTATATTTTTTTAATAAATACTACATATCCTAACTGACACGGTTGTTAGGCCTAACACCGTGATGCGTGAAAAAAACTTTATATTTTTTTAAAGACTACTACATATCCCAACTGACACGGTTGTTGGGCCTATCTTGGTGATGTGTGAAAAAAACCTTTATTTTTTTTTAGAATACAACATAACCTAATTGACACGGTTGTTAGGCCTAACACGGTGATGCGTGAAAAACCTTTATATTTTTTTAAAGAATACTACATATTCTAACTGATACGTTTGTTAGGCCTATCATGGTGATGTGTGAAAAAAACCTTTACTTTTTAAAGAATACTATATAACCTAATTGATACGGCTATTAGGCCTAACACGGTGATGCGTGAAAAACCTTTACATTTTTTTTAATATTTTTTTTTTAAAGAATAGTACATATCCTAACTGACATTGTTGTTGGGCCTATCACGGTAATGTGTGAAAAAACCTTTATTTTTTTTAAATAGTACTGAAATCTTAACTGACACGGTTGTTAGGTCTACCATGGTAATGCGTGAAAAATACTTTATATTTTTTTAAAAGAATACTCCATAAGCTAACTAACATGGTTGTTATGCCTAACACGGTGATCCATTAAAAAAACCTTTATTAATTTTTTTTAAATAGTACTTATAACCTAACTGACATGGTTGTTGGGCCTAATAAGGTGATGCATGAAAAAAACGTTATATTTTTTTTTAAGAGTAACTTAACTAACACGGTTGTTAGGTCTAACACAGTGATGAGTGAAAAAACCTTTATTTTTTTTTTTTTTAAGAATACTACATATCCTGACACGGTTGTTGGGCCTATCACGATGATGTGTGAAAAAACCTTTATATTTTTTTTTAAGAATTCTACATATCATAACTGACACGGTTGTTAGGCCTAACACGGTGATGCGTGAAAAAATCTTTATATTCTTTTAAAGAATACTTGGCTACATATCCTAACTGACACGGTGGTGCGTAAAAAAACCTTTATATTTTTTTAAAGAATACCACATATCCTAACTGACATGGTTGTTGGACATATCATGGCGATGTGTGAAAAAACCACATCTTATTTTTTTCAAAGAGTACTTCAAACCTTAACTGACACGTTTGTTAGGTCATGGTGATGAGTGAAAAATCTTTATATTTTTTTTTTAAAGAATACTGCATAAGTTAACTAACATGGTTGTTAGGCCTAACGCGGTGATGCATTAAAAAAAACCTTTATTTATTTTTTAAAAAAGAGTACTCCAGAACCTGACACGGTTGTTGGGCCTAATACGGTGATGCAGGAAAAAAACCTTAATTTTTTTTAAAGAGTACTCCATAACTTAACTAACACGGTGGTGCGTTAAAAACCTTTATTTTAAAAAAGGAATACACCATAACCTAACTTACACGGTTGTTGGTCCTAACACGGTGATGCGTGATCTTTAATGTATATTACGATTGCTGGAAAAGCCGTGACGGGTAACAGGTATCATATTATATTTCTGAAAGTTTGTTTTTGTTTATTTGTTTGTTATTCAATCACACTTTAACTACTGGACCAATTGAGATTAAATTTGGTATGAACACAATTTAGGTACCTGAGATAAACACAATACTATTCCAGTTTAACTGAATAATAGTGACTTTTTAATAATACTGTATTTTATTAAAATATGACAGGACCCTGTTTTAAGAGTATCGAGTAGCAAAAATGTATATTTCTTGGCCGAAAACCATAAATCGTATAATATTGTAAATAGAAATATATTAAAATGAAATGACCTATTCTGATTTTGAAAATCGACTATAAATTTTATTGCCTACATTATAATTGCAGGCAAAGCCGCAACGGGTAACAGCTAGTAAACAATAATTTTATAATAAATAATAACAGGGATTCAGATTTTTAAAACAAGAATACATCTATGTCCATCTCGGGTACCTAAACCATGTTCATTTTAAATTTCATCTCAATCGGTCCAGTAGTTAATGTGTGATTGAATAACAAACAAAACACACATAAACGTTCAAATTTAAAATATTATATTAAGAAGTATAAAATATTATTAAAACGTCATTGTTGTAGCCTACAGTTAACACATATCACAAAACTGAATGCTAAATAATTCAGTTGCACTGGGTAAGTAGTATAATGAAATTTAAATATTTATTATTAACACCTACCAATATATAATAACGTATAAAACGTCACTGTTACACAGTTAACACTTGTCATAAAACTAAATACTAAATAAAGTTGGACTGGGTAAGTAGTATAATGGCGTTTAAAATAATTTAAATATTTATTATTCACACCTACCAATATATAATAAACGTATAAAACGTCACTGTTACACAGTTAACACGACACAAAATCTAAATAATTAAGTTGGACTGGGTAAGTAATATAATGGCGCGAACATACAAGTTTTCACTTCAAAAATACATTTTAAAACAAAAAGCGTGATGCGTGACGGCAAACTGAATTTTTTTCCCAAGCAAAACATACATCCATACCCCGCCAAAAGAAGTATTCACTTAAAAAAACTATAACCATTTTTTAAAAATATATTAATGTAATTTTTTTTTTTTTTTTAACGTCCGACTATTGTGTACACTTGGGCTAATGCAGACGTTGGGATGATTTATAGCGACGTTGGGATGATTTATGAAAATGCCAAGCCCTCGCCGGGAATCGAACCCGGGTCCTCGGGGTGAAAGCCTATACCATTACATTAATAATAATGGTATATTATTAATATACCATTAATAATATACATTATTATTAATACATTATTATTATTATATACATTATTATTATTCTGTTTGTGACAATGGTATATTACAATGGTATATACACTGCATAACAATACCATAAAGTAGTTCAAATATATTTAAACGACGTAAAAAATTACTACGAAGCAGCAAGAAAAAAGAAAGTAAATACACAAAAAAATCACAAAAAACACAGTTGATAAATTTGAACTGTTTGTACTTAAAGACAGTGCAGCTTTTAAAAGACAGTGACACTTCTTACGAGGAACTCAAGTTTGCATAATTTTATAATACGGTAAATCTTAAAACTTTTTTTCCGGCGAAAAACCTTTATGGTTATGATCGCCGTAACACTCGACCAGTCAACTGCAACACCAAATAATAATTCGTCCAAATTTCAGTTGTAGAAAGGTTTACACATGAAAAACATGCATCGGTGGCCTAGTTGATAGCGTACTGGGTTTTCACCCCAAGGACCCGGGTTCGATACCCGGCCATGGTTTGGCATTTTCATACGCTATAAATCATCCCATCGTCTGCATTAGTCCAAGTGTGCACAATAGTCGGACGTTGAACACACAAAAAAAGTTTTAACAACAATGGCAGTCTGTAAATGCAAAAAGCGTTTGACATGTAAATCGTAAAGCAAGGCATATAAGTCGAACAGTTAGCTCCGATAATTTCGATAAGCCAATTTTCATACCGGCTGATGTCATCCTACCCGACAATCAGAACAATGCCACATTAATCTAACGTCCAAAGGAAATGATGAAGGAAGCCACCGGATAATAAGCCAATCACGGCAAGACCAATATGCATCTTGTCTTGACAATTTCCTTTAATCAATAATAGACAGATCGTGCAACATGTAAAATATGGCGGGGCTTAGATGGAACCGAACTATAACAAAAGCTTGGGCGGGGCGAGAAGTCATATCCAGCAGGCCAGGCCATGCATGCACCGGAAGTCGGTTGTGACGACACCCTAACTAAATTGCTTTGTCGTTGATACAATAAGCTACGTTACATTACACGGATAGACAGCGAACGTTTAGATCAGAGAGATGCGCTGCTTTGCCGATCTTTGGAGCAACGGTAAAAGTATTTATTTATAACTTTGGCAGAACCGAGAACGAATATACTGTATGCCGATTGCGGGATTGACGAGTTACATTTTGTGGCAAAGGTTTTTAATTTAAATAGCTCAGTTATTTATATTTATTAAAAGCTAAAATGGATTTTTGGAGGAAGGTTACTCATACCTTTTCTTAGAGTCCAAATAGATTCGAACATTTAGAAACTTAATTTTGTAAATAGCACACAACGGTTATGCGCAAGTGGGAACGGTCAAAAGACAACCTTAATGCAGCCTTAACGTTGCTTAGTTTGTACCACTTCGTGTAGGTCCGTCATCGTTCGTGTCTGTTCGTCTAGCTACAGCGAATAGAGATGATACTATCTGTGAAATATTGTTACATGTGAAAACTGTACTGCTACTTTTCAATATCTGTTAAATTAAACTGTTAATAATGAACTGTGAAATAATGTCTTGGCTGATCTGTTATGTAGCTATTGCTTCTTCATATAGGCTAATATAAATCGGAAAAAACAAACAAACAAAATTAGGTATTTTAAATACACAAATTCTACACAACACTAATTGTGTAAAAAACATTCGCTATACTAAACAAATAATACCAACAAGCTCAATCTGGCGGGAAACAACTGTGCGCGCGCAGTTAGCAATATCAATATTCATCTCGTCTTACTAATTCCGCACTAATAAAAGTGGGAACTGTGAAAATTTCACAGTTCACAGTTAGTGTGTAGATAGACCAAACTGTGAACTCATTACGCATGCGCAGTGGAAATAAAAGAATCTAGCGAGACATCTCAGATCCTCAATTAGATACCTAATGTAAATATAAGTTGAATTGTGGACAATAAGATGATACGCTAAATAAACAGCTGTTCGGAAGGAACGATTGAGATGACCGACCAGTCGTTCTGGAATTATGCAAGGCTACTGCGCTTGGATAAGGGAAATTGTGCATCGTGATTTTGGATATAGAACATTCTCGTGAACACGCAATGCCGATTGCGGGATTAACGAGTTACATTTTGTGGTGAAGGTTTTTAATTTAAATAGCTCAGTTATTTTTATTTATTAAAAGCTAAAATGGATTTTTGGAGGATCACTCATACCTTTTCTTAGAATCCATATAGACTCGAACAGAATCATCGTCTGCATTAGCCCAAGTGTGCACAATAGAACAGAATCGTTTAAAATTTTGATTTTAAATAAATAATGGTTACGCAGATAGTGTTTTTTTTTGTGTTTAACGTCCGACTATTGTGCACACTTGGGCTAATGCAGACGATGGGATCATTTATAGCGTATGAAAATGCCAAGCCCTGGCCGGGAATCGAACCCGGGTCCTCGGGTGAAAGCCCAGTACGCTATCAACTAGGCCACCGAAGGCGGCGGTAGATAGTGTAAATTACACAAATAAATACCAAAGTGAAGCAGCATCTACTTTTTTTGAAGTCAGATGAAGCTGGGAAAAGTGGATTCTAATCATTTTTTTCATGTTCACCGTACGTTTTATAACCTTCGCATTGCAGTCATGTTAAAAGCATCTAACAAACAATACTGAATATAAAGATGTTACCATTAATGGAAACGAATTAATAAAATTGTTTCCGATACCTTGATTTTTTTTTTTTTTTTTTTTTTTTTTAACGTCCGGCTATTGTGCTCACTTGGGCTAATGCAGACGATAGGATGATTTATAGCGTATGAAAATGCCAAGCCCTGGCCGGGAATCGAACCCGGGTCCGATACCTTGAATAAGTGAGCGGAGAATAACCCTTTGATTATACGGTGAATAACCCTTTGATGTGCACCGAACTAGTAATCGGTAATCTAACATTAACACTAAGTTCTACAGCAATAACGTCGATTAGGCGAACTGATCACGTACAAATACATTTCCTTAAAAACTAATTATTAATATTTTTTCTCCATCAGGTTTACTGTACCACCCATTCTTTCAACGATTACAAATTTTTAGAAACTTAATTTTGTAAATAGCAAACAACGGTTATGCGCAAGGCCGCTTCGGTGGTCTAGTTGATAGCGTACTGGGCTTTCACCCCGAGGACCCGGGTGAACCATCCCATCGTCTGCATTAGCCCGTGTGCACAATAGTCGGACGTTAAAAAAAAAAGTTATGCGGAAGTGTGTCTCGATCACTGCAAACGTGAAATTCATTAGATTACAGTCCAATGAAAATTGAACATATATTGAACTTTACTAACGATAAAATCAATAAATCCGATCTGCTCTTTTAGCAAACTTTAACCCGACCTTGGGCCGAAGATCTTGCGTGTTGAGAGTTCATTCGACCCACAACGACGGCAGATGCTCCTCGTGGAAATGGGCAGTTTCTGCTGTCATGGCGTCTGAGTTTTTACAGAGGCAGGGAGTCAGCAGGTATTTATTAAGCAGCGGAGAATAAAAATAGCGCGAAAACAATTTCTCCGTATTCTTTCCTTTACGGTATACTTTTACCGAATTACAAAATGTACTGACAATTTGTCACGTGATTTAAAGGCCATCTCTGACGTCAGCAAGCTGTTATAACTGCGTAATTTTCTTCCCAACTGTTTCAAGAGTATCAACTCCATTGCGGCACGAAGTTATAAAGCCGTGAAGATGTTCAGCCTAACGAAATACTGTAATGAGAACACGACATACCGTTTAGGCGTTGAAGAGGCGTAGCTGTTATAAGTCATAAGGATCCTTGATGAGTATCTACTACTTTTCAAGTGAATTTAAAACCGGGAAACAATTTGATTTTGTAAAAAAAAGAAATATGAATACTGAGTTACACGAACAGAATATTATCTTGTGATGAAGTGTTTCTTTTACCGTCTACAAGAAAGAATCTTACCCCCATGTAACGTGTATTCAATGTAGTCTGCTCGGTAAATAGGCAATGGAAGAACGCGACTGTGGAAAGTGCAAGACTCGGTTCCTGGAAGTCTTTCAACAGGTCTTGAACAATCAATTCAGAGACTATAATTTTGTAACTGTCCAAGTCGGAGAGAACTTGGAAAAATGTTCGAAGCTGTTGCTCCAAATTCCAGTAAATGCTGTAGGTCGTCTACAGCTGTAGGTTAGCTGAGAAGCTGCCAACATCTTGGAGGAAAGCTGAATTCAGATATGATTAAACAGCAAGGGCATTAAATTTAAACTATATCAACTAAAAAGGGATACTGTATTTTGTTTCTGGTTGACCAGTTTAGAAGTATGGTGTAAATTATTTAGCAGCTAGGAAAGGCCCTTTCCTTGCATCGTCGTTTACCGCACTCGCGTCGGGACTACACAGTAGTTGTGGGGCAGAAAAACTGTTAAAAAAACTGCTTTTCTATAAACAAGAAACTGCTTTTTCAAACGGAAACAAGCAGTTTGATTTGGACTGGTTTATGATTTGTTAAACAAGGAACGGACTGTTCTATTCGAACGTTGCCGCAAGCGCTAAAACAGTTTTCGTACTGTTTGCCTGCTAACTGTTTTTATGCTTTTTCCCTTTATTTCAAAGTTGCTTGTTGCGAAGTAAGAACTGTTTGGTCAATGTCAACGTTTATCTCTATTTTGTTGCGAGTTGTAGTAACAACCTCTCACATGTTGTAGATACAGAGCCTATTTAAACATATTTTTTATATTTATTATCAATCATCAATATTTTTAATCAATTAAAAATATTCTAAATCGTTTGCATTTTGATAAATATGCAAAGGACTATTTAATTTTTAAGTAAAAAAAAGAATGCTTCTATTAGAAATTCATTGCATTTTGTAAATATAAAATGTAGTAATATATAAATTATTACTACACTTGTAAGGATTATTTTTATCCTTTCTAAATGCTTTACACCCAAAAACAGTTAAGGACATGGTGGTAATGGAAATGAATAGTCTTAGAAAACTTGAACGTATGTGCTTTATGTTTTAGCTGCTAATACAACTTTGAGTTTCAGTTTTCTAAACCTGGTTTTTCCAACTGTTTTAAAAAGCAGCTTTTTTCCTCAACAAACTGTTTTGACGTTTTGTAAAAATAGCAGAAACGCCCACCCCTATCCGTGACTACAACAGGGAGTTGTACTGCTAACATAACGATATTATATAGCAAGATAAGCAGGAAAACAAGCTTAAATAATATTGTTATTGCGATACTGTATTTTCATTCCTAATCTTGACAGCTGAGATAAACAAATACAGTAGGGTGCAGTTGGCATGTTTTGTCTTCGCCTACCAGCATTAATCTATGGGATTTCTTAATAAACAACTGACGATTATGAGAAAATCCATTAACAGGTAATTGTGCTTGGTTTGTTCGGACGTACTGTTAAGTAATATGGAATGAATTATTTTATAGCTTGTAATTACTTTTTTTGTAGCACCCACTACATGTTTTAAACTACTTATATTCATTCATGTTCATAATTAATTAAAATATTACGAAAATTATATTGTATTCAACACATTTTTATTTTACCTATAGACCTACCCTTTTTAACTTTTGTATTATTTATTTATGTTCGTTAATTAATTAAAATGTTCCTTTAGGTATTTTATTAAAGGCCTAAATAGGTATTTTATTATTTAGGTATTTTATTATTATGTACCTGGTATTTTATTATAGGCTGTCATTTTTTTTTTTTTTTTTTTTTTTTTTTAACGTCCGACTATTGTGCACACTTGGGCTAATGCAGACGGTGGGATGATTTATAGCGTATGAAAATGCCAAGCCCTCGCCTGGAATCGAACCCGGATCCTCGGGGTGAAAGCCTAGTACGCTATCCACTAGACCACCGAGGCGGCTAATAGTCGGACGTTAAAAAAAATATATATATATACAGGCTGTCATATTTCTGATAACAGACCTATTTTTGTTATAGTAACATTTTCTAAAACAATACTGTCATTTGTTATATATTACTTCATTGTAATTATAACTGTGTGTTAAATAGAAAAATAAGTTTATGTCAAATAAATACAGTCTGAATCTCAGTATAGTAGCCAACACTCAATGGAAGCACTGTAACTAACAATGTGTTTTGCAGTTAGATTAGCAGCTTCAAATTTTAACAGGTTCAACAGTTAACAGTTAGCAGGTCGGAAACAGTGTGATATGATCCTGCTATTTAACAGTTATATTAGCAACTTCAACAGTTAACAGTTAGCAGGTCGGAAGCTGCATGCTCTGACCCTGCTATTTAACAGTTATATTAGCAACTTCAACGTTTAACAGGTTCAACAGTTAACAGGTCGGAAGCTGCATGCACTGACCCTGCTATTTCAAACGGAAACAAGCAGTTTGATTTGGACTGGTTTATGATTTGTTAAACAAGGAACGGACTGTTCTATTCGAACGTTTCCGCAAGCGCTAAAACGGTTTTCCTGCTGTTTGCCTGCTAACTGCTTTCCTTCTACCTGCTTGTTTGCTTTTTCCCTTTATTCCAAAGTTGATTGTTGTTTGTAGTGAAGTAAGAACTGTTTGATCAATGTCAACGTTTATCTCTATTTTGTTGCGAGTTGTAGTAACAACCTCTCACATTTTGTAGATACAGAGCCTAATTTTATTTAAACATATTTTTTATATTTATTATCAATTATTAATATTTTTTAATCAACTAAAAATATTCTAAATCGTTTGCATTTTGGTAAATATGCAAAGGCTATTTAAGTAAAAAAAGTGCTTCTATTAGAAATTCATTGCATTTTGTACATAAAATGGCTTACATAATTATTACGTTTTGAGAATGTAATTTAAATATTACTACATTTGTAAGGATTATTTTTATCCTATCTAAATGCTTTATACCCAAAAACAATTTAAGGACAATTTAATGGTGGTAATGGGAATGAAAAAGTAGTCGTAGAAAACTGAACGTTTCTGCTTTATGTTTTAGCTGCTAATACAACTTTGAGTTTCAGTTTTCTAAACCTGTTTTTTCCAACTGTTTTAAAAAGCAGCTTTTTCCTCAACAAACAGTTTGTTGGCGTTTTATAAAAATAGCAGAAACGCCCACCTCTACTAAGTACTCAGGTTATAATGTACAGTTTACATACAAAACATGCGGCACTTCGATCATGCGTTCACTCTTGCACCAGCATTAAACTCTTGCTAATTAACACTTTGTAATCCTTCTTTATAACAGATGTAACGATGCGACACCTTGAAACGAACTACTTCTACACGGTTCTGCATTCTCCTATCTGTTCAGTAAACACGGTGTTTGTACTATCAAGACAGATCACAATGTCCGCCCCGATGTACTGCCACTGCAGAGTATACTTTTGATCAGCTGTTCCTTAGCGAAAAATTTCCTTTTATACCTGCTACTAATTAATCTTTTGCGTACCACGTTTCAATCTTTCAGAAACGTTTAGAGTACCATGTCAATTATTGGTAAACCTAATGTGTCGGGCTTTATTTTGTACATAAAAGCTCTGGTGGTCGATGTGCCCAAGGCACCGGCCAGTATGCGCTGTTGAACCTCAAGGTTCACAGCAACCTCAAGGCTGTGGTTCGAGACGCAGTTATTTCCGTTGCTTTATCCTTACCGTTAACGTTTGATCCTCCGTCCTCATTTGTCAAACGGCATACAGTATGGACGTTAAAAAAATATATACATAAAAATAACGCCATGTTCTTCTTTAACTATGACCAATGATAGCGTATACATTCATTGGATTCCCAAAAGGACAATTGTAACTGCCAAATCCGACCTGATGGGATTTAGTATATAAATGCACCTTTTGCTCCGCTGTTGTGTACAATGATGGCGCACTTTGTTTTGAATTAATTGTAAGGAACTTTTTATTTTAAAATAAAAAAAATAACTGTCTTAAACGTACTGACTTCAGCCTACCGGAACTCTTCCTTAGGAAAAACAAATGCCTTACCTAAACAAGTCACGCTGTTGGCTTTAGTCAATAAAACCTTACACTGATTTTGTGATTAGCCTCGGTGCAATTAAGTTGAACCCATTTAAAGACACCCTAATTTTAGCTTTTGTTTAATATATATGTAGTCTAACAAATAAACAAAATAGGGTTATTTCATTGTACTTACTTCGCTTACAAAGAGAAGCAGTGTGGCCACTATGTTACAAAACAATAATTTGAACTACTCTGTGTGTGTGTGTGTGTGTGTGTGTGTGGGGCGCGCGCGTGTGTGTTAAGACTCGGGTACCGCGAGGGACGTCTAAATCTTCTCAATAGGTGCAGCTAGTCTGCACCCCTACGGGGTGGGCAAGGAGAACCCCTACATATACATCAAGGACACAGATCCTCCTCTTCGTAATACAAACTCTATTTATCCATAAATAAAATTAGTAAGAATAACATAAATCACTTACAACGAACTTGGATGTTTCCTAGCTAAATGACTAACAGCATATTTAAATAATTAGGATTATGACCTATTTGCTTCCGTCTAGAGGTCTCTTAACTCACTTGAGCCGTCTCGATGGCCTGTTGATAGCGTACTGGGCTTTCAATCCGAGGACCCAGGTTCGATTCCCTGCCAAACGATGCATGATTTATGCATGATGATGATCGGTGCTAATGCAGACGATGGGATAATTTATAGCGTGTAAAAATGCCAAGCCCTGGCCGGGAATCGAACCCGTTTAAACAATTCAACAATAAGAATATAAATGTTTCTATGTAGCAGGAATGATCCGCCTCGGTGGCCTAGTTGATAGCGTACTGGGCTTTCACCCCGAGGACCCGGGTTCGATTCCCGGCCAGGGCTTGGCATTTTCATACGCTATAAATTATCCCATCGTCTGCATTAGCCCAAAAGTGCACAATAGTCGGACGTTAAAAACACACTTAGTAAATGACAGTGCGGTTTCGAAACTTCACCGTTTTATCTTCAGGCCGCAGTATACAAACGGCAAATCCTTCCGTCGAGGTTAACAAAACATTGAAAATACACGTTACAACACTAAACACGATACGGTTTTTATTAAAACCTGTAATTGTGTAGTGTTTGTGACGTGTATTTTCAGTGTTTTAACTTTGTTACGACCTCGACAGAGGGATTTGACCATTTGTATACTACAGCCTGAAGATGACAGTGAAATTTCGAAACCGCTGTAGCCTTTACGAAGCGAGTTAAATGACCACTACACGGCAGAAAATAGGTCATAATCGTAATTATATAACTTATTTTGATATGATACGAAATCTGTCTACGTTATTTTTAAACATTTTTCATTTTCAAAAAAATTTTAATAAAAAGTATCATTTATTAAAAATGCAGCTTAAAAACATTACTCGGACAAATAACGTTCATCAATTTGTTATCCACTTAGTTTATACTAATGTGGCTGTAACTTCATTGTCAAGTGGTGAGGGGTACGAAGAGAAAACTGATTTGGATTTCGTTTTTTTTTGGGGGGTTACTGATTGTTATTTCATTGTCAAGTGGTGAGGGGTACGAAGAGAAAACTGACGGACGTTTTTTTGGGAGAGGGTTACTGATTGTTATATATTTTAAACTATGTTGACATGTTAAATTTTTTTTTAGATTTTTGAGTGCTATTTTTAATAATAGTTATGTCTGGTATCAATTTGAATTCACTTCACATTTTTCGTATTCGCTTGGTATTTTGATTGTAATTTCTCTATTCCTATTTATTTAGTCAATTTATTTTTATTAGGAACATAATTACTTGTTGCTACACACCTACCGAACTACCAATCGGTTGGAAGCAAATTACTTTTTACAACCGATTATGTTAAATGTTTTTTCGCTGTATTAAACTGGAAATCGGGAACAGAAAAATGTTTCGACATTGCAAAGCACGCTCGACAGCTAAGTTGGAAGTTCAGTAGGCGTTCCAAGGTCAAATCGGTCAAGCTTGGGACAATTAATAGAAATATACATAGACGTGACCCCGAGAGTCGTCTACGTGGTCACTGGTCCTCGGTCCTCAGTCAGTCTCGAGTCTTGACACTTCCCTGCCTCGAGGTAACTCCATGTTATACAATAAAATCTTGACGCACTTTTCATGAAATTATCACAGAAATTTTAAAGCGTTACGAATACAGGTCTCCGGATAACTACGCGTACATAAAGTCAACCAATAAAATGCATCGAAATTCTTTGACAATGTCTTGAAATGTTAAGTTAAACATTAATCGGTAGGATAATATACGTTGAATGAATCATCACGCTGACATGATGGAAACTAATTTCCAAAAACAACACACAGAACACTTCGATACGCGAATAGCAAATTTTGTACAGCAATAAATTTATACAAGTACGTTGTCCGGCGAAATCCAAATATCCGTTTCAAAATGGTGACTTTTTAAATTGAATTTATCTTGCGTTTTATAAAATCAAATTTTTAACACGGTGATCACGTTAAATCTCAAAACATTTAAAAAATCATACAATTCTTTCTCGATTTTCAATGAAAATTTGAAAAATTATACATTTTGAAAAAGTCTAATAAATCATTAACTTTACAGATTTCGAATAACCAACATTTACGAAATTTTTCAAGCGTATTTCGTATTTTACCGGAATCAATTTGTGTCAAATTTTGGGCCAAATCAAAAAAATGCACAAGAGTGCTTAGAGCGAGTGTTTACTGATTTTAACGTTTACTCACAATATATTCACTGTCCGGGTCTTATCTAACTGCTAATCCACTAAAAATCATATTCACACTTCACAAAAAAGCAAATTTCTTAACTGAAAACCTTTTGAATGTCCAGTGTTTTGTTTATTTCCGAACCGGTCTTTTGCAATATTTAATCATAAAACATTTAAATTTTTGTATTTTCTTTTATTGGTAAAAAAACTATGAAATATAAACACAAAACTGACTATAAACGATCTGTTTTAAAAAAAAACAAATATGTATTCTAATTTTTATTTTAAAATGGCTAAATATTAAGTACTTTCGTAATCTCAATTGACTTTTTTTAACATCCGACTATTGTGCACACTTGGGCTAATGCAGACGATGGGATGATTTATAGCCCTGGCCGGGGATCGAACCCGTTTAAACAATTCAACAATAAGAATATAAATCTTTCTATGTAGCAGGAATGATTCGCCTCGGTGGCCTAGTTGATAGCGTACTGGGCTTTCACCCCGAGGACTCGGGTTCGATTACCGGCCAGGGCTTGGCATTTTCACACGCTATAAATCATCCCCTCGTCTGCATTAGGCCAAGTGTGCACAATAGTCGGACGTTAAAAAAAAATGTAGCAGGAATGCTATTAACAATTTAATGTAAGATTTTTTTTTTTTAACGTCCGACTATTGTGCACACTTGGGCTAATGCAGACGATGGGATGTTTTTTAGCGTATGAAAATGCCAAGCCCTGGCCGGGAATCGAACCCGGGTCCTCGGGGTGAAAGCCTAGTACGCTATCCACTAGACCACCGAGGCGGCTATTTATTGTAAGAAATACTCTATAGACTGTATTATTTAATTTTGAAAATTTTAAACGTGCAGAAACTAGCGGGAGCTTGACAACATTGGACACAAATGTTTAAATCCAAATTAGACTGAGAATTGTGAACTAGATAAATCCGTGCCTACATTGTTACGTGAAATTATAGATAAGAAAATTAAGTTCTTTTTTAAAAATGAATGATTTCTTCTAAATGCGTCAAAAACATTGTAGGAAGAGATAAGGAAGATGAATGAGACTTCAAGGTTGGCAGCAATATGTCGGGTCTACTCATAATAATAAAATATACATTTATTTATAGTAATTTGACAAATCGTTGGGAGGACTCAGAAAGTTGGACTCCGAATATACTTCGAAAAAACGGAAGTGATGCCGATAAGGAGGACATCACAGAGGTATATGAAGATCGGAGGCGAACGGATAAAAATTGTCGACAAGTTCAAGTATCTAGGAGAAACCATCACCAGAAATAACAGGGAGAAAACGGCAATAGATAACAGAACAGCCAAAAAGGATGGCGTCAAAGTTAACATGGAACACCTACAAAAAAAAATCGCTATCCATAAAGTCAAAGATCAGACATTACAACACAGTGACGAGGCCAGCAGTGGTGTACGCGGCAGAAACGCTTTAACCTGAGAAGCCGGAACAGGACAGAGGAACTCCAGAGAGTGGAAAGAAGAATGATCGTACTAAGAACGATCATCAACAAGAAACACATAGTGAAATGGGAACCACAGGCTGCTTCCTGGAGCACTGGTGTACAAGGAGACCGAACACCTTATCGACGTATTCAGAAAGAGACGCCTGGCACTTTACGGACACCTGATCAGACTCCCAGAAGAAAGGCTCACCAAGACATTACTGAACTACCAGTTGAGTACAAGAGATAAAAAATAATTGGCTCAAGGAGATAGAACAAGGCCTGGAAGACCTAGGGATAACCGAGGAACAGTTGAGGAATGGGGAGGAGAAAGCCATACTCAAGAACAAGGAAATGAAACTCAACTTTAGAAAAGCAAGCGACCGAAAGGGAATGACAATCTCAGAAGAACTTGGGAAAAGGAGATCACAAAGGCTGAAGAGGTATTGGGAGGAACAACGCGCCAAGAAGATGAGATCTCACTAATAACCAAGTGTGCTCCAGTGTGGGCCTAATAAAAAAAAAAAATTCACAAATCTAAAATTTTTAAATCTTTAGAAAATTATTAAGTTTAGGAATAACTTCTATGTTTTTGTAAAGGGTTAGAACAATAAAATGTTTCACTACAATGAGTTGAGATTTATTGTAGTAGTAGTTTTAAAATATTTCTGGGCTATGTGAAGTTACACTGGGAAAGAATTACAGTTTGAGGGTAGGTTAGGGTGAAGGACAGGGAGGGTTTCTACCTGCCTCTCCCTCCCTTCTCTTGTGCGAAATACGATAATGGCCTGGCCTTGAAAGTAACACCCTGCCGCATTCACTGCTGTTCAGTAGTAACTGCTCACAGTATCGGCTTACAAAGTACGAAATAAATACAGTGTGGGTTTTTCAAAATCGCTGTTAGCAAAAAAAAAAACAATTTATGAAAAACGTAAATATTTACAGTATACAATTTCAACACTTCAATTACACAAAACACTTTGAAAAGAATTTTTTGAATTTTTCCCGCCTATAAAGTAATTAGTAAAACGATATTCAAAAAACAAAAACTGAGGTATAATTTGTTTTCGAATTATATATTGCAGTATCTAAACCTTGGTAGAACCACCCAAACATTCTTTTAAAATTCAAAAATGTATAAATATATGAAAACATACATTTATAACTTAATTCTATCGAGTTTATTATTCGTATTTAATTGTTGTCTTCTCGCAAAAAAATATTGTGGCGGACGTTTCGGTTTCCTCTTTAAATTTTGACCATCTTCAAATTACGGTCTAGTTATTACACATTATACGATACGAAAAATCATTCGTTCTGTCCCGTTTTCTAAATAAAATTATAAAATTTGTTAAAACCCGAATTAAGTTGACAAGCTGACGAGATAACACCGGAGAGCAGATGCAAGTCCACAGCACACCTGGTGCGAGCTGATGGTCGATGTTCGGCAGTTTCAAGAAGAGCACAGAGGAGGGGGCAGAAATCCTACTGAATACATCCCAACATGCAAACCTTAGCACACCTGCCTTGCTCGCCAAAATCTTTTCTTTGTGTAACAAGGTTTTGCCAAAAACAACAGCTGTTCCCAGAACTACATACTTGCAACGAAACCTAACCTCAAATAACGGTCAGGTTATAAAACTGTTTCATTTATATTTCATTTTAATTGCAATTTATGTTTTTACATAAATTTCAACGAATGTATAATACTTTCAAAATAATTTGTACACTTTACTTTAATAATCTGTTTTTACTGTAAACATTAATAGAGCTACTTTATTTCCAGCGAAAACACTTTCGCAAAATCTTTTAAACTTTGGCAATAACGTCAATTTAGTGTTCAGGTTACTAAAGCCTGCATTTTACTTTCCATTAAACACTGAATTCACAGTAATATTAATGGTGAAATACTGTAGACCTGCGTATTTTAAAATATTATATTGCTTATACAAAACAGACCTGTCCTCGTAGATGCCACATTTGTATACTATACACAGTTAAAATATTTGTTACTATGAAATAATTAATTTCAATCCAAGGGCGTATACAAAACACAAGAACTTCGCCTTTACAAAATACAATTATTGCAAATTACAATACAAAAAACTGTATCATCAGTTGGTTAAATCAACAATACATTAATGAAAAAATCGTATTTTCAGTTATGACTTGTACGACTGTCAGCACTGTATTGTGGCGAAAACTAAATGACGTTTATAGATTCGTATTATGTAATCGAACGATTTCAAGTTAATATAACTACTGACTACAAAATTATATAGTAAAAACCGGAAATTCTTACTAAACATTAATTTGCAATTTTGCCTAATTTTGAAGAAAAATTCTTTTCCGTATATGTTTACAAGATTATATTAAAAATACTCTTAACTCTCCATCAAAGTATGAAGTAGCTTAAATAAAACAAAAACGCAAAGAATGTCAGTTTTTACCTGTAAAAAGCCAAACACGTGGTACTGAAACGATCAATCACCGCCTGCGTACAACATAACCGACACAAGTTTTTACTCCAAAGTCCGAACTTCAACTGAAGAGCGTTTATGCGATGCGATGTGCTTCCCGTCTTCCAGCAAGGGTCACAATATAGCTCTGGCGCGCATGCGTACAAAAACCCGCCAACATAACTTGCTCTGTCAATGGTCAGAACACACAATAAGATTCGACCAACAAACAAAAAACTGCACCAAATCAACAGTTGTTCCTTTCCAGTTTCCTTCCTCGAGGAAGTTACGAGATGCCTTTCTGCTGGCAGTGTTCGAGTCGGAGTGAAGTTTGTTTCGTTTCTATTGCTCTGAATACATTTAACAAAATACATATATTGCGCAAAACGCTACATTTTTTCAATGTTGCCCAAATAAAATCTGGTTCTGAAGATATCGGGATATTTTTCAAATCGGTTTTTCCATTTTTGGGTTTATTGTATACAGGAAGTTTTATAGTAAAAGTAAGTGCGGCAAATATATTACACAAATTCTCTTGCGTTTAATTACATGCGGGATTTTTTTTCAGAAGTTATGAACAAAAAACTTGGAAAACTGACGAATTTTTCAAAAACGGTTCATCATATTTGTACCAAAAATTTTTACGAGTAATTTTACTAGAGCGGTTCCTACTTTTCACTTGAATTATCCAATTGTTGAACTGAATTCTATAGTTTTTTCTTAATTTTAATCAATCTGCTTAAAGTAGATTGAGGAATGTCCATTTTGGCGGCCTATTCTCTTTGTGACACTAATTTTAAACTTAATTCTTCCAATTTTTCAAAATTTTAATTTTCTCTTCAACATTAAAACTCACTGCACTTACGAACACTGGACCAAGCAGGGTTACAAAGTAAGTAAAGTAACTGTAACTGCATACGAGGTGTGTTCAGAAAGTAACGAGAATTTTAATTTTTTGAACAAAATATTTATTTATTCTTCTACATTGATGTTGTCGCCTTCAAAATAGTCCCCATTGGAGATTATACACTTGTGCCAGAGCTTCTTCCAATCCTCGAAACACTTATCAAACTCGATCTTTGAGATAGCCTTTAGTTCTTTCAGCGATGCGCTTTTAATGTCACCTACGGCTGTAAAACGACGGCCCTTTAAGGTTCTTTATATTTTTAGAAATAGGAAAAAGTCACACAGAGCCATTTCTGGCGAATATGGAGGCTGGGGCATCGTTACAGTACTGTTTTTGGCAAAAAATTCACGAACAAGCAATGAAGTGTGAGCTGGTGCATTATCGTGGTGCGAAAGCCATGAATTGTTTTTCCACAGATCCGGGCGTTTTTTTCGGATTGCTTCACGCAAACGGCGTTGAACTTGTAGGTAGTACTCCTTATTGACCGTTTCACCTGGTGGTAGGAATTCATGATGCACTATGCCATTAATATCGAATAATACAGTGAGCATAACCGCACTTGTCGAGCCTTTTTCGGTCTTGGCGAGCCAGAATGCCTCCACTGGGATGATTGAGCCTTAGTTTCGACGTCATATCTGTAAACTTTTTTTTCGTCACCTGTTATAATACGTTTCAGTAATTCTGCATTGTCGTTGACTTCATTTAGTGACTCCTGAGCAACTTTCATTCGCCGCTGTTTTTGTTCAAAATTCAACAATTTTGGAACGAATTTTGCTGCCACTCGTTTCATAAACAAAACATTGGAAACAATGTCATGACATGATCCAATCGATATGCGAACATCATCAGCGACCTCTCTAATTGTGATTCGGCGATTGTTCATAACCATTTCTTTCACTTTTTCCACGTTTTCATCGGTTGTTGATGTGCTGGGGCGTCCAGGGCGTTCGTCATCTTCAACGTCTTCATGGCCTTCGTGGAAACGCTTATACCACTCGTAAACGCTTTAGTAATAGCAGACTCACCATAGACCTTTGTTAACATTTCACACACTTTGTTACACTTTATTCCATTTTTTACTAAAAATTTGATAGAAATTCTTTGATCCATTTCTTTTAACAAACGAAAATCGCCGAGCTCATAAAAGCACGTCTAACCTTAGTGGCTGTCACAGACAAAGTCAACAATGAAAACAGCTGAAAGTTTTATCATACTTCAAGGGCATGTATACCAACATAATAAACAAAAAATGTTTGACAATCGGACTCATCAAGCCGCGAAATTTTAAATTCTCGTTACCTTCTGAACACACCTAGTACACTAACCGAATGATCAGTAATCGCTGCGCATACTGTATAAACTATACCGTATACTCCTTAACGTCCATACTTTATGCCAGTATAAGATTAATGAGGACGAAGGAATGACGTTAACGGAAAGAATAACTTTTACAGCAGTAACTGTAAATCTTGAACCCACAACCTTGAGTTGCGCAGTCCATAGATTGACCGTAAACATAAAATGTGAAATAGTACTAAACTTAATGATGGCAAGAAATTTTTAAAACATCGATGGCGTTAAAATATAGGGACGAAAACATTGATGATTTTAGGATTTTTAAAATAGTACTATTTAGCATATAATTAAAACCATTTATGTAATCACGACACGTAGAAATTATAGTTATATTATAATGATATATGTATATATATATATATATATATATATATATATATATATATGTGTGTGTGTGTGTGTGTGTGTGTGTGTGTGTGTATATGTATATATATATATATATATATATATATATATATATATATATTGTGTTTAACGTCCGACTATTGTGCACACTTGGGCTAATGCAGACGATGGGATGATTTTATAGCGTATGAAAATGCCAAGCCCTCGTCGGGAATCGAACCAGGTCCTCGGGGTGAAAGCCATACGCTACACTATCCACTAGGCGGCTTACACACACACACACACACACACACACACACACACACACACACACACACACACACACACACACACACACACACACATACATATATACACATATATATATATATATATATATATATATATATATATATATATATGTGTGTGTGTGTGTGTGTGTGTGTGTGTGTGTCTACATGGAAGATTGAAAAACATGAAAAAATGAAAGATGGGCAATTTGACATCGAGAATCGAGCTCCAGACAGCCAGAGTGCAACTGTCATTGTCACCTTCTGAACAAATAAGCAGAACTGCTAATAGCAGAAGCAAAATGTGTTCCAAGAGATCAGTGAGAAGGAACACCACCACTTTTAATTAAAATATTGATATATCGATATATCGCGACAAAGCCATCGATATTGAAAAAACATCAACATCAAACCATGGATGTTTTTCGAGTGAAACATCGTTGTTTGCCAACGCTTGTTGAACTATGAATCTTCCAATTGGCAAAGTCTTTCATTCTATAAACGTCTTATCAATTGACGACGTTAAAGAAAGAATAATGTTGCAAAGCAATATGACATAAGCCTATTTATGTCTTACCAATATGGTAGATTAGTGTCTACTAGAGATGGGTAAGAAAACTCCAAACTGTTAAAACAAACTGTTATTCTATTTACGAAAAACAAACTGCTTTGCCAAACGGAAACTAGCAGTTTGAATTGGACTGGATCGTTATTTGTTAAACAAGGAACAACAGTTTCGACTTCCCCACCACCTACGTTCTATTCGAACGTTGCCGCAAGCGCTAAAACATTTTTCTTGCTATTTTCCTGTTAAACTGTTTTCCTTCAAACAGTACAAACACCTTTTCTTTAACTTGCTATTTGCTATACTTTTTCCCTCTATTTATTGTTGCAACGTAGTGCAGTAAGAACTGTTTGGGCGTTGTCAAAGTTTATCTCTATTTTGTTGCGAATGTTTGAAAGTTTTAAATGTAAAATTTGTTGTTCAAACATTTTTAAACTGTAAAAACAGTCATAAATGTGTTTTATATTAGTTTTTCTCCGTAGTTTACTTTGTGTTTAGAAATTTAAAAATATTTAGTGGACAATTTTGAAAGTTTTCCTTTACTTTTTCTATGTTTTTAGAATTAAGTGCATAGTTTTTAATTATTTATTGGATGTGTGGACTTTTTAAAATTCACAATATCTACTCTTGTATATACCTTGAATAATTTTAGGTTATTTTAGGTTAATAAGCTATCATTAACCTGTAATAACCTAATGTTAATAACCTATAATTTTGTAACTATATAGAGCCAATTTTATTTAAACATATTTGGCCTATGTTCTTATTACTATATTTTACTTATTAAAGTTACTTTTTTCAGTGTTGAAAAATGAAAATCTACTTTCTCCCAAATAAAAATATGACAGTAACATCTCACATAACCTAATTTTAATACATAACCTAATTTGTAAATACATAACCTAATTTTATTTAAACGTATTTTTCATATTTATTATCAATCATCAATATTTTTTAATCAACTAAAAATATTCTAAATTGTTTGCATTTCAGTAAATATGCAAATGCTATTTAATTTTTAAGTAAAAAAAAAGAATGCTTCTATTAGAAATTCATTGCATTTTGTAAATATAAAATGGCATACATATATATATTACGTTTTGAGAATGTAATTTAATTATTACTTCATTTAATTATTTTTTTCTAAATGCTTTACACCCAAAAACAGTTAAAGACATGATGGTAATGGGAATGAAAAAGTAGTCTTAGAAAACTGATCGTTTGTGCTTATGTTTTAGCTGCTAATACAACTTCGAGTTTCATTTTTCTAAACCTGTTTTTTCAAACTGTTTTTCCAAACAGTTATTTTTTTCCAACAATTCGTTGATATTTTTTAAAAATAGCAGAAGTGCCCATCCCTAGTGTCTACTACTGTACTTAACGGATAGTAGATAGTCGGAGACATTTTCGTATAACATGAAAAAAATTACCGGTCAGCAAAAAGTAGTTGTAGGCCTTCTTCTCTGAATTAATACATATATCTAGTCTTATCTTGTTTGCCTACTTCACTACTTCACGGAAATGTTGTCACTCACTGCAATCTATTCAAACGTAATTATATACAAAACATACTTTTAGCTGATGTATGAAGTTGATGTGTAAGGGTTTATTTTCTTGTGGTAAGCCTAATAACTTTTTCCTGTTAGCAGTGAGCCAATGAATGCTCTGAATAGACGGGGGCGATTCTGCTATTTTTACAAAACGTCAACAAAAAGTTTGTTGAGGAAAAAAAGCTGCTTTTTAAAACAGTTGGAAAAAAACAGGTTTAGAAAACTGAAACTCAAAGTTGTTTCAGCAGCTAAAACATAAAGCACATACGTTCAGTTTTCTAAGACTACTTTTCCATTTCCACTGCCACCATGTCCTTAACTGTTTTTGGGTATAAAGCATTTAGAAAGGATAAAAATAATCCTTATAAGTGTAGTAATAATTAAATTACATTATCAAAACGTAATAATTATGTATGCCATTTTATATTTATAAAATGCAATGAATTTCTAATAGAAGCATTTTTTTTTACTTAAAAGTTAAATAGTCCTTTGCATATTTACCAAACTGCAAACGATTTAGAATATTTCTGAAAGTTTGTGTGTTTGTTTGTTTGTTTGTTTGTTTGTTTGTTTTTAGTTGATTGAAAAAAATATTGACGATTGATAATAAATACCTTTATATTTTTTTAAAGACTACTACATATCCCAACTGACACGGTTGTTGGGCCTATCATGGTGATGGTGAAAAAACCTTTATTTTTTTAGAATACTACATAACCTAATTGACACGGTTGTTAGGCCTAACACTGTGATGTGTGAAAAACCTTTATATTTTTTAAAGAATACTACATATCCTAACTGACATGGTTGTTAGGCCTAACACGGTGATGCGTGAAAAAACCTGTATATTGTTTTAAAGAATACTACATAACATAACTGATACGGATGTTGAGGCTATCACGGTGATGTGTGCAAAACCTTTATATTTTTTAAAGAATACTACATATCCTAACTGACACGGTTGTTGGGCCTATCACGGTAATGTGTGACACGGTGAAAAACCTTTTTTTTTTTTTTTAAATAGTACTAAAACCTTAACTGACACGGTTGTTAGGTCTACCATGGTAATGCGTGAAAAAAATATTTTTTTTTTTATATTTTTTAAAAGAATACTCCATAAGCTAACTAAATTACATTATCAAAACGTAATAATTATGTATGCCATTTTATATTTATAAAATGCAATGAATTTCTAATAGAAGCATTTTTTTTTACTTAAAAGTTAAATAGTCCTTTGCATATTTACCAAACTGCAAACGATTTAGAATATTTTTAGTTGATTAAAAAATATTGACGATTGATAATAAATATAAAAAATATGTTTAAATAACATTAAATGTGAGCGGTTGTTACTACAATTCGCAACAAAATAGAGATAAACGTTGACATTGACCAAACAGTTCTTACTTCGCTACAAGCAACAAGCAACTTTGGAATAAAGGGAAAAAGCATAAAAACAGGTAGAAGAAAAGCAGTTAGCAGGCAAACAGCAGGAAAACAGGTTTAGCGCTTGCGGCAACGTTCGAATAGAACAGTCTGTTCCTTGTTTAACAAATCATAAACCAGTCCAAATCAAACTGCTTGTTACCGTTTGAAAAATCAGTTTGTTTGTCGTTTATAGAAAAGCAGTTTGTTTTAACAGTTTTGTGTTTTCTGCCACTAATTACTAGCCTATAAGCTGGACGTGTGGGAGGAACCGAGATCTGACCGTGTTCGACTTTCAGTTTTCAGTAGAGATGATACTATCTGTGAAATATTGCTATCTGTTAAATTAAACTGTGAACTGTGAATTAATGGCTTGGATGATAGGTATTGTTTCTTTTTTTTTTTTTTTTTTTGTGTTTAACGTCCGACTATTGTGCACACTTGGGCTAATGCAGACCAGGGATGTTTTATAGCGTATGAAAATGCCAAGCCCTCGCCGGGAATCGAACCCGGGTCCTCGGGGTGAAAGCCTAGTACGCCATCCACTAGGCCACCGAGGCGGCTAAAATATTGCTTCTTAAAAAAAAAAGAATTTTTTTTTTTTGCTTCTTCATATTGGCTAATATAAATAAGAAAAATACACAAACAAAATCACCTATTTTATCTACACAAATAGCCTACACAATTCTTCTATGCAATTATTCTTCTACACAAAACCACGGTATATAGATACACGGTAAGGGCCACGGTGGGTGTGCGCAGTAGACTACTGCGCGCGTGACGTCACTGAATCTTCACTGCTACATTCTGTAATTTCCCGTTTAACAATGCGGTGTTCTGTAAATGTAGTTGGAGATTCGGTGTGTTTATGTGAGTATTTGTTTTAAGTAAAAGGTCTTTTTTGTGTAAATAAAAGGTGATAATTGTGTTTTGTGGTCGAGGTTTAATAAGTGTAAGAAAAGATTTAATTAGCCTATGTTTTGAATCCTAAAAAATACATAATTTGTTTTGTTTGCTGTTGTATAATTGTGAATGCATAACAATGTCTAATTGCGCTATTGCCAATTGCTATACTAGTGATAAGAATTGTAAAGGGAAAGGAATTACATTTCACAGAATTCCAAAAGACGAAGGCCTGAGAAAAGCGTGGGTTCATGCGTGTAAACGAGCAGATTATTTTAATTTTGATAATGTTAAAGTCTGTTCACTTCATTTTAATGACGATGATTTCGAAAGGGATTTTAAATCCGAATTACTAAATACGAAACCTAAAAAACAGCTGAAATCCGGTGTCATACCACGTTTTAACATTCCCACCGTTGAAAATAAATGTATCAATTCTGAACGAGCTGCAAGGATTAAAAAGCGTGAAAACCAAGAAACATTAAAAAAACTTATTGACGAGTCCGATGGAAATCTACCAGGTAAATCACATGTAAATGGAAATGACGTTGGTGCAATTGTAACGTGTAATTCTGTAAATGAAACCCACCCTTCCGTAGTCAGTAATTTTAATACAAATATCGTTGTAAATAATGCCTCTGTAGAGGAAATGAAATGTTTAAGAAATGAAAATTTACTTTTTAAGGAACAAATTCAACTTGCATTACAAGAACTGGCCTCGGTTAAAAATAAAAATGTGGCTTTACAAAGCAATGTTACTAATTTTAAGAATATTTTTTCTGATAATATGTGTTGAAACATAAGTTCTAAGAAATACGTATGTTTTATTTTACTGTTTGCATAATAGGCATACGCCTATTTGCTATTTAAATTGTTGTTAATTTTTTATTTGAGGTGTGCGTTTTCACAGTCAACCACATAATTGTCACGAAAAATCCGCAGATACGTAATTCATAGTGTGATGTGCTTTTAACTTTCAAACAAAAAATAACCTGGAATTTGTCAAGCTATTGACCTATAATTTACTTTACTTTAATATTATATAATATTGTATAAAATAAAAAGTTTCCGTTTTGACAATGAGCGAATTCAGTAAGTAAAGTAATTAACAGCGTTATTAATGTTAGATATAAGGAATTATTATTGTAATTACTATAATACAGTTACTAACACTAATATTACAAACTGTTTTCTACTGAACACTACGTCTGAGCTAGATTCGATCAGGGATTCGATGACGTACTTCAGCCGGCAAGTGGTGGGGGGGACATGCGCCTGGCCCCTACCGTGTATCTATATACCGTGCACAAAACTACTTGTACAAAAAAACATTCCCGATACTAAATAAATACTACCAACAAAAAGCTAAATCTGGCGGGAATCAACTATATGCGCGCGCAGTTGAATACTATAGGCCTAAGCTAGTTTATGTACCTGTGATGCTACATGTGTTGCCAAGAATACTATAGGCCTAAGCTAGTTTATGTACTTGTGATGCTACATGTGTTGCCAAGAATACTATAGGCCTAAGCTAGTTTATGTACTTGTGATGCTACATGTGTTGCCAAGAATGTATGCCAAGCTAGTTTATATTGATAGGCCTAAGCTAGTTTATGTACCTGTGATGCTACATGTGTTGCCAAGAATACTAAGCTAGTTTATGTACCTGTGATGCTATAGAATACTATAGGCCTAAGCTAGTTTATGTACTTGTGATGCTACATGTGTTGCCAAGAATACTACAGGCCTAAGCTAGTTTATGTACCTGTGATGCTACCTGTGTTGCCAAGAATACTATAGGCCTAAGCTAGTTTATGTACTTGTGATGCTACATGTGTTGCCAAGAATATTATAGGCCTAAGCTAGTTTATGTACCTGTGATGCTACATGTGTTGCCAAGAATACTACAGGCCTAAGTTAGTTTATGTACTTGTGATGCTACATGTGTTGCCAAGAATACTACAGGTCTAAGCTAGTTTATGTACTTGTGATGCTACATGTGTTGCCAAGAATACTATAGGCCTAAGCTAGTTTATGTACTTGTGATGCTACATGTGTTGCCAAGAATAATATACACAATCAAGGCAAAAACACGATCATCTCGGAATAACTTTATACAGTTTTCCCTATTGAAGTTCACTGCAACTTTACGAAAGAAACAAAAATAATGTAAGTGTGGTTTGTACGATTTTTTTATAACCTCAAATGCATTGTTATGTTAACTGTATTGTCCAATTGTTCTGATTTATTTAATAAATCCCTAAAATATTTAAAGGTTATGATGACATTCGTGCAGTATTATTATTATTTTGTTTATAAGTTCGAAAAGTACGTGACCATAGGGTTTGTACGAAGTTCAGTGTATAAATTTTGGGTGGGGGATGTATAGCAGCTACGAACCGGAAACACAAACATACCGTACGACAGACCAATATACACGCCTTCCGGTCAAGATCTAATCAGAGTTGCCAGGCTTTGTGCGTCCTCTTGACCTTCATCTCAATCTCTGTTTACTCGGCCGGGACGGTGTTTATGTCAATTACAGTATTGTCGGTGTCCTTACGTTCATCGGCCTGATGAAATCTACGATCAAAGAACATTTCTCAGGGTCGTCGAACATACTTCCATCGGGCTGATGAAATCTACGATCAAAGAATATTTCTCAGGGTCGTCGAACATACTTCCATCGGGCTGATGAAATCTACGATCAAGGAACATTCCTCAGGGTCGTCGAACATACTTTCATCGTGCTGATGAAATCTACGATCAAAGAACATTCCTCAGGGTCGTCGAACATACTTCCATTGGGCTGATGAAATCTACGATCAAAGAACATTTCTCAGGGTCGTCGAACATACTTCCATCGGGCTGATGAAATCTACGATCAAAGAATATTCCTCAGGGTCGTCGAACATACTTCCATCGGGCTGATGAAATCTACGATCAAGGAACATTCCTCAGGGTCGTCGAACATACTTTCATCGTGCTGATGAAATCTACGATCAAAGAACATTCCTCAGGGTCGTCGAACATACTTCCATTGGGCTGATGAAATCTACGATCAAAGAACATTCCTCAGGGTCGTCGAACATACTTCCATCGCGCTGATGAAATCTACGATCAAAGAACATTCCTCAGGGTCGTCGAACATACTTCGACGTCAGTAGAATTATGTTAGGGAATTGAACCTAACTCATAGGTTAGTAATATGTTAACGTTAGGCCTATAAACAAATCATTTGATCTAAATAAGCTATCTTGTGCGCAACGTAAAAATACCTAACCAACAAATCTACCTAAAATTTCAAAGAACATCTAGTTTTTTAACAGAAATAAAATCCTAATTTGAATATTCATTGAAAACCGTTAACGTGGCCAGAAAATGTGATTGTTTAAACAGTAAAGTTGAAATAGAAAATATCATTTATATTTTGTTACGTTTTGAAATAATAGCAGCCTACATAAAATAACATTTCTTTAACAGTAAACATTTAAAAAAAAATAGTTTTCAACAAGTAAATCACTTTCTACTGTAGTTTTAGTTATAAAAAAAACTAAAAATTCTCTGCTCATAAGAAAAGGAATTAAAACTTGAGTTACCAGACAACAGCCCCTACATTTATGCATACATACGAGGTGTGTTCAGAAAGTAACGAGAATTTTAATTTTTTTGAACAAAATATTTATTTATTCTTCTACATTGATGTTGTCGCCTTCAAAATAGTCCCCACTGGAAATTATGCACTTGTGCCAGCGCTTCTTTCAATCCTCGAAACACTTCTCAAAATCGATCTTAGAGATAGCCTTTAGTTCTTTCTGCGATGAGCTTTTAATGTCATCCATGGCTGTAAAACGACGGCCGTTTAAGGTTCTCTTTATTTTTGGAAATAGTAAAAAGTAACACGGAGCCATGTCTGGCGAATATGGAGGCTGAAGCATCGTTACAGTACTGTTTTTGGCAAAAAATTCACGAACAAGCAATGAAGTGTCAACTGGTGCATTATCGTGGTGCAAGAGCCATGAATTGTTTTTCCATAGATCCGGGCGTTTTTTTCGGATTGCTTCACGCAAACGGCGTTGAACTTGTAGGTAGTACTCCTTATTGACCGTTTCACCTGGTGGCAGGAAATTAATGATGCACTATGCCATTAATATTGAAGAACACAGTGAGCTAACCTTCACGTTCGACCGCACTTGTCGAGCCTTTTTCGGTCTTGGCGAGCCAGAATGCCTCCACTGGGATGATTGCTTAGTTTCGACGTCATATCCGTAAACCCATGTTTCGTCACTTGTTATAATACGTTTCAGTAATTCTGCATCTTCGTTGACTTCATTTAATGACTCCTGAGCTACTTTCATTCGCCACTGTTTTTGTTCAAAATTCAACAATTTTAGAACGAATTTTGATGCCACGCGTTTCATACACAAAACATTGGAAACAATGTCATGACATGATCCAATCGATATGCCAACAGCATCAGCGACCTCTCTAATTGTGATTCGGCGATTGTTCATAACCATTTCTTTCACTTTTTTCACGTTTTCATCAGTTGTTGATGTGTTGGGGCGTCCAGGGCATTTGTCATCTTTACGACCTGCTTGGAAACGCTTGCTTTACTCATAGCAGACTCACCATAGGCCTTTGTTAACATTTCACACACTTTGTTACACTTTATTCCATTTTTTACGCAAAATTTGATACAAATTCTTTGATCCATTTCTTTTAACAAACGAAAATCGCCGAGCTCATAAAAACACGACTAACCTTAGTGGCTGTCACAGAAAAAGTCAACAATGAAAACATCTGAAAGTTTTATCGTACATCAAGGGCATGTATACCAACACAAAAAAAAAAAGATGTTTGACAATTGGACTCTCCAAGCCCGCGAAATTTAAAAATTCTCGTTACTCTCTGAACACACCTCGTACACTTACACCTACAAACAAGTAGACTACAATATACATTAAAAAATCTTTTCCATTAAACATAAATTTACAACCAAAATTAATAACGATGTAGTCTTTTACAGTACCTTTAACAGAAAGCAGAGTTTGTAAGGAGGAAGATTATAAATTTGATATACGTTTAGATAAATACATCTAGGCATACAGGTAAACCTAAAATTTTGTTGTTTTCTCACAGACATATCAAATATTTGCATCGGTTTAGTTGTAATAACAATAAAATAAAATAAAATAAAATAAAAAGTAAATAACAATAAAATTAAAAGCCAATACGCTGGCAGATTTCACAATTGTTTACTCAGGAAGGGAAGAGAGCCCTTCCTCAATCCCCTTGCTACATCAATAACCCCATTTCGCCAAGCTGCGGTCACCTTTATCTGAACACAGCGACTATTCAACTCGACAACAAATGACGAAATTCGAACAGCTGATAGTGCTTTCTGGGGTTGGTCGATTTGTTTTTGTTTTGGTTTGTATCCAAGATCAATAACCTTGCTTCATTTTGAAACTGGGCTCAACAAAATTTTCTAATTTATCTGGGATCTCAACAATCAAATTATTAATATGTTAGTAACAACATATGATCCTAATTAAAAGTGCAAAACACATTACAGTTTCATATATTCGATTCAATTATTTAAAATGGACTTAAGTGAAGCACAAACAACAACAGCCTTTTTCGCAGGTCACCTTTTTTGTAGTCAAAGTCGCCTAATTTATCGAAGTTGAGTTAAGAGATTTGTCTCCTATTTTTATTGTACGTGCAGATTCATAACCCAAGTTAGGGTACCAAATTTCAAATATAAGAAAATTATATGCCAATATTATGTAGTCGTTATTAATTCATAAGGTTTTTGTTTTTCAGTGTCATCAAGAGTCAAATGCCAAATTTAGTGTAACTTTAGTAAATTTACAAAATAAAATTTTAATCTAAACAAAAGAACTTAACTTTTGACTTAAAGTTATAAAATGGGTTGATTTTTTTTTTTTTTTTTAACGTCCGACTATTGTGCACACTTGGGCTAATGCAGACGATGGGATGATTTATAGCGTATGAAAATGCCAAGCCCTGGCCGGGAATCGAACCTGGGTCCTCGGGGTAA